>SJXQ01007884.1:50188-105484 GCA_006408695.1 Aepyceros melampus
CCGGGGCCGCTCTCTTTCCTGGCCCCACTCCTTACTTCTCTCCTCAGCCGTGCCACCGCCCAGCGCTCCACCTCCTCTCCCCATCGCTGCCTCCAGCTGCATCCTTTGACCCCCACTGTCCCCCTCCCAACACACACACACAGACACACACACGGCCGAGGGCTCCACTCCCTGCTTGATCTGCCTGGTGACCTGTTCTCTCCTCCCTCCTTCGCCCCTGCTATTCAGTTCAGTTCAGTCGCTCAGTCTTGTCTGACTCTTTGCGACCCCATGAATCGCAGCATGCCAGGCCTCCTTGTCCATCACCAACTCCCGGAGTTCACCCAGACCCACGCCCATGGAGTCCGTGATGCCATCCAGCCATCTCATCCTCGGTCGTCCCCTTCAGCTCCTGCCCCCAATCCCTCCCAACATCACAGTCTTTTCATGAGGTGGCCAAATTACTGGAGCTTCAGCTTCAGCATCATTCCTTCCAAAGAAATCCCAGGGCCGATCTCCTTCAGAATGGACTGGTTGGATCTCCTTGCAGTCCAGGGGACTCTCAAGAGTCTTCTCCCAACACCACAGTTCAAAAGCATCAATTCTTCTGCGCTCAGCCTTCTTCACAGTCCAAATCTCACATCCATACATGACTAATGGAAAAACCATAGCCTTGACTAGACGGACCTTAGTCGGCAAAGTAGTATCTCTGCTTTTGAGCTATGGGTCCCTCAGTAACCTCAGATATGCAGATGACACCACCCTTATGGCAGAAAGTGAAGAATTAAAGAGCCTCTTGATGAAAGTGAAAGAGGAGAGTGAAAAAGTTGGCTTAAAACTCAACATTCAGAAAACTAAGGTCATGGCATCTGGTCCCATCACTTCATGGCAAATAGATGGGGAAACAGTGGCAGACTTTATTTTCTTGGGCTCCAAAATCACTGCAGATGGTGACTGCATCCATGAAATAAAAAGACTCTTGCTCCCTGAAAGAAAAGTTATGACCAACCTAGACAGCATATTAAAAAGCAGAGACATTACTTTGCCAACAAAGGTCTGTCTAGTCAAAGCTATGGAGAAGGAAATGGCAACCCACTCCAGTATTCTTGCCTGGAGAATCCCAGGGATGGAGGAGCCTGATGGGCTGCCGTCTATGGGGTCACAGAGAGTCAGACATGACTGAAGCGACTTAGCAGCAGCAGCAGCAGCAGCAGTCAAAGCTGTGGTTTTTCCAGTAGTCATGTATGGATGTGAGACTTGGACCATAAAGAAAACTGAGCACCGAAGAATTGATGCTTTTGAACTGTGGTGTTGGACAAGACTCTTGAGAGTCCCTTGGACTGCAAGGAGATCCAACCAGTCCATCCTAAGGGAAATCAGTCCTGAATTTTTGTTGGAAGGACTGATGCTAAAGCTGAAACTCCAATTCTTTGGCCACCTGATGTGAAGAACTGACTCATTTGAAAAGACCCTGATGCTGGGAAAGACTGAAGGCAGGAGGAGAAGGGGACAACAGAGGATGAGATGGTTGAATGGCACCACTGACTCTATGGACATGAGTTTGAGCAAACTCCAGGAGTTGGTGATGGACAGGGAGGCCTGGAGTGCTGCAGTCCATGGGGTTGCAAAGAGTTGGACACAACTGAGCGACTGAACTGAAATGGACAGTAGGACTCTGGAGACACCACCATGAGGACCACCCTATTCCACCTCCCTAGCGCCTCTGGGACCACACCTCTCCTCCCACAGAACCCTCTAGGCCTAATCGGTCCACCCATCACCCTTCAAGGCCAGTTATTGAGTGTGGATCAGCTGGGGGTCAGGCTGAACAGCATAGTGACCACCGTGATCCCCGTCCTTACTTATGAGTGCTTGACACAGACTAGCTGGGAGGCCGGCCGACATGAATCAAATAATTACACACACCATTAATTGAGTGCATTTGTCCTAATGCTATTAAGAAGAAACAGGAATCCAAGCAATTGTATAACAAGGATGGTGGGGAGGCTCATTTACTCCAGGAACTGGGGCAAACTTTCAAGAAAGTGATTGCTGAGCTCTTGATGAAGCATATTTGGAGAACAGATAAGGATATACATAGAGAATATTTCTATGGTTTGTTATAATTTATGCCTTATTTATATAATAATACTACATGGTTTTTGTTTTATATCATTTTAGTTTTGTATATGTTATTTTTTTTCTTCCAATGAGCACTTTTCCTTATAGATTACAGGACATTTGTCCATCATTCATGCCAAGAAGACTCCTCACCTCTTCAGTAGGAAGAGTCTGGACTTTGGGTCAGGCCATCCTGTGTCCTGATCTCAGGCCCATTCCTAAGTTGCTGTGTGACCCTGTGTGCCCCACTCCTCCTTTCTGGCTGTCTCTATGAGCGGATCTATAGTCTCCATGCAGCCAGGGGAACTGCGGAAAGATTCTCAGCACACAGCTGCAAAATGAAAATAGAAAATACTGCCAACACAGAGATTTGGGTGTTTTTAATAACAGTAAAGTTATTTAAGGAAAGTAACTGTCATTTTTATTAGCTATCTTACTCTTCTACGTTAAAATAGTTGTATTTTATGAAATGATGGTGGAGGTTTTAATAACTTTGAGAGTTTATTTTCTTAATGTCCTTATTGGCAAGTTGGTAACCCGTTCCTTGTAAGGCCTGATTGAATTCCAAAGATGGGGCACCAGTCTAGCCCTCCTTTTAGCCCCTGTGGAGGCAGGACTTTCCGAGCCGCACGGTGACCCCGGCCCCTCCCTCTGCAGGGTCCAGCCGCCGCTACCAGGTGAATGCCGTGCACACCAGCAAGGCCTGCAACGTCATCAGCAAGTACACAGCCTTTGTGCCCGTGGACATAAACAAGAGCCGCTACCTGCCCACCGTGGTGGGATACCCCAACTCCGGTAAGGCAGCTGCAGGGTCCTCCCAGTGGCCCGGAGGCGGGGGCTGGGTGCAAAGGAGCCTAGACCAGTGGGAAGGGGTGCAGGGAAAGGCCTGGAAGTGACAAGGCCCCAGGCAGAGAGGGTCTGACCGCCAGGGCGTAGGGGGCTCACGAGCCCGCAGCCTACTGCTCTGCAGAGGGCTGCGAAACTATCCTGCTCTCTTTTTTCCTGCTAAATGAATTTGACTTTATTGTCCTTTTTCCATTTGGTATGTGTCACTGTAGAAAATTCTAAAATATTGAAAGATGTGGATGGACCTCGAGGTGATCGTACTAAGTGAAGTAAGCCAGACAGAGAAAGGCAAATATCATATGCTATCACTTATATAGATATAGAATCTACAAAAAAATGATACATATGAACTTATTTTCAAAACAGAAACAGACCCACAGACAGAGAAAACAAACTTATGGTTATCAAAGGGGGAAGTGGGGGAAGGATAAATTAGGAGTTGGGGATTAACAGATACACACTGCTGCTGCTGCTGCTGCTGCTGCTAAGTCGCTTCAGTCGTGTCTGATTCTGCGCGACCCCATAGACGGCAGCCCACCAGGCTCCGCCGTCCCTGGGATTCTCCAGGCAAACACTGGAGTGGGTTGCCATTTCCTTCTCCAGTGCATGAAAGGAAAAGTGAAAGTGAAGTCACTGAGTCATGTCCGACTCTTGGTGACCCCGTGGACTGCAGCCCACCAGGCTCCTTCCATGGGATTTTCCAGGCAAGAGTGCTGGAGTGGACAGATACACACTACTGTATGTAAAGTAGGTGAGCAGTAAGGACTGCACGCTACTGTATAGCGTAGGGAACTGTACGCAGCATTGCACAGTAACCTAGACGCAGTAGATAGAATGCGGATGGCTGAACCACCTTGCCGTAGATCCGAAACCAGCACAGCACTCTAAGTCAACTACACTTCAATGGAAAATAAATAAAAATAAAATATAGAAAGACATCAAGCACATGAAAGTGACTGGAACTGGCAGTCATCCCGAAATGAGTACTGATTACCCCCTTGGTGTGATCATCCTTCCAGGCTTCTCTGAGTATCTATATGTAGAGCAATCAAAAGATAGAGATCATTTTGCATGAATTGAATCATACCAGTATGTGCTGTATCTTACAAACTCTGGGTATGGGAAATATGTTTCCACTTTTCATTTCAATAGTAACAATTCCAGTGGTAAAGAAGCTGTTGGCTAATGCAGGAGATGCGAGAGACGTGGGTTCAATCCCTGGGTCAGGAAGATCCACCGACTCCAGTACTCTTGCCTGGAAAATTCCATGGACAGAGAAGCCTGGTGGGCTACAGTCCATGGGGTCACAAAGAGTGAGACATGACTAAGCACATGGCAGGGAGCAAACATCGTAACAGCCAATTAGACAGTGTTCCAAAGCACTTTATATATATTAGATCATTTAATCCTCAAACAGCTCTGCAGAGAAGATACCATGACCCTCGTTTCACAGATGCGGAAGCAGAGGCAAAGGGGGTGAGTCACTTCCGCAGTCACGAAGGGCATTCAGGCTTTCATTCGCACTGACCCGGTTTCAGAGTCTGCGCCCTCGGCTATCCCGCCCCACTGCCTCTTCAGGTTTATCTCAACCTACTTAACCAGCCCCAGGTTTGATCCCTGGGTCAGGAAGATCCCTNCTGGGAGCATCCACCATGCGTCCCTGGATCTCTGGGAGCATCCACCATGCGTCCCTGGATCTCTGGGAGCACCCACTATGGGTCCCTGGATCTCTGGGAGCATTCACCACAGGTCCCTGGATCTCTGGGAGCATCCACGTGTCCAGATGGCCTTGGTACTTGCCTGTACTTTTACCTTTACCTCAGGAGCAGAGAAAGCCCAAACTGCTTCTCAGATGTGGATCTCCAGTCCATGGAAAAGTAACGCTTTCAGTCAAAACCCTGATAAAAAGTCTGTCTCATGTTTTTTCTTTCCCACTTTTTTGCAGGATTTGGAGCCTGAGTCTTGAGTCAATCTGTGTAGAACAGCTGAGAAAAGAGACCTCCAGTAACACCAGGCGGTGATACCTGAGGGGGAGGCCCAGGGGTCAGCTGTTTCTTTTATGACCATTTATTGTGGACATTTACAAACATTCACCAAATTAAAGAGGTTCATATGATGAACCCCACTGCACCCATCACCCAGACCAATCATCACCCGCACAGGGCCCATCTTACTTCATGTAATTCTGATTCCTCCTGCTACAGTATCCTAATCAGCTGCTTTTCTTCCCAACCTGCTTCTAACCCACGAAACACCCGACTCCCAAGTGGGCTTCTGCTCACTACCGCGTGTGCCTCCCATTTCCACCTGGAAAACCTTCCCAGGTAGCAAACTAATCCGGAGACCTCCAGCTGCCACAGCTGGGTCTTCCAGCTTGAGAGCCAGGGATGGGGACGATCAGGCTCGGATCAGTGACAGTTCGCCCTGAGAAGCCACCTGGCGTCAGCCACCGTGTGCGAGAGAAGGGCAAAACCCAACACCGCCCCAGTGCCCAGAGTTCCCAGCCGCCCCTCACCCCCAGAGCTGCAGCACACACCACTAAACGGGACGGGGTATGTTGTTTGTACGTGATTACGGGTTGGTTTATGTTCCCTTGAGGAATTTTATTTCTACGCTGTTATTTCACCCCTAAAATTTACAGTCTTCAGGGCCTGAATTCACTGCCCTGTGTGAGTCAACCCGCTCCCTCCCTCCTCTTCCTAGTCTGTGAATGGCCAGAAATAGTTTCCATTGTCATTGACTTAAATTTCCACTTTGATGATGGGAACAAATATTTCTCTTGTGCTTTCCTGAAGCAGGAATAAATTTTTCCATTCAAGTTCTAACTGGATGCCACAGGCCAATCCCTGGGCAGAGGTTCAGAGCACACCCACATAGACCAGACCTGGTACCTCCACCTCCTGTCCCGGGGGCTGAAGGAACGGGCCTGGGCTCCCTGCCTCGTGGCTCTGCACAGGGGGTCCAGGCCTGAATGCTGCTTTCACAGATACACACTGGGCTCCGCTTCACACACTGCGGGTGCAGCTGTGAACGAGACCAAGCCTGTCCTACCCTCATGGAACTTAGCATTTAAAACCAGGGCAACACTTCCCAGGCCAGCACACGGCCCTGGTCCTGCCTCCCATGACCTCACGCCCTCTTCCCTGCGTGCTTGTCCAGCACTAACCCAATGGCTCCTGGGGGTGGGGCTGGGCAGCAGACACAAGCCAGAAGCCAGCCCCTTCCACTGCAGGGAAACCTGTGTGTCCCGAGGAGGAAGTGCACGGTGAGTTCTGGCAGGACAGAGCTCTCTGTCTTCAAAATGAATGTTTTGGAGTGTTAGAACACCAGGAGAACACGGCAGAGTGGGGGGGGGCTTCCTTGAGTCGTTTTTCTTTTCCTCCTCTAATACTGATCTAATGTTCTGAGTCACCTTGCCAAGCCCGGCGAATGGCCACTCTCAGAGGGTTGATAATTACCGTTGCTGTCTGCTTGGTGGTGCTAGGTAATAACTGAGAGACCGGGCCTGGAAGCCACAGGCGTGAGTTCAACAGAAACACGGCAGCCTAAGACGCTGACCAGAAGGCCCCTGGCCCCCCACCCCATCCCAGCCAGCCTGTCTGGCCGAGCCATGTTCAGAGGGCTCGGGGGTACTCAGAGTCCACAGGAAGCCGCTGGAGCCCACCTCCCCTCGCCCAGCTCCCATTACAGGCCAGAGCAAGGAACAGCAGGCTGTCCTTCCACCTGCCTCCACCTGGCCCAGGTGGGCGGAGCAGTCAGGAAGGCTGGATAAGGGGCCCCGATGGAGGCAGGGCGGCCCAGCAGAGCGGGGAGGGGGGAGGCTTGGACGGCCCTGCTCCACCTCTGGGGAATGAATGACCTCGGGGCTCAGGTGCTGCCCCCTGTCTCTCCCCTCTCTCCAGGGGTCACCCTCCACGGGAACCCCACTCCCGCCCGCCCACCAACAGCTTGGGCACAAAGACGGCCAGAGCCTGCTTAGCAGTCCTTCTATCCGCACCTTAGGACGGTGGTTTAGAGGCATGCCTTCCCACGCCCGCCTATCTCAATGAGAAGCAAGCTCGGGATTCAGAATTCTGGAAGAATCATTCCTCCTTTTTGGGCGTCACTTTGATGAGACTCTAAGGGTAGGAACCTCTAACCCTTCCTTACTGTCTGAAAACATCACCTCCAAGTGCTCTGCAAACTGGCGAGGAGCACGTGACGGCCCCTCCCCTCGGGTCTCCTCCCTTGAGGACTCTCCAAACAGCCCGGCTTCCCTAACAATCCCCTCTGCTACCGTGCGACAAATTGGCTGGCACCTGAAAGAGGTGAGATGCCACCTCTGCCCTGAATTCAAGTCTCCACATTACCGCCTAAATAAAAATAACTCTGCCCCCTCCCCAAGAGCAGGAAGAGCTGACCATCCCTGCCTGCGCCGGAGAGCCAAGGCAAGAGAGATCACTCTTCACCCAAAGACTGCTTTCCAATCCTCTCCAGAGAGCTCCTCCAAGTGAGTATTGAACGAGAGAGAGGGCTGCAAGTGTTCACAATTGCCCTCGAGTCTCCGAGAGTAATTGTGTTTCTTTCGATCGGAACACAGTTTGGCAGCAAGTGTCCAGAAAACTGGCAGGCAGCAGCCTGTTGACCACAGGACGGAAGGACACGATCTCACTCCAGAGACACTGAGAGCTGACGGGGCCAGGGGGAATGGACAAGGACTCACTCATCAGCCCACCCGAGGCCGGCAGGGAGGAGCATTAAGGGGCTGGAGAGCCCCTTTGCTGCCCCCCGCAAGTTGGAAGCTCTGCCCTTGACCAGCAGCGTGGCTGGAGAGGAGTTGAAGTTTCTCAGCAGAAACAGGTGTAAGACACCCCTCCCTACTCGATAGGATCCGGGTGTGTTTCAGATTAAATTGAGCAGACATGTCTGAAGCAATCTACACACCACCAGTCATAAAACAAGCCCTCAGGAAACAGGCTCTGCCCGGTCTGATGGGACCCGGACCGCACGGGTGAGGCAGGGTCACCAACCTGACAGCATCCCACCCGCCTGTCAGAAGGCAGTCTGTGTTCCCGGGCTGCAGGTGTGAATGGAAATGCACCCTGAACTGAGGAAATGAGGTCTTTCCAGGAGGAACCGGGGTGTCTGAGCCCCTGCGCTGGCTGTGCCGCCTCCAAATTGCTCATGTGATCTCGAGACAGTCACTTTGTGTCTCTGAGGCTCCATTTCCTTGACTGCCTCACTCGATAACCAGGGCGCCCTAAAAAACTACTGAGGTCCCCATCTCCCGCGACAGTGCAGGCTTTGTGTCTTTCCGACCACCTTCTTCACAACCATCGAGGGAACTGTCTCCGCCCACCCAGTCACGTGATCACCAGCCGCTGCTTCTTTAAGGCTTCGAGGAAGGCAAGACCAAGGCCCTGGGCAAAAGCAAGGGCCAAGGGCACAGGGAGCTGCAGCCTTGGTCCGGCCCTGTTCCAGGCTGGTCCCGGAGTCACACGCGCCATGTGAAGCCGAGTGGGGAGAGATGTTTCCCCAACCAGCCTGCCTGCGTCTCCCCTTCACCAGTTCCATAACCTACATTAGGAAATTTACATTTAACAAATCAGTCACAGAGTCCCGAGGAGCACAGATGTTCCCGCTGTGCGGCATCTTCTTTGCACTTAAAAGGCAAAACAACACAAGAAAATAGAAAAGAGGGAACCTGCAACTCAGACACTCCCTGGGCTCTGAGACGTGGATTCAGGATGCGCGCTGGGCACTTTTAGGTCTGACTCCTTTTTCTCCCCAGGCCCTGCAACCCACAACCCCAAACCCCACCTCCCCACAGGCACCTTCTCCAGCCCGGGACCAGACAGGAGGTCCCCACACCCTGCTCCACTCAAGCTTCTCATGAAGATAGCCCCAGCTGCAGCGAGCACCCGCCAAGTTCTTGGGCTCCCACTGAATCCTCCATAGTAAGGTAGCCACCCTCTCTGAACAAAGAAGAAAATGAAGCTGAGCAAGTCTCCAAGGCCAGGGCCCGAGGCTGACCTCCTAAGCGAGGCAGGAGCTCTCAGACTATCATCAGAACACTGTCTCAAGATGAGGACTCAGATAACACTAGCCTAGAGTCTAGACAGGAGGAGAGGCTCCGATAAACGAACATGCAGAGGACATGCCACCTATAGAGCACCAGAGACCTTCCCTGGACCTCCTCCCTCGTGCCCAGACAGCCTCACCTTGCCTGCCCTCCACACCCTGCACTAGCCCCCTCGTGGGCCCTTTCCTGAGAAGCATAACTGAGACAGGTCTGTACTGCCCTGGGCTGTGTTTACCAGCTGCAGGGCTGCAGGAAATAAGACCGCATCTCGAGTCCTGACTTGTTTATCATGCGTGTAAGCTCTTTTCTGTCCTCGGCATCTCCATGTGTTAAAACCACAAGATGTGATGCAGTATTTGAGGGCGGCTATTACTAAGCGATGCTAATAACGCTAATTGAGATGGTTGAGATTTGGGGGGCATTAAGTCCTCTTCGAGCTTGTATTCTGCCTCCCGTAATGCAACTGTAATTTCCCCCAAGGACAGAGGTTATGTCTGTCTCCTTTTCCAAGACGCCTAAAATAGGATTCTCCAGACATCGAAGTCTCAGCTGGTGGTGCCTGGAGAGGAGATGCCCCCACCTCCGGGCCTTGACAGGCATGGCTAATCGAGTGTGCGCTCCGCCCGCTGATCAGCAACACTCCAATAGGCAAGCTACTTGGAACTGATCAGAGATGACAGACAGGAGCAAAAGGAATTTAAACCTCCTGCCTGGACAGTACCCATGAACTCTTAACACACAGGTCCCACCTATCTTATCCACAGGCATGCAGAAAACAGAGCCCACCCACACAGATGGCTCCGGAGCGCCTCTGAACACCCTGATTCTATCTACCTAGCTCCCCTTTCTTCCTTGCTGCCTCCAAGCCTTTTGAGAAGAGCAGCAGGATGTAAATTATTAAATTATGATTCCTGGTGTCATATCACTAACAAGCAGTCTATAATCTCTGACACGGGAGAACGGGAACAAAGGCCAGAATCTGTGATGAATCCATAAAACCAGGCCCCAGGCTGCTCCTCAGTTCAGAGAGATGCCTCTCAAATACCCACGCAGTCAGATTAACCTCCCTCCCCTCCTCTGTGTCCACTGCAAGTAAGGGAGGGGAAGGGGGACAGGGACACATGAAGAAGGAAAAGAAGCCTACGACTTTCCAAACTCAAATGTAGGAAGAACTCTCAGTTCAGTTCCATCGCTCAGTCGTGTCCAACTCTTTGCGACCCCATGGACTGCAGCACACCAGGCTTCCCTGTCCTTCACCATCTCCCGGAGCTTACTCAGACCCATGTCCATCGAGTCAGTTACACCATCCAACCATCTCATCTTCTGTCCCCCTGTTCTCCTCCCACCTTCAATCTTTCCCAGCATCAGGGTCTTTTCCAATGGGTCAGCTCTTTTGATTCAGGTGGCCCAAGTACTGGAGCTTCAGCTTCAGCATCAGTCCTTCCGGTGAATATTCAGGACTGATTTCCTTTAGGATGGACTGGTTGGATCTCCTTGCAGTCCAGGGGGCTCTCAAGAGTCTTCTCCAACACCACAGTTCAAGAGCATCTATTCTTCGCAGTTTCCCGGACTTGTAAATTGAAAGCCTGGCTGAGATAACTCCTACAGTCCCTCTCAGTTCCAAGAGTTTAGAGCTGGTAAATGCATTACTTGACATTATGCACTATGTGACCCCCTCCAAATAGAGCCCTTCTCATTAATGTTATAACCAAGCTGACTATGAGCAGGGATGGGTTTCGAGAACCCTGGAACAAGGCCACTGTGCAGTCATGTGATGACCCTCTTTCTCTGAAGAACACCTCTCTCCACTCAGTGGGACCTCAATATTCCACAATAATGATGATGATGAAAAATGGTGATTTCAAAGCCCTCTCCTGTTTATTTGTCTAAAGGCCTCTCAACACCCCTGTGAGCCTATATTCACATATCCTGGGTACACCCTCTGCTGTAGCAAAGACCTAATTTAGACAGAGGCAAATCAGCTCTGTGGGGTGAAATGCATTAACCAAGTCTCCCAAACAGCACAAATCTAATTAACTGAAAATCAAAATTGCAAAGCTGCCGAAAAAGATTTCCAGGGAAGAAGTCTCCTAAGGATTGAAGGAAAGTTGTGGGTCATGTGACCTGCCTAATCCAAGTCTCTCGGCTAAACCGGGATAAACGCTGTTTGGGTGTTTGGGTTTGTTTGCTTTTTCACTGATGTTTGTTTTCTCGAGATCACCTTTATCACCAGTGGGCTTTGGAGAGCTTATCTGGTGCATGCAACAGCCACGAAAAGCATCCTTTCCGAGGAGCGGGTCCAGCCTTCCAGAACCTCCAGTGCGATGGGAAGAAGAACACCACGTCCAGACACGCTGGCTGGGGGTTCCTCTCCTGCTCCTGCGTGGCTGCCCTACCGCCCCCGTTAGAGGCTCATCCCTACCAACTCCACCACTGGAAAACACCGGCAGCCGTGAGTTTAAACGCCCCCACCCAGGGCCCTGAGAAGACTGAACCACATCCAGGTCAGGGCCCCCGTGACAGGCAGGCGAGCAGGCTTCTGTCCTTCGTGCTTCTGACCTGCCCCAGACAAATGACAGCAGGACAGTCACTGGGGGGACAGGGCTCCTTCTGGTTCCAAGGCCTAGCATCTCCTGCCCTTGGCAAAGAGGACAGAAGCAATTTCTGTGCGTCCTACCCCACACCACACCCTGCTTTAAACTCCCGATGGCTCCCCACTGCCCCAAACAAAATTCTCAATCCTGGCTGCAATTAAAATCACCTGGGCAGCTTTAAAAATAACAATGACAAAGACCAGGCCACACCGCAAACCAAGCATATCAGAATTTTGAAGGGAAGAGTTCCCAGCAGGGCCTTCCCTAGTGGTCCAGTGGTTGGGAATTCACCTTCCAATGCAGGGGACATGGGTTCAATCCCTGGTCTGGGAACTAAGATCCCACGTGCTAAGTGGCAACTAAGCCTGCACATGCCACAATTAGAGAGCCCAGTTCAGTTCAGTCGCTCAGTCACCTCCGACTCTTTGCAACCCCATGAACCGCAGCAAGCCAGGCTTCCCTGTCCATCAACAACTCCCGGAGTTTACCCAAACTCATGTCCATTGAGTGGGTGATGTCATCCAACCATCTCATCCTCTGTCATCGCCTTCTCCTCCTGCCTTCAATCTTCCCAGCATCGGTATATTCCAATGAGTGAGTTCTTCACATCATGTGGCCAAAGTACTGGAGTTTCAGCTTCAGCATCAGTGGTTCCAATGAACACCCAGGACTGATTTACTTTAGGATGGACTGGTTGGATCTCCTTGCAGTCCAAGGGACTCTCAAGAGTCTTCTCCAACACCACAGTTCAAAAGCATCAATTCTTTGGCACTCAGCTTTCTTTATAGTCCAACTCTCACATCCATACATGACTACTGATAAAAAACATAGCTTTGACCAGATGAACCTTTGCTGACAAAGTAATGTCTCTGCTTTTTAATATGCTGTCTAGGTTGGTCATAACTTTTCTTTCAAAGGGCAAGCGTCTTTTAATTTCATGGCTGCAGTCACCATCTGCAGTGATTTTAGAGCCCAGAAAAATAAAGTCTGTCACTGTTTCCACTGTTTCCCCATCTATTTGCCATGAAGTGATGGAACCAGATGCCATGATCTTAGTTTTCTGAATGCTGAGTTTTAAGCCAACTTTTTCACTCTCTTTCACTTTCAACAAGAGGCTCTTTAGTTCTTCCTTCCTTTCTGCCCTAAAGGTGGTGTCATTGCATATCTGAGGTTGAGACCACGCTGCAACAAAAGTTCCCACATGCTGCAGCTAAGATCTGCTGCAGCCAGATAAATAAAGATTTTTAAAAAAAGAGTTCCAGGCAACTAAGGAACCAAGAGAAACCACTGCTCTAGTCCAGTGCTTCTCACACTTGAATGGACCCATGAACTACCTGGGGGTCTTGTCAATCGCAGATGCTGACTGGGCAGGTCTGGGGCAGAGCCTGAGATTCTTCCTCCCATAGGGGCTCCTGGCTGATGCTGTTGACTCTGAGATGACTCTGTGAGCTGCAAGGCTCTAGAATCAAATCCACCCTTTTGATTCAGATATGATCTGATCTGCTACTTTCCCTTTTTCACCTGCTGTCATTGTCCAACTCATATACTCCCAAATACATGCAGGTCCCCAAACACACAGGGCTATTTCTCTCCCTTTGAGGGGAAAACCCTTCCTACAACTGCTCTACCTTCCTGGAAAACCCTACCATCTGCTGTGGGCTGAACCATGTCTCCCCAGACTTCACAGACTGAAGACCTGACCCCAGCACCCCAGAATGTAACCATTTGGAGGTACCGTTGTTAAAGAAGTGAAGTCATCGAGGGACTTCCCTGGTGGTCCAGTGGTTAAGAATCCCCCTTGCAAAGTGAAGGACACAGGTTTGGTCCCCGGTGGGGGAACTAAGATCCCAGAAGCGGAGGA
The DNA here is from genome assembly GCA_006408695.1 of Aepyceros melampus. Lineage (NCBI taxonomy): Eukaryota > Metazoa > Chordata > Mammalia > Artiodactyla > Bovidae > Aepyceros > Aepyceros melampus. The sequence goes on from SJXQ01007884.1 coordinate 63,651, forward strand.
GCAGCTAAACCTGAGAGCTGCAACTGCTGAGCCTAGAGTGTCCGACTGTGCGCCGCAAGGAAAGATGCCGCATGACGCAAGGAGGACCCGTGCGCCACCACTACGACCCGATGCATTTTTAAAAACGAAGCCCTCAGGGTAGCCCTAAATATGACTGGTGTCCTCATGAAAAGAAGAGATCTGGACAAAGACACACACACCAACAGGAAGACTCAGAGAAGAGGACCTTTTATCAGCCACGGAGAGAGGCTAGAACACAGCTTTCCCTCGTGGTCCTCAGAAGGGCAACCCCACTGACACCTTCATCTCAGACTTCTCTAGACTATAAACACTTGCATGGAAACTATCCAGTCCATGGTATGTTGTTGCAGCAGACCTAGGACGCTAAGCTACCATCTCTGAAGACCCAACCCCAGGACCACCTGCTCGGGGAAGCTGCCCTGCCTGGTCCAGCAGGCCCAGCACTTCAGTCGTCTTCGCTGCCGCCAGGTGCCCTGTCCTGCAGGCACCTGCCCCAACAGACACCCAGCTATGCGTGAGCTCTTCAACGGCAGAGATCTCACACAGGACATGGCACACGAGAGGTGGTGATGGATGTCATCCAGATGCAGCTAAAGGACAGAGGTCCTCCCCTTGTGGGCAGTCACCTCCCAGCAAGGGCCCCTGCCTGACTGCCTGTTCCAGGGCGTTCTGCTGCTTCCCCCACTCTTGCTTCCCTCCTGGCAGCCAAGAACGATCTCTGTTTTGAGCTGGGTTTTGCTTTTACTCTGTGTGTCTGTGTGTGTCTGTGTGTGTGTGTGTGCACGCGCTTTAAGCCACCATATTGAAATGCAAACTGCCAGGTGTTAAAAACGCCGCCCCCAGCCATAAGGGGCAGCTGGTTTCCACAAGACTAGCATTTATCACATTTGCAGTAAATACACAAAAGGTCCTCGATTCAAAACCAGGAAGAGAAAGTAATTCTTTTGTCAAAAGGCAGTGGTAACTAAACACGGGGCAGGGAGGGAAGGCAGCTTTGGACGGCTGCTTCACCCTCCCCCGGGTGTGGACATGTTCTCTGCTGGGAAAGGAGAGCAAAGACAGTCACACGGGTGCGTTCTGAGCGTGCACTGTGTGAGCGAAACCCGCCACGGCTGAACTTCATGGCAGACCCAAAGGAAGCCTGAGACATCGACAAAGGAATCTTACCCCCTTGGGCATTAAGGTGGGGCCTGGAAGCCTGTGATCGAGAGGAGGGTCCCAAACAAGGCCGTGGATTCATGTGAATGCAAGATTCAGAAATCCTTCACATTCCAAGTGTAGAGACTCAAAAGTCCCGGGGCCCGACAAGCCTAGAAAGAAAGCCCCGGCAGTGTCGTGGAGATTTTCTTTTCCTTTTTACATGGAATCTGAAACATAAAGGGTCACTTCTATTTAGGGTCAATTTCTACTCCGTGGACTGCAGCGGCTGCTCTTTTGAAGGTTATGGGGCTGCCAGCCTTGAAACTCCAGCTTAGCGTTTGATCCCTTGTCAGGATCCTCCCTAGGGGAGCCCCCCTTCCAACCTGAGCCCCCCGAGAGCCCAAGGCCTGGACTCCAGAGACCCATGACCAGCCTGAGCCCCTCAGGCACACCCACACCAGTTTTCCTCACCTGGTGGTCAAGAAAAGAAAAACTGGGAAGGGGGTATAGAGGGTAGGCAGGAACTGCTACGGGATCTGACACAGGCTTTGGATTTAAGGTACTTTCTTCCTTGCAAAGTTGCCTTCAGGTTCCAAGCAACTATGAAAGTGTGGTTCGGTGCTACCAGACAGGGTGCTCTCAGGACCCTCTGACAGCAACGTCAGCCCCCCACCACCCCCAGCAGCTGTCTCCCGACTGGCAAGAAGGGCCGAAAGGCCAAAGCCCTCCTACAGCTGATTTCCTGCAGACCACCAACCGCCACAACAGCAACAATCACAGTCACAAGGGCCACCACTTATGAGCATCTACCACGCTACCACTGTGCTCCACAGCCCTCTGACTTCACCAGTCACCCCTCCAGATGGGAGCCTGTCTCCCCAGAAAGCAGAGCTCCAAGGTAATACAGCACATTGAATTCGCTCCTCTTGCCTTCCCAGCTCTCCTGAGCCAAGGGCATTTCATCACCAATCCTAAATAATCAGATCCCTTTTAGGGATTTCCTAGAACTTTCTAGAAGAGCGATGAGTCTCTTATTGTATGTGCAGTTGCTGACTGCCTCTTATCACTCACAAAGTAGAATTTCAGGATCCAGGGAACCCTGCTGCAAGCTAAGAAGCACGTCTGTCCCCAAGTTGTTCAGGGGCCCAGCACCGCTTTCTCATCTGCTCAGATGTCACTGTAGACATGATGGACTGTAGCCTCCAGTCTCCTGCCCATGAGACTCTCCAAGCAAGAATGCTGCAGTGGGTAGCTATTCCCTTCTCCAGGGGATTTTCCTGACCCAGGAACTGAACCCAGGTCTCCTGCATAGCAGGTGGATTCTTTACCGTCTGAGCCACCAGGGAAACCCCAGACATGCCTACAACTGGTCTCAATGGCCAAAGCCCTTCTACAGAGCGCCAACCACCACAACAGGCACGACAACAGTCACAAGGGCCACCACTCACTGGGCAGCTGCTGTCTTCTGGGCAGTGAAGCAGTCTGACACATGCTACACGGAAACTCACTGAACCCTCACAGCAACGCTGTCAGGTTTCACCATTTCATTCAAGGACTTACATTCTGGGACTTGGAGAGGCGAAGACGCCACCCTCCCACTGCAGGGGGCTGGGTTCCATCCCTGATCAGGGAGCCAGATCCCTCATGCCACAACTAAAGATTCCGCATGGTGCGACCAAGACTGAACACACTGTACACTGCAACTAAGACCCGGCACAGCCACGCGAATAAAACACTGAAAAAAAAACCACTTATATTCCTTGTACACTGCTAAGAAAGTGAAGGCTGAGAAAGAATAAGCAACTTGCCCAGCATCCCCAGGTGATTAAGAAGCAAGAACAGACCTGAACTCAGGTCTGACACCAACCCTCTCTTCACCTACAGAGGTTCTGGGGGTCGCTCCTATCTGGCCTCGATTTGCACAGCACCCAGGGTGGGGTCAGGGTTGGGTGGGGCGCTCATTAATAATACCCCCATGGCCAAGGACCTCTGTTCAGTCCTGAACGGTGGGTTTTCCTCCAGTCATAGGGCCTGTGCCTCCCTGTACTCATGCTGCTAGGTGTATAAAGGTGTAGTTATACCAACCCCTAGATTTTCTCTAATCGTTGACTACATTGCACAATGTTAAACACACTGCACCCTTAGAGCTGTCTGCCCGTTTACTTTTGTTTAAAAAATCTGAACACAGGGCCAGCATATACTTCAGCTCATTGTTTTAATGGTGAATTTAAATGTTCTTAAGAGAGCATACTGCCCCAAATAACAATAACAACATCCCCACTGCGCTGGTAGACAGAGCGAGGCCCGCTGAAGAAGTCTCACTGCAGCACCTCACCCGGGAGAAAACTCAGTTCCTTCCTGTGGCTCAGATACAAGAGGACAGGTTCTGCAGAGGCCCCGCCTTTCCGCTGGGCTCGCTCAGAGGCCTGAGGTCACTCCCAGTGCCCGGCCACTGCGCCTTTCTGGAAGACGAGTCATGTGCCAACTGCCCCGGGAGCCAACTCCACGGAGGATGCACCTCCACCCCCATGACCACACTCTGCCAGGTCAGAGGCTGAAGCCCAGAGGACCGAGACCTGCCGCCCACGTCTCGCAGGCCAGACTGCTCCCGAGTCTGCACAAAGAGCACTCAGCTCTGGCTCAAGAACCCTTCTGCCACTGAGTCGTGACTTCCCCAGCCTGGGCTCTGGCAGTTACTGGCGACGTCCCCCCACCCTCTCCCCACCAGCTCCCTACCCTCCCTCCTGAGCTCGGCTCGCAGGTAACCGACACGTGACCTTCTGGAACTGACACCTGCTTTTCTGAAAAGGAATTTCCCCTTAGAGATGATCCAGTCACAGTGACTAAATCCTCATTTATTTGTGCAAACATTTCCTCATATTTACAGCTTATACTTTTCTTGCAAAACCACACACAGATACACATGACCTGGGCAAACTCCCCCCACATATATTCAAGTTTTATTATACACCTTTCCCCACAGTAGGGATCTGAAACAGGTGGCTGACAAGGGTTTGAAGCCACTTCCTCTGCAAGCCCGTCCTTGAAGCTGACTGGAGGCAGAGAGGAATGTGAGCTGTCAGAAAGCCTGAAGCGATTTCAGAATAAACTGGCACTGGGGAAGCACGATCCAAGGAACAGGAGAGCCTCGCTCGGAACACAGCTTCCAGTTTGCAGGAAAGAAAGATGAACCTCCAACTTTTTTAGCCCCAAACTTGAGGCTCAAATTCCCTCTGATCATTAAGCCAGTAGACCAGATAGTCTCCAGACGTGCTTATGTTCCAAGAGTCTCTGTGCAGATCCCCAGCAGTCCAGAGCTGAAGAATCTGCCTTGCAATGCAAGCGACACGGGTTACGTCCCTGGTCAGGGGATTAAGATCCCACATCCTCAGAGCACCGAGCCCGCACACCGCAACTGCTGAGCCCGTGTGCTCCGGAGTCCAAGCTGCACAACTAGAGAGCGTGTGTGCCGCAACTACTGAGGCACATGTGCTCTGGAGCCCGCAGGCCCCAACGGGAGCGTCTGCATGCCCCAACGGAAGGTCCTGCGTGACACAGCAAAGGTCCCAAGTGCCGCAACTGCAGCCAAACAAATGTTAAAAACAGAACAAAACAAGACTCTGTGCAGTGCATTTTAACTTATTAAGATTAACAACTCTTAAAAAATAAAATAAATAAAATTAACAAATCTTTTCAAAGGCTTTCTCCAGTCCCCAGAAGACTCCAACCCAACCTGCAGGATCACACAGGCTAAGAGACGAGGGTGCGATGTCGCCACCGTGATGAGAATACCGGCTTCCCTCCAAGTGGGAAACCCGTGAGGTGAGAGCCTGTGACCTTAGACAAGTCATTTCACTCCACTGCAAGCATCAGTTTCCTCAGTGGGACCCTGGAACCAACAGGAGAGCCAAGCTGTAATCTCTATGTCCCTCTCTTATGTCCTAGGAATTTCATATCCATTATCTCACTGAATCTTTGAAACCACCGGAGAACAATGATGATGGGGAGTGCGGGGATCTGCAACAGTAATCGCTGCTGCTGTCTGATGTACTCCGGCTTGCAACCACCAGAAGTCAGGCACATCACCTCATGTAGTTTTCAACAAATGAGGAACTGGATCTCTGCCATCACTGAAATGTCCTCCCACTGGAGCTGGCAGTGACTAATAACACCGATCAGGGAAAAAGGGCGCATCCTCAGGGCAGCATGGGAGTGGGGCAGGAAGGTGCGCCCTCCCGAGGAGCCCGGCTTGGAGGAGAAACCCTGGGCGAGGCAGTGGCAGCATCAGAGGAGTGAGGAGCAGGCCAAGCCCCCGGGGCCACAATGAGGCAGAAGACAGCCAAGCAGTGTGCAGCCTTATCTGTGCCAAGCCCAAGGAGCTCCCCGAGTCTCAGAGCCTTTTTCACCCCATCAGACCACACTGGATGTGGCTGGAGAAGCTGATGTCTCCTCCACCAATCCCCTATCACACGCCCACTGGAGCCCAATCCATCCTTCAAACTAGCCAAGGGTCAGGAAGAAGACTCAAAAGGACAGTCATCTTCCAGCCTTCATAGCCTGCCCTAAAAACTAAAGCATTATTTTTTATGCTGTTTCCACGGGAATCCGTATTCTCACTCCCAGCAAGCAACTTTTTATAAAGGACCTTTTGTAAGACAAACAACCCACTTCCCAGTCTGGGGCCACCTGAGCCCATGGAGCTATAGGGAGTATAGGCCTTCCATACCAAGCAAAAGTGAGTGGCAATGAAATGACAGGAGACGAGGAAAACCAGGGCCCAAAAGGACACGGGCCTCCCAGAGCAACGTGCCAAGACAAAAGGGGATGGGAACTGGGCTTGGTCCCATACGAGGCTGAATCCCAGCCACTACGTAGGCACGTAAGAAATGTTTGCTATTGAATTCTGTGTTAAGTCACTGAGCTTCAGCTTCCTCACCATTAATACGGGGCAATTAAAACCGCATCATAGGATTTAAGCAGAAATTAAATTTAAAGAAAATATGCACGTGAAAAAAGTTTGGTACTTAGAACAGAACCAGCACTTATGACCCTCCATTATGTACTAGGAATTTTACATCCATTATCTCACTGAATCTCTGAAACAACCTTGGAAAATGATGACGATGGGGGGCGGGGGCGATACATAACAGTAATGGCTATTCCTGTTCGGTTTCCTCCGGCTTGAGACCACCAGAAGCCCAGCACAGCAACCCAGTTAGTTCTCACAACAAACGAGGAACCTGTGACCCCTGTGGAGCCTGAACTGCAACTCAGGTCTGCTTGACCAGAGGGCAAAGCCACCGCCTCTCGGTAAACACAGATGCCGTCACTCATTCTTCATATGTTTACTGACCATCTACTGTGTGTCAGGCTCTATGCAAGGCACTCGATACAGAGCAGAGAGCAAGACAGACACTGTCTCCACTCCCACAGCGCCTACGGTCCAACAGGGAGAAAAAGACAATTAAGCAAGCAATTATTACAAGAGCAGGTGGATTAGTCGGGATTCTCCAGAGTAACCATCAACAGGAGATATGTATGATATGAGAGAGACAGACAGAGATGAAGGAAGCGGTATTTATTTCAAGAAACTGGCTCACCATTAGAGGAGGAGGCAAGTCTGAAATTCGCTGCACAGCCCAGCAGACTGGAAATTCAGGTTAAGAATCGACGTCGCAGTGCTAAGTCCGAAGTCTACAGGGAAGACCAGCAGCCTGGAAACCCACAGTGGGTTTTCTCTGTACTGTCTGAGGTACAACTTCTTGTTCTGCTGGAAGCCTCAGTCTCTGCTCTCATGACCATCAGCTGATGAGATCAGGCCCACCTCCACATTACAGAGGGTAATCTGATGAGTTAGTCAAAGTCAACTGATGGCCATTCCGTTCAGTCGCTCAGTTGAGTGGTCCTGTATGGATGTGAGAGTTGGACTGTGAAGAAAGCTGAGCGCTGAAGAATTGATGCTTTTGAACTGTGGTGTTAGAAAAGACTCTTGAGAGTCCCTTGGACTGTAAGCAGATCCAACCAGTCCATCCCAAAGGAGATCAGTCCTGGCTGTTCATTGGAAGGAATGATGCTAAAGCTGAAAGTCCAATATTTTGGCCACCTCATATGAAGAGTTGATTCATTGGAAAAGACCCTGATGCTGGGAGGGATTGAGGGCAGGAGGAAAAGGGGATGACAGAGGATGAGATGGCTGGATGGCATCACCGACTCGATGGACATGAATCTGAGTGAACCCCGGGAGTTGGTGATGGACAGGGAGGTGTGGCATGCTGCGATTCATGGGGTTGCCAAGAGTCGGACGGACACAACTGAGTGACTGAACTGAACTGAACTGAAACAGTCTTGGTTTCAAGCACATTCATTCATCTAACAAAAGTGTGCTGGATGACTCCTATGCGCCAATGGTCCTATAGGGTGCTGGGGTCTAAGAATGAACTAGAGAGACCTTTTCCTCATTCCCAGACACTTATAGTCTCTAAAGCTGTTTATTAGGCTAAGCGCAAAATATAGAAACTTGAATCACTTCTAATATACCTGAGAGGCAAAAAGAAGGAAGATAAATAAAAGAATGAATGTTTGGAATTCTGCCTGCACAGTTCTTGCAGCTGTGACTTTGATGCCAGTGTCTGGAAGGCAATGGCAACCCACTCCAGTGTTCTTGCCTGGAGAATCCCAGGGACTGGCGAGCCTGGTGGGCTGCCGTCTATGGGATCATACAGAGTCGGACACGACTGAAGCGACTTAGCAGCAGGAGTCAATGGAGGAAGGAGGAAACATTCTACCCTAGGAGTTGAAGGCAAATTATAGCAACAGTTCTTAGCTACAGTGAAAGTTAATAAGCTAAGTAGTGAGTGATCAGCTTGGTAAAAGTGCAGTGTTAGAGTAATGGCAGGGATCACTTCTGTATTTCTATGCTGTTCATGCTTTCCTAAGCATTTTAAAACACATAGGAGTCTGTGTCAGAGGGAGGGCAGAACTCCATTTTATAGAGGAGATAAATGGAAGCACAGAGAGGCCCAGTGACACCCCTGTTTCCCTTGATGGTGAATGAGATAGAACTAGAATCAAGCATCCTGACTGCTCAACGCAGGGGGTCAATATCATCTTCATGGGGTGCCTGCCATATGCCCCCAGCTTTGCACTTGGACATACTAACAGGGCCAGCAGTCAGGCGAACACGATTTGAGCACTTCTGTGTGCCAGGCTCTGCCCTGAGCACTGTACGTGCATTACGTTATTTCATCGTAATCATTCTGTGAGGGAGTTGCTAGTCTTATCCCTGTTTGAGAAATAAGGAAATGGAAGCTCAGATACAGAGTAACTGCTCTGCAGTCTAGCTGGGACTCAAGCTGTGGAACAGCTCCAAAGCCAAAGGCTCCACCCTGTACTCTGGCCCCTCCACTCTGGCCCCTCCTGGCACACAAAGTGCCGGGTGACCTCCCAGGGATTATGCTAGTGTGAGAGGTGGGAAGCACTAGTCAGCGGGAGTTGTCAGTCTCCCCCTAATAACTTCAGTAAAATCAGATGTTCTCCCTGCATATGTTTATCTGAATATGACCAGCCTAGAAATGAGGGAGGGGGAAGATGCCATGATGTAAAGGACATGATGCCAGAGGATCTTGGGCCTGGGTCTCACAGTCTTGAAGAGAATGGTTTAGATTTACAGCAAGTGTGACTATGTTTTCAGGCAGAGAGACTGAGTGATCAGAATTGAACCTTTAAGGTATACCACAAATATACTACAAATATGGCCTCCTTTCTCCCTTTTAAGATATATTCTGAGAGAAAACAAGAAAAAGAAAGACAGTCCTGGAGAGCCTGCAGAGAATCCAGTCTTCCTCCCTGGCCTTGCCTCACCCTGCCTCTTATCTCTGCTCTCCACCGGGTTATCTCTTCCTTCTGCTCTGTTCTCTTTCCCAACCCAGCCCCCCTTTCCCTCTAGATGCCTTCAGTGTCTTATCTTCCTTCAGCAGCTCCATCAACAAAGTTCTATCATTTTTTCCCCTCATGAATCAGGATGCCTTGGCATCATTTTAATCTATTCCTCTGAGCTTTGCTTTTCAATCTCTTCCCAAACTTAATCTCAGACCCTTCTTCACTGAAATGGAAAAAAAAAAAAGGCCGAACAAGATTACATATCCTGACAATCCCTTCTGGCTGGGGAATCAAGATGATTAGAGAAGACAGTCCAGTCTTGCTTACGCATAAGGCCCTGGGCTTGCCGTGGTAAAAAAAAGGTTTTTTTCCATTAACCAATGACTCAGCATCAACTAATGCTAAAACCTCCTCTTCTATCCCCTACATTTTTAAAACAGCTATTGAAACATTTTGTAAACTGTGATATATAGAAAGAGCATAGGTCTTGGAGTCAAACTGGCCCAGAACCTGAAGCTGCTCCAGCCTGGCCAGGAGGCCCAGGATGTGCTGCTTTGCTTCTGTTAGACTCAGCTTCATCATCTGTAAATGGGGCCTGATCATGGGACGCTCCTCATAAGCAAGCATTAAATGTAGCAGTGCCAGGAAAGCATGGCACAGGGTGGGTGCTCCGTGACTAGCAGGCGCTGCTGTCATAGCCTCTCTCCAGCCCTACAAGCTCAGAGTCTGCGTTTATCAAAACTTGCTGGCAGGACCTGCAAGCTCCCAGTGTGGATCAATCCTGTGGGCTAGTGTTGAACCTGGGGACTGGTGGTCTATCTCAGAAGCTGAGTGAATGATCTGTAGTTATCACAATTTAGAGAGCCTAATCACAATTAGGAGCTCCTATCACAATTAGGAGCCTAATTTTACTTTACACATCTGAAGCAAAGCGAAGTAAAAGTTGCTCAGTTGTGTCTGACTCTTTGCGACCTCGTGGACTATACAGTCCATGGAATTCTCCAGACCAGGATACTGGAGTGGGTAGCCTTTCCCTTCTCCAGGAGGTCTTCCCAACCCAGGGATCGAACTCAGGTCTGCCACATTGAGGCGGATTCTTTACCAGCTGAGCCACAAAGGAAGCCCAAGAATACTGGAGTGGGTAGCCTATCCTTTCTCCAGCAGATCTTTCTGACCCTGGAATCAAACCGAGGTCTCCTGCATTGTGGGTGGATTTTTCACCAATTAAGCTATCAAGGAGGAAAAGGAAATGGCAACCCACTCCGGTACTCTTGCCTGGAGACTCCCATGGACTGAGGAGCCTGGCAGGCTGCAGTCCATGGGGTGGCTAGGGGTCAGACACAACTGAGCAACTTCATTTTCCCTTTTCACTTTCATGCATTGGAGAGGGAAATGGCAACCCACTCTAGTGTTCTTGCCTGGAGAATCCCAGGGATGGGGGAGCCTGGTGGGCTGCCGTCTATGGGGTTGCACAGAGTTGGACACGACTGAAGTGACTTAGCAGCAGCAGCAAGCTGTCAGGGAAGACCATAAGAAGCATCTGGGAACAGTGCTAAAATGCATATTGTTTGTGGTTCAGTCACTAAGTGGTGTCCAACTGGTTGTGTCTGATCCCACAGACTGCAGCACGCTAGGCTTCCTGAATTTTCTCAAACTCATGTTCATTGAGTTGATGACATTATCCAACCATCTCATCCTGTGTCGCCCCCTTCTCCTCTTGCCCTCAGTCCTTCCCAGCATCAGGGTCTTTTCCAATGAGTCAGCTCTTCACGTCAAATGGCCAAAGTGTTGGAATTTTAGCATCAGTCCTTCCAATGAATATTCAGGGTTGATTTCCTTGAGGATTGACTGGTTTGATTTCCTTGCAGTCTAAGGGACTCCCAAGAGTCTTCTCTAGCCCCACAATTTGAAAGCATCAATTATTCAGCACTAAACTTTCTTTATGGTCCAGCTCTCACATTCATACATGACTACTGGAAAAATCATAGCTTTGACTAGATGAACCTTTGTCAGCAGTTATCTCTCTGCTTTTTAATAAGCTATCTGGAGATGCTGATTCAGTGAGTCTGGAATTGTGTTCTATTGTGTTTTTGGTAACTTTTCTTGGTAAACTCTGAAGCAGGGTGCAAGAGACCCTCGAGGAAGGCTCAGAGGCCCACATTCACATAATGCTCCTATTACCCTCCCTAACTCCTGACCTCTCTGCCTTCACAGCCTCTTCTGAACCCTGACCTTGCTTTATTTTTATCTTTGTGCCTGGTGCTGGGCTCTGATTTTGCTCTTCTGTGGTCTATTATGGTCGACCTCAGGGCGTTGTCCTCTTGTCTGTGGTTCCTTCTCTCAGCTATTACCCCTGGTTCACAGCTAATTTTCTTGAGCACCTCTGAGGTTTGGCTTTTGACTTAATTCTGTTTTCCATCCTAAATTCTCCCAAGGTAATGCTGGCCCTCTTGTGACTTCAGTACATCTGTTGATGGTTGTCATTTGCTGTCCTTTCCTGCCTCTCATTTGTGTCTTTGGTACCTAGCAGCCACCTCTTTGGATTTCCAGTCTGATGGAGAATTTTGGACTATGGTAAGAGCACCCTTTTGAACTTGAATCATAATTTTAAAAGACCAAGAATGTGGAATGTAGACAGTGCATTGAATGTTTATGTTGCTGTATGCTGAGTTATTTTCTATTTAAATTTTAAATCCATCTTATATATCTTGGTTCATTATGGGGGCTTTCCACCCCTACCAAGTGGTGAAGACTATAAGAAAATTGCTCTGGTTTCTATCTGGATTTTTTCTTTAAAAAAAATTGTCATTATATATATATATATATATACACATATATATATAACATAAAATTTGCTATGTTATCCATTTTAATGTATAATTCAGCAGTATAATTACATTCACAGTGTTGTAAAATAATATGTAAATTATATATTTCCAAAACTTTTTAATCATCCCAAGCAGAAACATGGTAACTGTTAGGCAATAACTCCCCATTTCCCCTTCCCTCAGCCCCTGGCAACCACCATGCTACTTTCTGTCTCTCTGAATTTGCCTATTCTAGATATTGCATATAAGTGAAATCATATATTTGTCTTTTTATGTATGGCTTATTTCATATAGTGTGATGTTGTAAGTTTCATCTATGTTGTAGCGTGTATCAGAACATCATTCTTTTTTATGGATAACTCATCTTCCATTGTATGTATACACCATGTTTTGTCTATCCATTCATCTGCTGATGGACACTTGGGTTGTTTTTACTGTTTGGATATCATGAATAACACTGCAATGAGCACTGGTGTACAAGTATCTGTTAAAGTCCCTGCTTAATATTTTTGGGGGTGTATGTCAAAGAGTCAGACACAACTGAGCAACTTCACTTTCACTTTCACTTTCACATGTCTAAGATGAATTGCTGGGAAATATGGTAATTCTACATTTAGCTTTTTGAGGAACGACCATGCCATTTTCCTCAGTGGGTGCACCATTTTATATTCCATCAACGTACAAGGGTTCTAGTTGTCCTCCTTTCTCACAAACACTCTTTATTTCCTTAAAAACAAACAAGCTTAGCCATTCTAGGGGGTATAAAGTGGTGTCTCCTGGTTCTGATTTGCATTTCATTAATGGCTAATGACGTTGAGCCCATTTTCATATGTTTATTGGTCATCTGTGTATTTTCTTTGGGGAAGCATATGTTTAAGCTCTTTTCCTATTTTAAAATTGGATTTGTCTTTTTGTTATTGAGTTGCAGGCATTCTTTATATATTCTGGATATTCATTTCTTATCAGATACATGATTTGAAAGTGTTATCTCCCATTCCATAAGTTGTCTTTTCACTTTCTTGATAATGTCCTTTGCACAGAAGTTTTTAACGTTGATGAAGTTCACTTTCTCTATTTATTTTGTTGGTGGTTAGTGTCATCTTTAAGAATCCATATCCAAACCCAAGGTAATGAAAATATACCCCTGTGTTTTCCTGTGAGAGTGTTTTGGCTTAGTCTTTTGTTGTTGAAATAGAGTTGATTTATAATATCGTGTCAGTTTCAGGTGTACAGTAAAGTGGCTTAGTTACATGTATATGTATTCCACTACTTGAAATCTTTTCAGCTTTTTTTTTTGTTGCCCTTTGTCTCTGTAGGTTCTTACTTTGTTGTCTTAATTTCTTGTATGCCTGGCTATCTTGATTGTATGAGCCCCAGTGTAATGTGATCTTCTCCAGAAAGAACTTTTTAAATTTGCTTTTTCTAGGCTTTTTGTCACCAGTCTAGGAAACGGCAACCCACTCCAGTGTTCTTGCCTGGAGAATCCCAGGGACCGGGGAGCCTGGTGGGCTGCTGTCTATGGGGTCGCACAGAGTTGGACACGACTGAAGCAACTTAGCAGCAGCAGCAGGGTTACCATAATTCATCTTCACAGCTTGAAACTGAAAGTGAAAGTCACTCAGTCGTGTCTGACTCTTTGCGACCTCATGGACTACGCAATCCATGGAATTCTCTAGGCCAGAATACTGGAGTGGATAGCCTTTCCCTTCTGCAGGGGATCTTCCCAACCCAGGGATCGAACCCAGGTCTCCTGCATTGCGGGTGGATTCTTTACCAGCTGAGCCACAAGGGAAGCTTGAAGTTTCATGAATTACTTAGATGACTTGGTGACAGTTGCAAGCCTGTTTGACCACAGGTTCATCCTTATCCTGAGGGTGTAGCCCATTTTGTCCTAGTTTATGCTGGATAGTGGTTTATCAAAATCCCTAACTTTGGTGAATTCTAGACCTTGACACTTTCTCTCTGACTTAATCAGGCAGCCCAAACAAAATTACAGATATCCCTTCCAGACCAGAAGATGCTTCTATGGCAAAAGAAGCTTCAAGTTGTACTATTATGGCTCTGGTTTGGCATATTCTTTAGTTTTAGATCTAGTGGTTTTTCATTATTTTGTTAGCTCTTTGATATTTTAAAGAATATTTTAAAATGTTTTGTTCAGGTTTTTTTGTGTCCTCAATTGGATGGTTGGTGTAAATTACCTAACTGATATTACTTAATCAACTGTCCTTGAAAATGTTTATTTTCCCCAGTAGTCCTGCCAGTGTTATTAATAAAACCAGTTTCTTTGAAACAAAGGTAAACAGAACAAAATGTTATGTTTAGTTTCACAACAAGATTATAAAATCTGTTAATAACATACCTTGATTTATTCTCAATCTAAAAAGTCTATTTCCTGGTATGTTATACATTTAATGTGGAGGACAGCAGACCAAAGGGGATTCAATATCTGTCTACAAAAGAATTGAAGATCTGCCAGTGAGAAGAGAAAATTGTCTTATTCAATGTGATTCCAGAAGGCAAAGGACTGGGAATGGAAATTCCAAAACTCAATTTACATCTAATTAAAGGATTGCTTTCCTAGGACAAGTCAGAGTAATGGTCAGTGGTGAATATTGAGTAAAATAGGATTTTGGTCACTAAGCATTCATTTGTTCTCCTTTTCTATTTGGACTGATCCCTTCAATACCTCTCTTCTTCCCTTTCATTATCGTTCCATTGCAGCTGACTCATCCCCCTGCCAACTGTGGCATGTAAACTGAGCCTGGGATATCAGAGCACTGCACAGACCTACCCCACTTCTCACAATAATGAATGAATCAGGGACGGGTACCAGCCCAAGTTAGGACAATTAGAGCCAAAAACAATTCTGGGTTTCTTTGAATTATCGAGGTGTGGATCTTTACCTACTGGCTCTGAAGGACAAAAACAGAGGGCTGCAGCTGCCATTGTGCCGCCACAAGGGGAGTCCACCTGAGAAGAAGAGGAGAGGTCAGAGAAAATATGGGAATAAAGATTAAACCCTGGTGACATGGATGGAGTCTTGATTATGCCAAGACTGAAAGTATGAAGTTAGATTATTCATGTTCTGAGATATGATGCAATAAATCCCCATTTTGCTTAAGCCAGCTTGAGGTGAGTTTTCTGCCACTTGACATAGAAAGAGCTTTATCAAAAATGGGTAGTAAAGCCCCCACTCACAGCATTGACACAGAAGAGGATGACCAGCCTTCAGAGTAAGTTGGAAGGGGCGCCCAGGTTGCATGAAAGGTTGGCTTTGAGGACTTTTGGCTTTCGGTCCTTGGCTTCTCCAAAACTCTCCATTATTTGCTTTTGTTCTACTCAGCAGGCTGGTAGTTTCATAGAGACTCCAGAGGACTGTATTAGCTATCTCTCAGGGCTGAGTAATACAGAAGTTAGTATGTACCCAGGCCTGGGATACATATTTAATGGAGAAATCCATAATGTTTAATCCTGAAATGAATGATTTATAGAGAGTTGGGTTATTCACTTTGCTCTTTCTTAATTTACTTGTCTTGTTTAGCCAAAGTAAGGCTTCCTAACAGGATTTTCGTCATAGCCTTGGCTGAGTAATGAGTTTCTTTGCCAAGATGAATTATTGATTAAACCTTTGTATCATCTGCCTGGCAAATTAAGGAAACTGTTTCATTTTAAAGATGTCCATATTCAGACATATATGCACAAAAGAAATTTTGAGTATTGTCATTTACTTCTCCATCATTTAATCATCAAAAGAGTATTTATGGAAACTGGATCTGGTATATATCACGGTGTTGTGTTATTTTTAGACCCCAACAAGTAATAGTCCCCATCTGTGGATATAAACGTTTCCTCTCCTTTTGTTGTTATAATTATATACATTTTAGGTCCAGATGTTTAAAAATAGGAAAATTTCTTTTCAAATCAATAGAATACCAGGTACTTAATAATGATAACACTGTTATGATGTATTTATTTTTTTTAAATGCTTTATCTCAATTTCCTCAATGTTTAATAGTTAATTAACACTTAGCACGTACCAAGCATGTTGCTGGGAACATAACATGGGTTATGTTATTTAATTTCATGCCTTCCTACAAACTAGCTACTATTATTATCCCCATCTTAAAGAAATGGAAGAATTGAGAGCTGGGAGGGTAACTAGCTTACCCAAAACCATGCAGGCTCACATAGAGCTAGAGTGTAAATCCAGATGTTCTGACCCTGGAACCCAAGCTTTTAACCAATATCCTAAACAAATTTCACAAATTCCATGGTTATTAAAAATTTATGGCCATCTGCATGGGAATCTCACATACTTATCAGTAATCTTTGTGAAGTTATGTCCTTATTATCTCTATTTGTCAGAGGAGGAAAGACACACAGAGACAAAAGACAAGCAGTCACATTGCTTTCCATTTGACTATAATTCCTTTCATTATCAAGTGAAATCAAAGTGTTAGCTCTAGATTAGATAGGACTTTCACTTAGGCAAGAAATCGTTATTTTGTGTCCCTTCACAATACTTCATACAGTTATAATAGAAACAAAATTTAAACTATAAGTGCAGATATAAAACAAAATCAAACCATTTCATTTTCTCTAAATCAAACTAAACCTATAACCTGGGAAGCTGTAGGGAAAGTACATTTCAGTCATTTCTGGAGGGTCCATTCCCTTTCCCTCAGTCACATCCAAGTTTTGGAGACATGAGTTATTGCTAGAATGTGAGATATTTATTTTCAATCCATCCTAGACTGCACTGAAATCCCCATTACCAAGTCTGAGTGGGGAAAGTGGAATCTCTTGAAGACAAATGTCTCAGTTCCCTTTGTGCCAAGCTTATTACAATAATATTTGTTTACCTAGGTGAGATCTTCAAGGACTGGAGTCCAACTCCCCCAGTCCCCTCAGGCAGGCACTCCACTCTCCAAAAACAAGCCATGTCTATTGAATCTAACACAGCAAAGGTTTCCACAACTTTGTGTATTATCTCCATCTCCTGCCCATACTTGGGGCAGCTCGTCTTTTTTTCCCTCTTGCTTTAACCCTTCTATTGCATTGGCACTGCTCTATCTCTGCTTTTTTTGCATGCGTGCATGGTAAGTCGCTTCAGTAGTGTCCAAATCTCTGTGACCCCATGGACTGTAGCCTGCCAGGCTCCTCTCTCCATGAGATTCTCCAGGCAAGAATACTGAAGCAGGTTGCCATGTCCTCTTCCAGGGGATCTTCCTGGCCCAAGGATCGAACCCTCATCTCTTATGTCTCCTGCATTGGGAGACAGGTTCTTTACTACTAGTGCCATCTGAGAAGCTCTCTGCTCTTCTTGCCACCCTACAAGTCTGCCAAGTACAAGATCCTGGAAAACAGAAGTTAAGAACATTCAACTTCTCTTAACTTTGCAATGCAAACTTCCCAGAAGCATGGGAGCACAGAAGTCCCATTACCTGGTCTGCGTGTCATGGTGAGACAAACAGAAAGAACAAAACATGAACTATATCCCAGTAAACATCCTGCCATATGATGTGATCCTTTCACTTCCTCCTCAAAGAAAGGAACCAGCAAAACAGCCCTAATTAAGTCCTGCCCTATTCCACTTCCAGAATACTGATTTCAAGTCCAGGTGCTATGCTTTGAAAGGGTTGTGAGCCTACTAAAGAAATGCTAAACAACATCTTAAGAGGAACTGAGAACGCATAATTAGGGAACACAAGCTGAAAGGCTACGCTAGAGAAAAGGGGTGCTGAGGGGCTTTATAAGGAAGAGACAGACCTGGTAGGTAGAAGACCAGAAAGTTGCTCTGTGGTCCATAACCTTAGGGAAACTTCTAGAGAGCAAGTGGAATGGTGTGGCTGCTATTGGTTTTACTAATAATGGTGATATTCAGAGCCTGAAGGACAATATGTCAGAATATTATAAAAGTGATATTTAAATATAACATTTTTGACTTCTCTGGTGGCTCAGTGGTAAAGAATTCATCTGCCAGTGCCCAAGACTCGGGTTCAATCACTGGGTCAGGAAGATCCCCAGAAGGAAATGGCAACGCACTCCAATATGTCTTGCCTGGAAAATTCCATGAACAGAGAAGCTTGGTAGGCTACAGTCCCTGGAATTGCATAAGAGTTGAACATGCCTTAGCAACTAAACAACAACAAAAATATAATTTAGGGTACTTGATCTTTAAGGATCCAGTTTAAGGAGACATTTTACCCCAGGATTCTGTGTTAACAATAATCAGCTGTGTTGATAGGCACTGTGGCCTGTGTTTATCCCTACGTGGCAAATACCAAAACAGCTAAACTATTCATCTTCACAGGTTCTATACGTGTATGTGTGTGTGTGCGTGTTATCCTTCTTTCTGGGAAGGGACCAGGTATATTGAGGAAAGCTCAGACTGTAAAAATATCTATGTCTTTAAAGTTACTAACAGAACTCGCGAACCGAGGCTGAGAAACGCAGGCCAGCAGGCCCCACGTAAACGTGGAGTCTTGTAGCAGAGTGATGAGTGGGTGGCTTAACACAGCCATGGAATTCAGAAAGGGCTAAAGAGGCTTTTCCCACAGGGGCCCTGTGCAATCCAGAGATTAGTAAAGGGGGGAGATGGGAGGGCATTTTTATCTGTGATCTAGAGACCCCTTAGCGGAGATTCTTTTTCTATAGTGAGAGAACTATAGACCATCCTGCCTAGGCGAAAGCTGAGAAGACTATCTAGCTCTGAAGTCTTCATGTTACTGATGCGGAATGTGTGATCAGAAAGGACAGCGGACTTGCTGACAGCAGACCAAGTTCGAGATTCAGCTTTCATGGCGGGTTTCCCCACCTTTCTTCCCTGGATGCACGGTGAGCTGGGGATGCTATGCTTCTCTGCAGGAGTATCTTCCCAAAGCCAGGATTTGAGAAAATAGTAAGTTTTGAACATTTTGTAAGGTGAGGTTGAAAAAGGGAGGGCCTCCCCCTCTTTTCTTCTTTGAATTCAGGGCAGCCGGCATTTCCCATTCGTTTTGCTCACCCTCGGTGCTCCCCACAGTGTGTGTGCCTACGCGTCACCTGAGCCCAGACTCAGCCCTCTGTCCCTCCCAGCCTCCTAATGACCTGCATCTGGTGGACCCACCTGGGGAGAGGGGTCGAGGGGGCACGGATCTCACGTGAACTCCTTAGGGGAGGGTGCGGTGGGGCAGCCATTTTCATTCAGTCCGCTTCTCTTTCTGCAGAGAGAGCTGCCTGGGTCAGAGTTTGGTAACAAGCTCCTGTTGGATGTTCAGAAGAGGCTCCAGGTAAGTTAATTTGGCAGCAGCTACTGTCTCCATTGGTTCCTACAGCATTTAATTCTCCAGTCTCTCAGATGCTATGACTTAATGTTTGTTGCATGGAATTAATGCAAATTCACAGATCCAGGCTTTGGGGGCATCCTTACTATGCTGTACAATCAAATTGGGTGTGTCAGACCTTCAGACTATTAAGCTTGCCTTTCCCCTCTCTGCTCACCCTTCACCCCACCAAGAAAACCTATTTGAAGCCCGCAGAAGTTCGTCCTGAGAATTTCATTATCATTGTGCCATTCATAATTCACTGCTTAACCTCTGTGGATGGCAGCAAGTGCAGGTTTGAACAGTCCCACTGGAATAAAATCACAGGGTTAATAATCTTTGCTCTTTGTGAGTAATTGGAAAAATGGTATCCTGGAAACAAGCCATTAGTAGAAAACTATTTTTTAACCAATTTCCATAGAATATAAGGAGTCAAACAGTGACTAGAATAATTTCACTGTAAGTTTTGTTTCCCCTGACGCATTCACAGCTGGGGCAAATCTACGGGCACTGCATTTCTGAGACTGACCACTTAAAATTTAAAAACTGCATTCAACCAGAGCTGTTTGATAAAAGTACAACCACCTACAGCCCCTTTCCTAGCTGGAAGAGTGCAATACACACTACTATGTATTTTTCTTCTTTGTCGCACTGAGTGTAGTGGTGCTTCCATCCCAGCAGGCATAGATGAGCTTCACTGATCTTTCTTTTAAGTGTTGAATGGTGCTGAACTGCATGGAGAGTCTGTAATTGAATAACCATCACAAATTGGGTGGGCTTTTTGGATGTTCCCCAGTATTTGGAGGAATCCTTAGGAATATATGTGCTCAGTTGTGTCTGATTCTTTGTGGCCCCATGGACTATAGCCTGCCAGGCTCCTCTGTCCATGGAATTTTCCAGGCAAGAATACTGGAGCGTGTTGCCATTTCCTACTCCTGGGGATCTCCCTGACCCAGGGTTGGAACCCACATCTCTTGAGTCTCCCCCATTAGCAGGCAGGTTCTTTTACCACTGGGCCACCTGAACTGTATGGAGTCCATAATTGAATAACCATCACAAATTGGGTGGGCTTTTTGGATGTTTCCCAGTATCTTGAACTTGCAGTTTCAGGGACAGAGAGGGAGACATGGAAGGAAGCTCATGATTCCCTGAAGCTAGACGAAATAACAGTCTGGTGAAAGCTGGTCAGACGCAAACTTTTGGAGTCATCTAGAAGTTCTCACTGAGAAGACGTTTCTCCCAAAGTGGGAGCCGTGAAGACAGAGGGGAACTAAGAAGCCTGTTGTGGAGGCAGAGGGAGGAACCACCAGGGCTGAGGTTCTGGGAGATGGGCTGAACAGAGTACAGTGCTCTCTCGGGGCTGAGGGGGAGCTGCTGTGCCAGCAGGGGCAGCATTCATGAGCTATTAAAGCCTTCACCTAGGGAGAGGGGCCCTAGGGTATCAGGTTAACCTAGCAACTGGCTGGCACTGTCGCTGAGCAACCGAGGTAGAAGGGGAAAGCGTTTGCCAAGGGACGGAGGCTGAGAATACGTAGAACCATTTCCAATCCTGGCTTACTGAGCAGGGCTGCTCCTAAGAGCCAGCTGTGGTTTTTGCTCTGTTTTTGCAGCAGGTTGCATACAGTTTAGTTGTGTGGATGAATCTGCTGTTTCAATACCTCATGTATCGTTAAAGTGGTCTGAAGTCTGGTGGGAACCTGGTGAATTTTAGTTGTTACTTGGGTCCTGAATTTCCAATAACCTGTTACCTATGTTAGCCCTCATGTTCTACTGTTGCAAGAAGCTGTGTCCAAATGTCATTCCTGAATGCATGTTCCAAGCAGAGCATCTTATGCCTGACCTCTCCTTCTGGGACTTCCTCATATCCATCATCTCACACCCCTGCTGGCTCATCTGCTTCAGGCCCTCATTACACACTGTCTATCACAGGAGCCTCCTGACTGGCTTCTCTGCCTATGGTGTTTTCCCCCTCCACTGGTTCATCAAAGACCAAGGCTTACAGAGAACTGTTTAAACTACCACTTTAATCAAAGTCCTTACTTTCTTCAAAACCTTTGATGGCTCACTTTGCCCAGAGATACCATCACCATGCCTGAATTGGACATTTAATGGGTTCTGTGGGCTATTTGTCCATCTCCACCTCTCTAAGCAGATATCTTAAAAAAACAAAACAAAACAAAAAAAACACCTTTTTGTATGGGCTATATAGCTGATTAACACAGTTGCGATAGTTTCAGGTGAACTACCTCTTATTTCCCCCAGTGCCTGTTACTTTACTTAACCCTAATGGTGAGAATAAAGTCTAAAATCCAGGTCCCTATCCCTGCCTTTCTGGTTTATCTCATTGCTCTTCATCCTACAGGACAGATAATTTCAAAAACAAACTACACATCTTTAATAAATCAGAATATATGAGTACTGGCATTTTCTGGGTTAATTACCTTTTGTATGTCATTAAAATTTTCTTCTTCCCTCAGCCCACACTCAAATCACAAATACCTCATCTGGATTTTGTTCATAAAAAAACCTTCCAATATTCTCTTCTGCTCTCTTAGCACTTGCCAAGATGACTAAGAGAAAATGTTACTAGAACAACATTCTGAACCTCACTGATCACTGAATTAAGATTCCAGGTGGAGAAAACTTGAGACGATTAAGCTTAAAGGGAACTGACCACCTTCAAAGTTCCTTTTCAGATCAGATATGTAAGCCGAAGAATTGATGCTTTTGAACTGTGGTGTTGGAGAAAATTTTTGAGAGTCCCTTGGACTGCAAGGAGATCCAACCAGTCCATCCTAAAGGAGATCAGTCCTGAGTGTTCACTGGAAGGACTGTTACAGAAGCTGAAACTCCAATAGTTTGGCCACCTGATGCAGAGAGCTGACTCATTGGAAAAGATCCCAATGCTGGGAAAGATTGAAGGTGAGAGGAGAAGGGGACGACAGAGGATGAGATGGTTGGATGGCATCATCGACTCAATGGAGATGAGTTTGGGTAAATTCTGGGATTTGGTGATGGACAAGGAGGCCTGGCATGCTGCAGTCCATGGTGTCGCAAAGAGTTGGACACAACTGAGCAACTGAACTGAACTAAACTGATGTAAGATGTTTATATTTTATTGCAATGTAGCTCCCTTTTGGGGCTTTCCTGGTGGCTCAATGGTAAAGAATCTGCCTGCCAATGCAGAAGATGCAGATTCGATTCCTGGATTGGGAAGGTACTTGAAGGAGGGCATGGCAACTCACTCCGGTATTCTTGCCTGGGAAGTCTCATAGAGGTGCCTGGTGGGCTACATACAGTCCATGGGGTCTCAAAAAGTTGGACATGACTTAGTGACTAAACAATAAGCTCCTTTTCTAAATAAAGAAAAGTCATCTTTAAGGCACAGTGCATGGGAGCCATAGGAAATCCTGAATCCTTGTAGTTATCACATACTTCTATGGAAAAGAGAGAATTTTTGAGCTAACAGGTTAAGACAAGAACATAAAACAGGCTTGCACTCATGACTCTTTTCCACATTAAAAGTAAATTGATGAAAAGAAAAACCCACAAAAAACAAGCAGGTGCTCACATATATGACATCCATCCATGAAACACCCTTTTTTTTCATGGACTTTAAAAACATTTGTTGCACTTCTGTCAAAGCAAACCAGAACAGACAGCAGTTAAAATGCTAAAATCATAATTACTGAGGAACTATTACAGCAGGTAAACAGAGACATCAGTGTAGTTGTGTTCAATTCTAAATTGGGTTAGGGTTTAGAATTAAGGGGCTGAAAGGGAGTCAGTGGGTGGGAGGTTACTAACAGCCAACATCAG
This sequence comes from Aepyceros melampus, assembly GCA_006408695.1. Taxonomy (NCBI): domain Eukaryota; kingdom Metazoa; phylum Chordata; class Mammalia; order Artiodactyla; family Bovidae; genus Aepyceros; species Aepyceros melampus. The sequence continues at coordinate 86,641 of SJXQ01007884.1, forward strand.
GGGCCAAGAGGGATTTCTGGCTAAACCCATTTAATAGGATTTTTGCTGAAGGCAGGCCAGAATGATGCATTATCACGTGGTAGATGGAAGGGGATGAGGAGTTTGATCAGAAAACAGTTATCCTCAGAGGATGGGAGGTGGTTCTAGGAGAGTTAGCTAGAGTCTCACTCTTGAGAACCAGGGGCATGGATGAGGCTGAGCTGAGAAGGGCTTAGAGGAGCTTGAGTGCACTTTGGTTAAGAAGAGAGTCTCTGTCAGTTTCTTGCCTTTTTGTCTGCAATGTTTGTGATGACTGTTTTTCCAAAATGGCTTCCTACTTTGCCCTGGATAAGAATGTGAACAATGGCCCTACTTGTGTATGTATATATGCATGCTATGGACTGTAGCCCACCAGACTACGGAGCACTGTTCATGGGATTCTCAGGCAAGAATACTAGAGTGGGTTGCCATGCCATCCTCCAGGGGATCTTCCTGACCCAGGGATCGAAGCTGTATCTCCTTTGACTTCAGCATTCTAGGCAGATTCTTGAACTCCTGAGCCACTAGGGAAACCCCGTATATGTGTACACACACACATATTTTGGTGTCCTAAGGCCTTGCCCAGGCCTTGTAACACACTCATCTTGGTCTCAAGAGATTACAAAAAGGATTTTATTTTCTTGCTTGAGGATTTTGGTTATTTTCAATTGGAGGAATTTGAGATCTTCCTTTATTAGTCAAAGAATATTGAAGCCAAGCTGAATTTGGTTCACTTAAGCCTTGAAAACTCTTCTCTCCACCTTCTGGCAAACTTTTCAAAATAAGATCATTCACTCCTTTACCAACTGCAGTTTGAAGCAAGACAACACCCCTCTCCCTATTTTCTGATGACTACCTCTTGAGGATGGAGGCCAGGCCTTGGGGAGGAGAAGAGTGAAATAGCGCTGTGGATTGAGAGGTGATTGTGTTTAAGCAAACCAAATAGATGCCAATAGCATATTTACAAATATCTCCTCATGAGCACACTTCATCTCCAGAGGGGAAATAATTGAGTCGAAGATCCACCTTATTGATTTTTGTCTGATGCAGTTATTTTGATTTGTGTCCAAGTTGTTGTTACTGTTTTTTCACTACCAGAAAGTTTTACTTTGCCAATATACTTCACAAGAAAGTACTGAAATCGAGTTGGGGATGTGGAAAAAGGAGTAATGCATTTTTTTTTTTGGTATAACTTTAGAACAGTAGATGTATAACTCAACCACTTTCAGGCATTTCTCTTTGGAGGGTGGAGGGAGAGGGTTACGTTTTCCCATGGGGATAACTGGTATTTATATGCAAAGTAATTTAAAATAGTTATGACTAGCTTTAAGGCGTGCCAGATAACTGCATTTTTTCTAGGGTCTCTCTATTTTTTTTCCTCTCTGTCCTGAATTTATTTTTTTTAACTCTAACAGTAAATTTTTCTTGCCTTTTCCTTGTTTGCCTCAAATATTTGTTGAAGAATAGATTTAGATAAACACATGGGCAGCTCTCAGCTTTACAAAAGGAGAGGAGATGGAAAGGATATGCTTGTGCTTGGCAGCCTTTTTCCAGGACTGAAGCTAGTTTCTCTGGTTCTTCTGGAAGATGAATGTCAAAAATAGAAAAGGAGGGACTTCCTTGGTGGTCCCATGACTAGGATGCTGTGCTTCCACAGCAGAGGGCATGGGTTCAATCCTAGGTCGAGGAACTACTAAGATCCCACAAGCTGAGTGGCATGGCCCAAAAAAGGAAAAAAATAGAAAAGAGATTTTTCATAGCTCAGAATTGACCCTCCTTTGGTTTTGGAGGGGGAGAAGGACAAAATCTCAGTTTTAAGTGTCATATGGTATTAAGAAACATTTAAAAAAATTGTACGCCTGGGCAGCAAAACCATAATTGATATTTTAGAGAAATTAAATGATTATTTCCTAATGAATTCCTAATAATACTACTAAAAAATGAAAAAGAGGGACTCCTTGGCAGTCCAGTGGTTTGGACTCAGCACTTTTCATTGTCGAGGGCATGGGTTCCATCCCTGGTCAGGGAACTAAGATCCCACAAGCTATGCAGTCCACAAAAGAAAAGGAAAACTCTGCCATTACAAGGTTATTTGAGGGGTGTGTGTAATACTATATATATATATTTTTTCATTTTCCCTTGATGGTTATTAGCTATAAATTGGCATCCCCTTGCAGTCATGCATACTACTGTAAGTGCTTTCAGCTAGAAAGTATCCATACTTGGGACCTTAGCTTTGTTCTTTTCACATTGTGTTAAAATTTTGAGTCAAGCTGGTTTGTGTGTGTGTGTGTGTGTGTGTGTGTGTGTGTGTAAAATTCTTGTGTAAGTATAAAATACTCTGGATGGTAAGAGAGTATTGCTATTAAAATGCAACTCCAGACCTGTTGTTTTACCAAAACTCTGAAAAAGTGACTGGGCATCGCTCCATCATTGATCGTGTGGGCTGTTCACAGCACATCTCAGAGAGACCAAATGAATTAAAAGAGGCTCTTGAATTGCTTTGAAAATACCATAAGACTACAGAGTCTTGAAGGCTCTGTCCTTTTTCACCTTTGTACAATATTAATGGATCAGATGAGGGTGAGGAGGAGTCCAAGATACTTGACACGAGGCAGGTTTTTCCTTCCTGTTGCCAGTGACTCTGTTATAGTAGAAAAGTGAGATGCAAATACCCACTCTTTAATGAAGCATACTTCTTTTCCTTTCTATTTCATCTTCTCAAATCTAGTAATGGGATTTGGGAAGCTATAAACAGGCAAGGGATGAGAAGATTTCACTGTAATATATTATTATTTCTAGGGCCTCCCAGGTGGCCAAAGAATCTGCCTGCAGTGCAGGAGACCTGGGTTTGATCCTTGGATCATGAAGATCCCCTGGAGAAGGGAATGGTAACTCACTCCTGTACTCTTGCCTGGAGAATTCTATGGACAGAGGAGCCTGGTGGGCTACAGTCCCCGGGATTATGAAGAGTTGAACATGACTGAGCAGTTAACACACATACAGACACCCACCCCTCTAGGTATTGTGGACCACTTGCGGGTTATACAGTAAGAGCAACTCATGGGAAGACATAAACGTTAACCAAACAGCGCTCCTAATGTCAGAAATGCTAGGATTTTATGGACAAAGTAGCTCTTCCTGAATTGCTGAATATCTTTAGTGTCTGCCTTCTGGGTGTGCTCCCACCAGCTCATCTCTCTGCTCTCTTGAGAGCAACAGAGCAAGAACTAGAATCCTGCTTTCGGATTCTGATAGGTTACTCCTTGTCCACTAACTGGTACATGTAAAACCCTTTTAGTAATGAATACCTGATGAGGATGAAAAAACTTGCTGGGCTACGTTGTAAGAATGTATCAAGTGCAATCAAAGTATAATTGGGGGTTAATGGTTGGTATTGGCATTAATAGTAATAACTTGGTTCTAAGTTGTCTAACAGCTTCAGCAAATTGAAACCCACTGCTGTTAGAATGGGTTAAGTAGTATAATGATAACTAGGATTGGATGGTCAGAACATGTGGCTTCAAAATCATTCCTTAGTCTTGTGTGACCTTGGAAATTCTGTCACTTTCTCATATCTGGGCCTCAGTGAACCCATTTGTTAAATGGACTTGAAAAGTGCTTGTTCCAGTCCCCTTCAGGTTGTTGGAAATGCACAGAGGTATTTTTTTGACTGTCATAATGGTAGGGGACTATATGGCTGGCATTTAGCTAAGTAGGCAGGCAATCATCTTGCGATGCAGGGGACTTGAGTGCACAGAGTCTCATTTAAAATGCTAACAGCACCCCAGCTGAGGAACACTGTAATCATCTAATCTGTGTTGTATTCAGAATAGTCCATGAATAACAGCTCAGGAGAAATGGGGCTAAGGGTTGGAAACGAGAAACCATTGTCAGAGAACTTCTTGATCTGATTTTTTTAAATAAGGTACTTTTATAGGAAATAAGAAAACAACACTTTCAGCCAGCTTTAAAACTCCTCATGGGCTATACTGGCCTCTAAGTCATTTGTAAATCCCCTTTTTGTAGTTCCTTGTTTTGTTTCTCAAGAAGCACTTGGGATATTTCATGAGACACACATAACCACGATAAAAACAAAGTACTCTCGTTTCCCCTAGCTTGTCCCCGTGTGTGTGGAAACTGCCCCAGCCAGAGCAGAGTGAGGAGTCCAATATAAATGGCAGACCTGCCTCTGCATGTGGCTAGGAGATTAAAGTTTTCAGAATAAAATTAAATAATGTTCTATGAAAACAGTCACCTTGGTTCCAAAACGATGGGCTAAACATGCTCATTTTCCCAGGAACTGGACAAACCTAGAGTCAGGAATCAGAGAAAGGGGAGCAATGTTCCAAAAGGCCCATTTCCTCATTTAAGGTAGGGGATTTTAGGGTATGAAGGACTTACTTGAAATCACATGGCAAGTTACTGGAACAAGCCAGCCCCAGAATGAGCAGAAGATAGAGCATCTCGGTTTTGTACTATACCTTCTCTAGTTTCTTCTTAGCACAGTCTGATCATAGGTGAAGCCCTCACAGCCAAGATCAAGGCGTAAGGGCCTAAGTGCTCACCAACCAGCCAGCATCTAGCGTCCCAGCAATCTGAAGTTCCCTGGTACAAGACTGGGGCTTGCAGAGACACCAGACAGCCCTGCCTTGGTCATCTTTTGGCAGGAGTCCTTGCCTATTTCATGAAGATTGCTGTGGTAAATGGCAGAAACACAATCAACTCAAATAACTCGGATTCGTTGGCTTGTGTAGTTAGTAAGGATGAGAGGCGTTGTGAGAGGCAGGGCTTAGGGAAGCCCATCGAGACCCACGCCTCTCTCCGTTTGCTTCTCCGCTGTCTCTCGCCTCACTGAAGGTGGGCTGTGTGTGCTCGCAATGAGCACATTGGTCAGGAATGTTGGCTGTCTCGGACTTAGAGCTTTCTAGTACCATGGCAGCCAAGTCAAGAGACAACAGTTTTATGAATTTCAGCAGATAGGCTTGAGGGAGAGATTCGGTTAGGGCTGTATTCTGACCCTGAACAAACTGCCATAGCCTTGGATCTAGAGCGCTCTCATTGGGTGAGAGGCTTAATTGGCACTTCAGAGTTTAGGGGACTGGCGGGGCTATTTCATGGTTTCATCACCATGGAGAAAAAAGTGTTGGTTATCCAAATCTGTGAATATTCACAGATTGATCAGAGCTAAAGGATTGAACATAGGATATACTTAGGACTAGAGTTTAAAAAGAGAGTAAGGTATGAATAAATGAAGGAAAGCTAGGTGGAGGGGGTAGGACTTGAGCTGAAGTTGAAGGTTTGGGAGGGAATAGCTGAGGCTTTGCAAGAGCAGATTTTGTCATTCAATGAGGGAATGGATCTGATGCTACTGAATATTATCAAAGAAGACACTTCGTCTTATATAGCATGTATATTTCTAGGCTCCTGTGTTTCTCCTAAGCACACAGGAGATGCTCAGCCATTCTTGTGGTTGAATGCTGATTAGCTATATATTGTTGTGGCTACTGCCACGACTTCTATGCAGGCACTGATTAATTTTTCCTATAAATGGCCAGATAGCAAACATTTTCAAATGAGTATCTGAGTATTTCTCAAATGAGTAAATGAGCATTTCTGTGAACCCCTGGACTCTGCCATTATAGTGTGACACCAGCCATAGACAGCAGTAAACAAAAGATCACGTGCCGTCGTAGTAAAACTTCATTCACAAAATCGGGTGGTGTACTGGACTTTGTCTGCCATTAGTTGATTCTGCTTCTTACTCATCTCTCTGCTTCCCCTCTTACCAACTCCAAGCCGCTCAGCTGCCAGCGAGCTCTATTCCAGGCAAGAATACTGGAGTGAGTTGCCATTTCCTTCTCCAGGGGATCTTCCCAACCCAGGGATGGAACCCAGGTCTCGTGCATTGCAGGCAGACGCTTTATCCTCTGAGCCACCAGGGAAGCCGAGAACATGTTCCTCCCTTGCAACTAAGGTGTGTAGTGTCTGCCATATTTGTTTAGATAAAAGGCCGACTCTTCCCCATGTGTCTAAAGCCTGGCCTGGGCCCTGACTGTTTGTTGAACCTCATCGCAGGTCCTTTTCCTCCCCAGTGATGTGTATCAGCCGATCTTGCCTTGCTCTGCCCTTAGCACTCACACAGCCCTGTCCTGCAGCAGGTTGTCCATGTGTCCAGTGGCCGCACCTGGACTGTTCCTTTTGCTTCAGCTAGATAGGACTTCCCCACAGAGGCCATTTGTGATCACCCTGTCCAAACTGGGTGAAGCCCCCTTGCCGTTATCTTCTATCTGAATGCTATTGGCTTTTTCTCAGAACACTTATCCCACATGTAATTATTTACTCCTTAGTTTGTTTACTTCTTGTCCCTTCCTTCCATTAGATTGTGAGCCGAAGGAAGGTAGAGACTGTATATCTTCCACTCACCTTTACGTCCTTAAGGCCTGGAAATGTACTAGGTATACAGTGGAACTCTCTAAATGTCTTTGAATGATTGATTGATGAGAAGACAGGAGTTTTGTTCCTTATCTCAGTCTACTCAACTTCTGATTAAAAATAGAGCAGTTTATATCACAAAAATCAGGCTGCCTAGAGCTTCTAGTTCTCATGCCAGCTGGTCTTCTCTCTCAGCAATTTGAGTTTATTTTCAAAATTATGATATTGCAAATGCAAAGAAAAAGCTAGAGCTGTGTGCCTACCACCCAACTGCTACTATATACATGTTTGTTTTAGATTTTTTCTGTCTTATAAACATTTTAAGTTAATTTTTCAAACGTAGACATTTATAACTCAAGTAAAAAGTTTTTTAGAGCAATTATTTTTTTTTCCTTGGACTTTGTGTCCTGGAGTAGAAATTGTTTTTGAGCAAATCCTAGTAAAGACCAGGTCTTTTTTAGCACACAATTCTTAGGCCAGTACATAGTCTCTTCATTCTAAGCATAGCAGTTTACTATCTTCCGCCTGCTTTTCCATGAGAATATGAAGTCTCATCATAACAAGGCACAGTTACCTCATTTGGGGGACTTTTCAGTTTTATTGTAAGGAAGAAGCTGGTTGCCAAAAACCTAAGGTAAGGAAACAGACTGAAATTGGGCATAAAATTTAACCGAGTCTTACAAGCAAGGAAGAAACAAAAACAAATAGGGCTGTCTTTCATGGTCTCATAAAAAGAAACAGCAGCTCTCCAGAAGTCAAACTGTTTTCCTTCTTTAGCATAAAAGAACAACCTTCATTTGTCCAGTTCTCGTGTTTATTCAGCATTTTTGCCATATCCACTGACAGCCCCCTTGCTCCTTATCTCCTCTTCCCTGTTTTCTTGTTTGGAGACTGCTCTTCATGATGGCTGTCTGGATAAAGCCCTCAGAACGGCCCCTGCTCCTTCATTAGTCCTGGGGTGAGCAATAGAAAGAAAGTGATGTCTGCAGGAGGGTTACTGTGAAATGCCCCCGGCACCCGCAGGAGGTGATTTTCAGACATTAAATCCTGAAAACTCACAAAGCCTGGCTGAGCCACGAGAGGTCAATATTTAATATTTTCCTCATTTTAGCAGATGGCAGGGGAACCGCAGGGCAGCTATGAGTCTGACACTCAGGAGCTGCCATCAGAGATTGTAATAAGCCTCAACCTGTCAGTCTTAAGGTTGCTGCCTGTGGAGGCACCTTAGATAAACCCTCTCTGTGTGCATGGAGAAAACTCTTTCACCACAGGAAAATCTGATAGACAGCCCCAGTATAACCCAGTGGAGAAGACTTGAGCTTAACTCCTACTGCAGCAAAGTACTAGCTGTGTGACCCTGAGCAAGTTACTTAACCTCTCTGTGCTTCATTCAATTTCCTCACCTGTATGTTAATACTATAATAGGAATGTTAATAGTATCACCTGTTTTGAGTTGCTATGAGAACTGCTTGTGAAACGCTTAGCACAGTGGCTAGCATATTGTGGTCGTGGTGCAGGTTTAGTCGCTAAGCTGTATCCAACTCTTGTGAACCCATGGACTGTAGTCTGCCAGGCTCCTCTGTCCATGGGGATTCTCCAGGCAAAAATACTGGAGTGGGTTGCCATTTCCTTCTCCACAGCATATTGGGAGAAGGCAATGGCACACCACTCCAGTACTTTTGCCTGGAAAATCCCATGGATGGAGGAGCCTAGTAGGCTGCAGTCCATGGGGTCGCTAGAGTCGGACACGACTGAGTGACTTCTCTTTCACTTCCATGCATTGGAGAAGGAAATGGCAATCCACTCCAGTGTTCTTGCCTGGAGAATCCCAGGGATGGGGAAGCCTGGTGGACTGCTGCCTATGGGGTTGCACAGAGTTGGACACGACTGAAGTGACTTAGCAGCAGCAGCATATTGTGTTCTTGATAGTTAGCTGTAACTTGACGCCTGTGGCTGCTCTCTTTGGGGCCCCGCCCGCTGTTCTCCCCTGCTGCTCACTAGTTCTTTGCCTGGGATATTTGTACAGGACGCCTAGGACTTTCAGAGCACCTGTGAACACACTGGGTTTCCCCTGGGGTTTTTGGATTTCTTGGTTGGTTGAGGACCCACAGGCTTGTCCTTCCACCATGAAGTTACCGTTCACACCTCCTCCTGTCATGCACAGCCTGGAATGCATCCTCTCCTTCCAGAGTGGGACAGGGGCAGACTAGCCGACTTTTCTGGCTTGTCCACTGTTGTTTAGTTCCTATAAAGGAAGCTGCAGAAGCTTCTTGTCTTCCAGAGGACCCACCCTTTACATCTCTGAGGTTTGCTGGAAGGTGGGGATCCTCACCTGGCTCCCCTCAGCTTGCAGACCTAGTACCAACAGAGAACTTCACTTCTTGAAATGTGATGTCAACACATCACTTATAGCATCAGATGCCAGAGATTTTCTCACATGTGTCCTTGGAGGCTGTTAAAAAAAAAAAAAGCTTGTTCACCATCTCACCACCTTTTTTTTTTCTCTTCAACTCTTTATGCAGGTCCCATACTCTTTGCTGCATATCCCCTGGCAAGTTGACAGCACCATCTAACTTCTTGCTTCTCTCTCCTGGCTTACTGTCTGTTTCTGACAATCTGGCTTCAATCTCAGGCCACCCTGCAGGGGCCCATCCATCACACTTGCACCACAGGCTGATGATTCTCCCCAGAACTGGGCTGTTCAGTTTCCATCTGACCAGCCAGGTTCATCTTTTTCTCCTCAAAGATTTCTCCTGTCACACAGCTGCTCTTCTCTTAATCATCTAACCCTAAGTCACCAGGGTTGTTGACATCCCTGATGTGCCCATCATTTAAGGAGTCCCGATATTCATGAAAGTTGTTTTCCAAGATGGGCACAATGGAGATGCCAGACTGAGATAATAAAAAAAATATATATACATATATTGACCTTTGACCTGGTTCCTGATACAGAGTGCCTATATTCCTTGGAAATTCTTATGTACAGTCGGGGAGGGGTAGCTTTTGTTTTCATGAGGTGAGTCTTGGTGGGCTCCTGGGTGGAGCTGGTCACCAGAAAGACCAAGCTGCTTTTAGCCCCACCCCCGATTCTCCAGAGAGGGAAGAAGGGTTGGGAGTAGAATATATACTTGACCATGCTTGTGTGAGGAAGCCTCCACAAGAATCCCGTAGATGGGATTTGGGGAGCCTCTGTGTTGGTGAACACATCTACATGCCAGGGGGCCTGGTGGTCCCCAGCTTCACAGGGACAGAAGCTCCTGTTCTTGGGACCCTTCTGGACCTTGCCCAGTGTATCTCTTCTGGCTGTTCATCTGTGTCTTGATCCTATCTTTTATTATGTGATAACCTGGTGAACTTCAGTATTTCCATGAACTCTATAGCTGTTCTAGCAAATAATGAAAACCAAGGCAGGGAATCATGGGAGCTTCTGATTTGTAGCCAAGTTGGACACAAGTTGTGAGTGACCTAGGGACCTACTGCTTGAGATTGAGGTCTAAAGTGGGGGGCAGTCTCCTGGGATTGAGCCCTGGCCTTGTGGACTCTGTGTTAACTCCAGTTAGCTTCAGAATGGAATCCAGTTTTAGGACACCCAACTGGAGTCAGAGAATCGCTTGATGTATGGAAAATGCACACATCTGGTGTCAGAAGTGTGGTGGTATTGTGAGCATAAATGAGAAACTCAGGAATATCTTCTTTACACAGAGGCTGTCTATACTTCTTGGGAAATTTGACAGATTGAGTTGACTATTTATGTAAAAAATTATTTTATTTTTTATTATTTAATCCTATATATCAGGTTTATGCCCTATTGTTTGTATTTAACTTTTTATTTTTTGAACTTTATTTTTTTATTGAAGTATAGTTGATTAACAGTGTTGTGCCAGTCTCTGCTGTAAAATGACTCGATTACACACATAAATACATTCTTTTTTTACTTTTATACTTTTTATCTTCTTTTCCATATCTTCACAGGATATTGAATATGGTTTCCTGTGCTGTACATTAGGACCCTGTTGTTTGTCCATTCTAAATGCAGTAGTTTGCATCTGCCAACCCCAAACTTCTGCTCCCTTCTCTTCCAACACACCTATGCCCCTACCTTGCCAACCACAAGTCTGTTACCTATGTCTGAGCCTGTTTCTGTTTTGTAGATGTTTATTTGTGCCTTATTTCATATTCCACATATAAGGATATCAAATGGTATTTGTCATTCTCTGATTTATTTCACTTAGTAATCTCTAGTTGCATCCAAGTTGCTGTGAATGGCATTATTTCTTTCTTTTTTATGGCTGAATAGTATTCTATTGTATATATGTACTACATCTTTGTTCATTTTATTTCTTGATGGACATTTGGGTAATTTCTATGTCTTGGTTATTGTGAATAGCACTGTTATGAATATAGGGATGCATGTGGTCAGATGTTTTCCATCTTTTGAAGCAGTCTACCACCCTGCTTCAACATATTGTCTGGTGATTGAAACTTACGAATTCTGAAATCTTTCATAATTTTCTTACATAGTTTTTGAGGAAAATACCTTACTGTAGGGAGATATTTGCCAACTATCCTTAGCCTGTGAATCTGTATCTCCAGTGATAATTGTTTCTTTCCAAACCTGTGTGCAACAAGGGCAGGACTGATTGAAGGAAAGGGTATTTGTTCAAAGATCAGGGTATGGCCCCAGTTCTACTACTTACTCAACATGTGCTTCCATATAAGTTACTTTCCTTCCCTAGACTGTTTTTATCATTCATAGAATGAGAATTACTGAGACTTAAAGGTGGCTAATGAGGTTTAAACATGATGATACACTTAGCATAATATCTGACATTTAGTAGGAACTCAACAAATGTGAGTTTTTAAACTGGTCCCATGTCTATTCAAAGAGAGGACTGAATATGATGACCTTTAAGTAAGACATCTGCATTTCATTGGGTGATGGATTGATTTAGCTTTTGATTTTGAGATAAAAAGGAACAAATATTTAAAGGATAACATTAAAGTTTTTTCTCACCAATCAGAATTATTGCCTAAATGGTTGACATCCCAACATCATTTCTACCTAGAATGATTTGTCTAAAACAATCATGCTGACTTCAGTTCCCTTGCCAATTTTTTATTTAGGAATGAGTATATTTGGTTTGGGAATTGAGTGAGTAATGCAATACTAGCCTTGAAGACATAAGGGAAAATTTGTTTGTGGACTTTTATTATTTACTTTTAAAATTTTACTTTTTTTAGACACCATAAATATTTTGTATTGAGGTACAGCTGGTTAACAATGTTGTGACAGTTTCAGGTGAACAGTGAAGGGACTCAGCCATACAAATACATTCTCCCCCGAACCCCTCTCTCATCCAGGTTGTCACATAACATTGAGCAGAGTTCCATGTGCTGTACAAAAGGGTTTTTTTTGTTATCCAATTTAAATATATCAGTGTGTACATGACCTTCCCAAAGACTTTAACTCTCCCTTCTCTTGTTTGGGCACTTTTAGAAAGGCTTTGTAATTTATGGGAAATCAACATAAGAAATTTACCCTTTCTGTCTGCATCATTACTGTTTTTGATGTGATGCCTGGAATGCTGGCAGCCATACTGTGGCTATGAAGCATGTCAGCCTGACGGAAAAAGCTACCACACTTAGGATGGCAGAACAGAGGGATAGAACAAACTTGGTTTCTTGATCTTGCTGTCAAACCACAAAGTTAATCAAACCTGAAAACAACCCTACTTTTGAATTTCTACTGCAATAATAAACCAAATCAAATAAATCAAATAAACCAAAGACTTCATTCAGATTCATCAGTTTTTCCACTGGTGGCTTTCTTTCTATTCCCATGTCCAATCCATGATACCACATTGCATTTAGGCCCTTCTTCTTTCTCTCCTCTCCCTTCTCTGCACATTTTTAAGAGAATGTCTCTCAGTGTGCATCTGCCTAATGGCTCCCCGTAACTGCATTTGAGTTAAGCATTCTTGGCCAGGACACCCGGTGAGTGATTCATGAGTGAGAGCACCCCATCCGGTAACACCTGGTGTCCATCTGTGTTTCCTTTGTAGTGGTCATTTTGATCACTCAGTTAAGGTGCTATCTGATTTCTCCACTGTACTATCCGATGTTTCCCCCTTAGAGTTAATGATAAAGCCTGTGCAAATATCCTGCTCCTCATGGAAATTTCCCTATAGATTTATTATTTATGGATCTAATCTTTATGAACATGGTTGCAAACTAATTTTCTAGCTGCAGCATGCCCTGCATTTTCACTGTTCAGCCCTTAGCATTGTAGTAAAATTATTCTACTTTATTTCCCTATCTGTATTTTATAGAAATGAACTCATAAATTCTTATATTTTCTCTCAGTGCTTTATAATTCATTACTGTCCTTAATTATGTTAGTGCCAAAGCTGCCTTCTGTGCCCCTGTGACATGCTCTCATCACTTTTTGCGTACTTCCTTACTTTCTGGTCTATTCCAGGTTTATCTTGTCCCAAACTAGCATAAATCTTGGAATCAGAATCAACCGTGGTTTCTTTCAGTGGAGAAGAATGTTAGAGACCAATCTCTAAGTGTTAGGTGTGCCTGTGGGCAGTCTTTTCTTCTTTCAGTTAGCAGAATGAACTTTAAGTTTTTTGTCTTGCTCTTCCAACTAGAATTTATGATTTACTATAGAAAATATTTGGCCTTGGAGTACAAAATGAAGTAGGGCAAAGATTAACAGTTTTGCCAAGAGAATGCACTTATCATAGCAAACACCCTCTTCTAATAACACAACAGAAGACTCTACACCTGGACATCACCAGATGGTCAACACCAAAATCAGACTGATTATATTCTTTGCAGCCAAAGATGGAGAAGATCTATACAGTCAGCGAAAAAGAAAAAAAAAAAAAAAAGACCAGGAGCTGACTGTGGCTCAGATCATGAACTCCGTATTGCCAAATTCAGACTTAAATTGAAGAAAGTAGGGAAAACCACTAGACCATTCAGGTATGACCTAAATCAAATCTCTTACAATTATACAGGGGAAGTGACAAATAGATTCAAGGGATTAGATTTGATAGAGTGCCTAAAGAACTATGGATGGAGGTTTGTGACATTGTACATGAGGCAGTGATCAAGATCATCCCCAAGAAAAAAAAATGCAAAAAGGCAAAATGGTTGTCTGATGAGGCCTTACAAATAGCTAAGAAGAGAAGTGAAAGGCAAAGGAGAAAAGGAAATATATACGCATTTGAATGCAGAGTTCCAAAGATAGCAAGGAGAGATAAGAAAGCCTTCCTCAGTGATCAATGCAAAGAAATAGAGGCAAACAATAGAATGGGAAAGACTAGAGATCTCTTCAAGAAAATTAGAGATACCAAGGGAACATTTCATGCAAAGATGGGCTCCATAAAGGACAGAAATGGTATGGACCTAACAGAAGCAGAAGATGGCAAGACTACACAGAACTATACAAAAAAGATCTTCATGACCCAGATAGCCACGATGGTATGATCACTCATCTAGAGGCAGACATCCTGGAATGTGAAGTCAAGTGGGCCTTAGGAAGCATCACTATGAATAAAGCTAGAGGAGGTGATGGAATTTCAGTTGATCTATTTTGAATCCTAAAAGATGATGCTGTGAAAGTGCTGCACTCAATATGTCAGCAAATTTGGAAAGCTCAGCAATGGCCACAGGACTGGAAAAGGTCAGTTTTCATTCCAACCCCAAAGGCAATGTCAAAGAATGCTCAAACTACCACACAATTGCACTCATCTCACACGCTAGCAAAATAATGCTTAAAATTCTCCAAACCAGGCTTCATCAGTGCATGAACCATAAAATTCCAGATGTTCAAGCTGGATTTAGAAAAGGCAGAGGAACCAGAGATCAAACTGTCACCATCCGTTGGATCATTGGAAAAGCAAGAGAGATCCAGAAAAACATCTATTTCTGCTTTATTGACTATGCCAAAGCCTTTGACAGTGTGGATCACAATAAACTGTGGAAAATTCTGAGAGAGATGGGAATACCATACCACCTGACCTGCCTCTTGAGAAATCTGTATGCAGGCCAGGAAGCAACAGTTAGAACTGGACATGGAACAACAGACTGGTTCCAAATAGGAAAAGGAGTACATCAAGGCTGTAAATTGACACCCTGCTTATTTAACATATATGCAGAGTACATCATGAGAAACGCTGGACTGGAAGAAACACAAGGTGGAATCAAGATTGCCAGGAGAAATATCAATAACCTCAGATATGCAGATGACACCACCCTTTTGGCAGACGTAAAGAACTAAAGAGCCTCCTGGTGAAAGTGAAAGAGGAGAGTGAAAAAGTCTTAAAACTCAACATTCAGAAAACGAAGATCATGGCATCTGGTCCCATCACTTCATGGCAAATAGATGGGGAAATAGTGGAAACAGAGACTTTATTTTTGGGGGCCCCAAAATCACTGCAGATGGTGACTGCAGTCATGAAATTAAAAGACACTTGCTCCTTGCAAGAAAAGCTATGACCAACCTAGACAGCATATTAAAAAGCAGAGACATTACTTAGCCAACAAAGGTCCATCTAGTCAAAGCTATGGTTTTTCCATTCATCGTGTATGGATGTGTGTTGGACTATAAGGAAAGCTGAGCACTGAAGAATTGATGGTTTTGAACTGTGGTGTTGGAGAATACTCATGATAGTCTCAAATTCTAAAGGAAATCAGTTCTGAATATTCATTGGAAGGGCTGATGCTGAAGCTGAAACTCCAATACTTTGGCCACCTCCTGTGAAGAACTAACTCCTTGGGAAAGACCCTGATGCTCAGAAGGACTGAAGGCAGGAGGAGAAGGGGACGACAGAGGATGCGATGGCTGGATGGCATCACCGACTCAATGGACGTGAGTTTGAGTGAGCTCCAGGAGTTGGTGATGGACAGGGAAGCCTGGCGTGCTGCAGTCCATGAGGTTGCAGAGTCTGAAGACACATCTGATGACGGAACCGAACTAAAAAGAACGAAAACAGTGATGGACAATACTACACTTAGAACTGAAAAGACTGAGACAAATGCTGACTTTAAAGCAATAGTCTCAGTCTTTTCAATACTAAGTGTAGTATTTGTTAGATGTTTCAGATGTATTTCCTTAATCAGATTAAGGAATTCCTATACCTATTTTACTCACTGAGTTTATAAACATTGTTTATTTTTATCAGAATTTTTATTGTTTATAATAAGACTATCTTTTTTCTATTATTGTCAAAAATTGTCTCATTCATATAGTTAATTAGTTGCTAAATCCCCTTGCTAATGTTTTATTTGGATTTTTGAATCTTTTTTTCCCCCCATTTTACCCTAAGTTCCCATTTTAGGAATTTTCATGTCTGTTTTTCTGTGCTTCGTTCTGAGTTATTTCTTCGTATCCATCTTCCAAATTACATATTTTCAAATTAGCAATGTTTAGTCTCTATTTGTCATACCTATTGAAACTAATGCATAGTAAGTATGTACCATTATGTATATAATACATTTCATATATAATAATAAAATATTTTTATTTCTAAGTTATTTGGTCCAGTTTTAAAACCACCAATTCACTTTTGATAGTCTTCTGATTCCATCTCTTATTTTTAAAACCATCAAGTGTCATTTTGAATTCTCAACCTCATTCTATAATTTCAAGTCCTTGAGAAAAGAAGAGTTCAAGTCTGTCACTGTTTCTGTCTGACAGCTCTCCTTCATGGTGCTTCCTTTCCTCATGTGTGTGGTAATTTTTGGTTGTGAGAATTAATGAGGTTGATTTTAAGTTGAAGACGGTTTCTTCCAGAGAGAACTTGTGATTATTAGCTTGTGATGAGAAACAAGCAGTGCTGCCAACATTGAGGACACTTTCGTTCATTCCGGAGTCTCTGGTTTACTTTGTGAAATTTAGATTGGGCCTCCATCCTCAACTTGCTATTGACTGAAGAATTGCAACCCTGCTCTGTAAAGCCCCTCACTCTGCGTAGCTATACCATTCCTGTGTGCTTTCTGCTCATGATTCTGATTAAGTTCAGTTTTGGTAGGGCGAAGCGGTGGAATGGGAACACGCATGTGTTACTTCCTCCTTGTGAAGTACTTTTGCTTCCTCTGAGTCCAACAGTGAAATGGAAAGTGCTGTGTGTGGGATCTAGTTGCTTTGAGGGGATAAGAATCTATCCATAATACCGCTGAAAACAGATTGTTATTCTTGATTATGTTTTGGTGACTTTAAAAAAAAACTACTTTTTTCACCTAAGAAGACAATACACAGTGATGAAAGAGGCAAAGCTAGAATAATTTTAATTATCATTTCCATCTGGAAAGGGAAGAATGAGAGGTACACAGTAGTCTCTGGTGTGGAGCAATTTCGAAAGGCTCACATTTTCAGGACTTCCAGGCTTGTTATTGGAGGATGTTTCTTCAGAGGGTTCCATTCTACTCCCTTGGGAGTATTTCCATTGTAAATTGATCTTCCCAGAGCCTGTCTCTGCTTTTGAGGAGAATGTTCTGTGTGCAGTATTCTTAATCACAAGTATTGTGGCTATAGGGATGTTTATACTTTTCTTGGGAGCTAACTCAGCTCCTTTCTTGATAAGTGATGGTTGGCAGCCCAGCTGTTATTTTCAAGTCTTAAACAGTCACTTACTTGTAGTTCAGGCTCTTGACAATACAATACTCTTAAGAATTTAGTAGTCATGTTAGCCATTGGATTCCACTTGGTCCATGTGCCAGTAGCCACTCTCATCTTTTAGTAAGTTCTTTATTAGGACAAGATCAAGCATCTGGACAGAGAGATTAAGAGGCTGGGCCTGTGGAGCTAGAGTGATTCATGCCAGGATCTGTCTCTGCCATTTATGACCTCTGTCATCCAGGAGAAATGATTTAACTTCTTAATACTTTAATTTCTGCATCTGTAAGATGGGAATAATAACAACAGTACCTTATTTTTTGTGGTTCGTTGTAAGGATTTACTGAGAAAATGCATGCAAAAAAGCTGGTGCAGGGTAAGTATTGAGTTAAATGACAGCTGTCATTGTCAATGTTGATACAATCACAGCAGAAAAGGAGTTCTTCAACTGCCGTTTCCTAACAGAGCTGCAAGCCTTTGTTCATGCCCTGTGTCTGGCCTGTAGGCACTTTCCTATCAAAATTCTGTTTATTTCTCAGGACTCAGATGAGTTACCACTGTTGCTATTCAATTTCCCTTCTCCTGTCAGTCAGATTTCATATTTTCCTCTGAGTTTCCACAGCAGTTGTTTGTACTTCTGTTCATCACTTATTTAACTCTACTTTTTATTAGGATGGGTTATGCATCTGCATATTTTAACCACAAGAGGGCAGACCGTCCTTATGTCATTATTTCCTGACTGACAACTTGTACAAGTAGGCTGCTGCTAAGTCGCTTCAGTCGTGTCCAACTCTTTGCGACCCCATAGATGGCAGCCCACCAGGCTCCCTCATCCCTGGGATTCTCCAGGCAAGAACACTTCTCCTAATACTTGGGAGACAGGCTTTGAACCTTTGCTGCAGTACTGCAATACTTGCACCTAGACACACTTGTCCTTGAGCAACAAAATACAAAGAAACTGTATAGGACTAAAAGTAACCAAGTGCATACACAGTTAGGACAAATTCTGGGAAAAGATACAGAGACTGGAAAACCAACTGTCACTTCTGAAGAGCCAGGAGCAAAAACAGGGTACTCTGCATGCCCCCTGCACACACCACCACCTGAGAGGTGGGCCAGCCACCTAGGCCACCCCTCTGACTTGACCTGTGGACACACCCTTACCCTCACCCATATAAGGAACAAACTACCCCCAGCCTCAGGGAGTGAGCAAGCAAGCAAGGAAACCTAATGTTTATTCTTCTTCCCCTCTGCTATGGCAGAGTCCCCAGTAAAATCTTGCCTGAATTTGACCTCTAGTCAATTTCTATTGATTGGAAAAGGCAAAGGGCCCTGGTGGGTAACACTTGCATTGAATTGAATTTCTAGGAGAGATGTCACAAAAGGACCGGCGATGTGTCCCTTGGGACCATGTTCAGCTATTTGTTTCAGAAACCTGTCCTAACTGCGGAGCAAATGCAGGGTTTATTTTTCCCATACGGAATATCTTGAGGTGGAGCTAGTGCGGCTGTTGAAGGATGCTTTCAGGAACACAGGCTCCTCCTTTATTCCTGGCCCACTCTCCTTAGTACATGGCTCCCAGCCTCATGGTTACAAAAGTGCAGAGTCATCTCCAGGCATCATATCACCAGCCAAGGAACAGTAAGAGCAAAGGACAAAAAGTAAAAAGGCCCGCGCACCCAGTCACTTTGAAGGAGGCCTTCGGGCGGCTCCACCAATGACTTACACATCGGGGCGGGGGATTTGAGTTTGAGCAACCCTGGG
>SJXQ01007884.1:106073-357690 GCA_006408695.1 Aepyceros melampus
ACAGTACTGTATTCGCTTTGCTATGCATTGACTTGAATCAGCCACGAGTGTACATGACCTCCCAATCCCGACCCCCACCTCCCCCCTCCCGCCCCACACCTTCTCTCTGGATCATCCCCGTGCATCAGTCCCAAGCATCCTGCATCCTGCATCAAACCTGGACTGTATGACTTTAAGCAAACAACATCAGTGTTCTGGTAACAAGGGATACAGGAAATGAGGATTGGCTAGGCAACAACTGGAAGTATTGTTCACATTGTTTTGCTGTTGATGAAAACCATAGAAGCTGTCTTGGACAGCCTAGGGAGAAAGGACACTGAGTAGGCTTGCAGAAATGGAAGAAGGATTATCAAAGTCTGAGAAGGGTAGATGCCTGGATAGCTCTGGTAAATCCAGTGGCACGAATTTGTGGACTTCGTCTCTAGAGTATTGCCATTCAGCTGACTCAGTAATAAACCAGGCTCCCAGCCACTTTTCTCCAAACTTCAGATTCCTGGGATAGAGGATTTGGCCCCTAGTTTTAACTTGTTCTCTTTGCTTTGTCTGTATGGCAGGATCACAGGGCGCAGAGAGATGGCCTTTGGGCTCTGCCTAACTCACAGTGTTAGAACTTGCTCCCAAAGAAAAGTGAATTTTGAGGGCTGGGCAATTACAATGTTTGGTTCAGTATAGAAAAACTTAACCCAAGGGCTGCTGCTGCTAAGTCACTTAAGTCGTGTCCGACTCTGTGATCCCATAGACGGCAGCCCACCAGGCTCCCCCATCCCTGGGATTCTCCTGGCAAGAACACTGGAGTGGGTTGCCATGCCTTCCTCCAGGGCGTCTTCCCAACCCAGTGATCAAACCCATGTCTCCCGCATTGCTGGAGTGGGGTGCCATTGCCTTCTCCAACCCAAGGGCTAGAATGCAATTTTGCCAGGTTATAAGGGCTGCAAATTTTAGAATTCATCCAAGGATTTTCATTCCTTCCCAGTGAGTTCGCAGTGTGTTAGAACGATGTTTATATTTCTGGCGATAGATGAATAGGTTTATTTGACATAAACTGTCAAGCTGGGGATTTATTTAATTATTAAATTGGCTGAATTTAGCTGAAACTGGTAGAGAAAACACCAGGCCCATGGATGGCCAGAAGGTAAGAATTCCAGCCTGATGGACTTTGTACCTAAAACTCAGTTAGTGACTAAAGACTCTTAGGTTGAAAAATTCTGGTATTTTTCCAGATTATCCCTGGGAAAGGAAGACAGGGATAAGCATTCTTCTATCACCATGCTAGCTTTTTCCCTGCAAGGACTTAAACATGAAAATGCCTTTCTATTTAAGTTCTATTATTTCCTTCATTACAAATCTGTTCATTTTTATACCGGGTGGTTTGCGAAGTAGAAGATAGGAAAGTCGTGCCATTTGTATTCTTGCTGCTTTGGTTATTTTTCTTCATCAAATGACATTTGTTTTTTTTTCAGTTGCTTTGCCACCCCACGGACTGCAGTATGGCAGGCTTCATTGTCCTTCACCGTCTCCCAGAGTTTGCTCAAAACTGATGTCCATTGACTCAATGATGCCATCCAACCATCTCATCCTCTGTCATCCCTTTCTCCTCCTGCCTTCAAACTTTACTAGCAGCAGAGTCTTTTCTAACGAGTCGGCTCTTCGCATCAGGTACCCAAATTATTGGAGCTTCAGCATCAGTCTGTTTGTTTTCCTTTAGATTGACTGGTTTGATCGTCTTGCTGGCCAAGGGACTCTTTCTCCAGCACTGAGCATTAAGCACTCAGCTTTCTTTATAGTCCAACTCTCACATCTACACATGACTACTGGAAAAACCATAGCTTTGGCTAGACGGACATTTGTCAGGAAATTGATGTCTCTGCTTTTTAATACTGTCTCAGTTTGTCATAGCTTTACTTCCAAGGAGCAAGCATTTTTAGTATCATGGCTGTAGGCACCATCCACAGTGATTTTGGTGCCTGAGAAAATAAAATCTGTCACTGTTTCCATTTTTCCCCCATCTATTTGCCATGAAATGATAGGACCTGATAGCATGATTTTAGTTTTTCGAATTTGAGTTTTAAGACAGCTTCTTCAATCTCCTCTTTCACCTTCATAAGAGGCTCTTTAGTTCCTCTTGACTTCCTGCCATAAAGGTGGTATTATCAGCATATTTGAAGTTATTGGTATTTCTCCTGGCAATTTGGATTCCAGGTTGTGCTTCATCCAGCCCGTAATTTCACATGACGTACTCTGCATATAAGTTAAATAAGCAGGGTGACAATATACAGCCTTTATATACTCCTTTCCCTATTTGGAACCAGTCTGTTGTTCCATGACCAGAGTTAACTGCTGCTTCTTGACCTGCATACAGGTTTCTCAGAAGGCGGGTAAGGTGGTCTGGTATTCCCATCTCTTGAAAAATTTTCTACCATTTGTTGTGATCCACATAGTCAAAGGCTTTAGTGTAATCAATGAAGCAGAAGTATATGGGTTTTTTTTTTGGAATTTCCTTGCATTTTCTATAATCCAACATGTTGGCAATTTGATCTCTGGTTCCTCTGCCTTTTCTAAATCCAGCATGTAAATCTGGAAGTTCTCAGTTCACGTACTAGTGAAGCTTAGCTTGAAGGATTTTCAGCATAATCTTGCTAGCATGTGAAATGAGTACAAATGTATGGTAGTTTGAACATCCTTTGGCATTGCCCTTTTGGGGATGAGAATGAATAGTGACCTTTTCCAGTCCTGTGGCCATTGCTGAGTTTTCCAAATTTGCTGGCATATTGAGTACAGTACTTTCACAGCATCATCTTTTAAGATTTAAATTAGCTCAACTGGAATTCCATCACCTCCACTAGCTTTGTTCATAGTAATGCTTCCTAAGGCCCATTTGACTGTACACTCTAGGATGTCTGGCTTGAGGTGAGTGATCACACGATCATGGTTGTCTGGGTCATTGAGACTTTTTTTGTATTGTTCTTCTGTGTATTATTGTCATCTCTTCTTATTATCGTCTGCTCCTGTTAGGTCCATACCACTTCTGTCCTTTATTGTGCCCATAGTTGCATGAGATGCTCCCTTCATATCTCTAATTTTCTTGAAAAGATCTCGTCTTTCCTATTCTATTGTTTTCCTCTTTTCTTTGTACTGTTTACTTAAGGCTTTCTTGTCTCTCCTTGCTATTTCTCTGGAACTTTGCTTTCAGATAGGAATATTTTTCCTTTTCTCCTTTACCTTTCGCTTCTCTTCTTTTCTTAGCTGTAAGGCCTCCTCAGACAACCATTTTCCCTTCTTGCATTTCTTTTTCTTGTGGATGATTTTGATCACCACCTCCTGTACAATGTTATGAACTGCCATAGTTCTTCTGGCACTCTATCAGACTTAATCTCTTGAATCTATTTGTCACTTCCACTGTATAATCATAAGGGATTTGATTTAGGTCATACCTGAATGGCCTAGTGGTTTTCCCTACTTTCTTCAACTGAAGTCTGAATTTTGCAATAAGGAGTTCATGATCTGAGCCACAGTCAGCTCCCAGTCTTGTTTTTGTTTACTGTATAAAAGCTTCTCCATCTTCAGCTACAAAGAATATAATCAATGTGATTTCAGATTGACCATCTGGTGATGTCCATGTGTAGAGTCATCTCTTATGTTGTTGGAAGAAGATGTTTGCTATGACCAGTGTGTTTGCTTGGCAAAATTCTGTTAGTCTTTTCCCTGCTTCATTCTGTACTCCAAGGCCAAATTTGCCTGTTATTCCAGGTATCTCTTGACACCCTGCTTTTGCATTCAGTCCTCTATAATGAAAAGAACATCTTTTGTTGATGTTAGTTCTAGGAGGTCTTGTACGTCTTCATAGTACCATTCAACTTCAGCTTTTTTGGCATTGCTGGTTATAGACTTGGATTACTGTGATACTGAATGGTTTACTCTGGAAACGAATGGAGTTCATTCTGTCATTTTTGAGATTGCACCCAAGAACTGCATTTCAGACTTTTGTTGACTATGAGGGCTACTCCATTTCTTCTAAGGAATTCTTGCCCACAGGAGTGAATATAGTGGTCATCTGAATTAAACTCACCCATTCCTGTCCATTTTAGTTCACTGATTCCTAAAATGTCGATGTCCACTCTTGCCATCTCCTATTTGACCACCTCCAATTGCCTTGATTTATGGATCTAACATTCCAGGTTCCTATGCGATATTATTCTTTACAGTATCAGACTTTACTTTTCACTGCCAGACACATCTGCCACTGGGCTTTGTTTCCACTTTGGCTCAACCTCTTTCTTCCTTCAGGAGCTATTTCTTCACTCTTCGCAGTTGCATATTGGACACCTATTTACCTGAGGGTTCATTTTCAGTGTCTTATCTTTTTACCTTTTCATACTGTTCATGGGGTTCTCAATTCAAGAATGCTGACGTGGTTTTCCATTCCCTTCTTCAGTGGATCACATTTTGTCAGAACTCTCCATCCTGACCCTTCAGTCTGGGTGCCCACAGGGCATGGGTCATAGTTTCAAGGAGTTAGACAAGGCTGTGATATATGTGATCATTTTGATTAGTTTTCTGTGACTGTGGGTTTCATTCTGTCTGCCGTCTAATGGATGAAGATAAGAGGCTGTGCAGGCTTCCTGACGGGATGAGCTGGCTGTGAGGACAACTGGACCTTGCTCTAATGGGCAAGGTTATGCTCAGTAAATCTTTAATGCAATTTCTTCTGAGGGATGGGGCTGTGTTCCCTCCCTGTATTTTGGTCTGAGGCCAAACTATGGTAAGGTAATGGCAACCTCCTCCAAAAGTACTTATGCCAGCTGTGCCTCCAAAGACTGTTGCAGTCAATGTCCCTGACCCACAGCAGGCCACTGTCAACCCACGCCTCCACTGGAGACTCCCAAACACTCACAGGCAAGTCTTGGCTCAGTCTCTTGTGGGATCACCGCTTCTCTCTCCTGTGTCCTGGTGTGCACAAGGCTTTGTTTGTGCCCTCCAAGAATCTCTGCCCAGTCCCGTGGCAGTTCTGTAATCAAATTGCACTGACCTTCAAAGTCAGATTCTCTGGGGATTCTCAGTCCCTTGGCCGGATCCCCAGGTTGGGAAGTCTGTTGTGGGGCCTAGAATTTTCACAACAGTGGGAGGTCTTCTTTGGTATAAGTGATTTCCAGTTTGTGTATCACCCACCTGAGGCTCTAAGATGGGGCTCATGTCTACGTCCTCTGAGAAGACTTAAGCCACACACTGCACCTCCCAGGACTGCTGCTGCCAGAGCCCCTGTCCCTGCGGCAGGCCACTGCTGACCCACGCCTCCTCAGGAGACCCTTAAACACTCAGAGGCAGGTCTGGCTGAGTCTCCTGGGGTCACTGCCCCTTTCCCAGGGTCCTGGTGCACAAAAGGTTTTGTTTGTGCCCTCCAAGCGTCTCTGGCGGGGATGAGGTTTGACTTTAAATGTGATTGTGCCCCTCCTCCCATCTTGTTGTGGCTTTTCCTTTGCCCTTGGATGTGGGGTATCTTTTTTTTGGTGGATTCCAACATTTTCCTGTCCATGGTTGTTCAGCAGCTAGTTGCAGTTTTGGTGTTCTCTCAGGAGAAGATGAGTGAACATCTTTCTACTCTGCCATCTTTGTTGTGCCCCCTAGAATCATGATAAGCAGCAGGAGCTTTGAAGTTGGACAAATCTGGATTTGAGTCCTTGCCTCTCTACTCACTGGCCATATGATCATGGGCTAATAAAGCCATACTGAATATGATAGGTATTTTCCAGCATTAGTACTTGCTAGTATATTTTTCTTGTGTGTGGTCTGTACGTATAATATCTGATGCCTTTGTCCTGCTTTTATGACTTACCACTATGTCTTGGAAGTCTTCTCTTACCTATTCGTATAAACTGACTTCATCTTTTTCATTGTTGCACAGTATTATAATATGTGATGCTCTCCTTTATTGAATGCATTACTTGTCAATGAATGTTTAAGTGCTTCCAAATTTTATAATAAATATTATAGATCATACTGTGGCCTTAGCTATTCCTCTTAACACATGTATGAGAATTTATCTATTGGGATAAATTGAAGTATAATTGCTAAGTCAAAAGACATGTGGATTTTAGATTGTTATGGATGTAGTCAAATTGTCCTCCAAGAAGACTATGCCAGTTTACACTTGCACCAATAATAGCAAAGGAAAGCCTGTTTCTTATACCCTTAAGATATTACATTTTCAAATTTGTCAGTATTTGTTAATATTATAAGTGATGTTTCATAATTTTAAATAGAATTTCTTTGATTTTGAATGTGCATTTGTGCATATGCTTATCCATTTGCAATTTTTTTCTGCCAAGTGCCTAACCATATTATTTCCTCTTTTGGGTAGGTGAAAGAGTTTGTTCTTCTGACATTGATTTGTCAGAACGTTTTTGTGAAGGGAGAAGTTTGACTTTTCTCTCATGTTGCATTTTCCTAGCACTTTTGTTTTTACTGTTTAGGATTTTGAATTTTAATGTAATCATAACTCTTCTTTGAGGCTTTGGGGTTATATATCTTGCTTTAGCTTTCCCTACTCCAATAGAACTTATTAAAATTGCAATGTTTTCTTTGGCTTTCACAATTTTACTTTTTATTTTAAACCTTTGATCCACTGGAACCCGTTTTGGCATAAATAGTGATGATACATCTCTATTTTTACCCCTATGTCTGGCCAGTTGCCCCACCACCCTTTATTCAACAATCCACATTTTCTCACTGCTTTTAAATTCTATTTACATGTAAGAAAGTCTGTGTGTGTGTGTGTGTGTGTGTAGGATGATGGGGCTCCTTGGATGTTTTTTTTTGTTTGTTCCATTGATCTCTCTCTTTGCCTACAAAAAGCAGTTTGAAAGTAACAAGTACTGACTAATCTTAAGTTTATACCTTAAATTTTATTGACAGCCTGAGTTTAATAAAAGACATTGACTGCTTTATTTTATTATATTTTTGTGAGCCTATGTATCAAATCTGTAAGCAATAAAGTTATGTGATGGTTTCACTGTTTGACCTGGCAGATGAAACAGAGTTGGGTAAAAATGGGGGAGAAAAGTACATTTTATGTTCAAAGAGTCATTGTTTTCTATAATGAATTACCTTGGAGCTATGAAAAATGATGGGGCACATAGATAGCGAAGGAATTTATGAAAATTGGTGAGTGTTAAGGAGTCAGGACCATTGTTCATCATTCAGTATATGTTTTGTTTAACAGATCAAGGCCTGTTTTCACTCCGCAACATTACCTGCTTTCCTTGGAGAATATTTTGTTGGCATTGTTGTTCCTTGGGGCCTTTTACATATAGTTTACCTCTGCCTGCATTGCTCTTTTCTCAGGTAGCTGCCTTCTAGTGTTCTGGCTTCTGCCTAATGTCCAATTGTCATTTGGCCAACGTACCTAAAATGTACTCTTACCTTGTATTCAATTCAGTTCAGTCGCTCAGTCGTGTGCGACTCTTTGCGACCCCATGAATCGCAGCACGCCAGGCCTCCCTGTCCATCACCAAACCGCAGAGTTCACTCAGACTCATGTCCATTGAGTCAGTGATGCCATCCAGCCATCTCATCCTCGGTCGTCCCCTTCTCCCTGCCCCCAGTCCCTCCCAGCATCAGAGTCTTTTCCAATGAGTCAACTCTTCACATGAGGTGGCCAAAGTACTGGAGTTTCAGCTTTAGCATCATTCCTTCCAAAGAAATCCCAGGGCTGATCTCCTTCAGAATGGACTGGTTGGATCTCTTTGCAGTCCAAGGGACTCTCAAGAGTCTTTTCCAACACCACAGTTCAAAAGCATCAATTCTTCGGTGCTCAGCCTTCTTCACAGTCCAACTCTCACATCCATACATGACCACTGGAAAAACCATGACCTTGACTAGACGGACCTTTGTTGGTAAAGTAATGTCTCTGCTTTTCAATATGCTATCTAGGTTGGTCATAACTTTCCTTCCAAGGAGTAAGCATCTTTTAATTTCATGGCTGCAGTCACCATCTGCAGTGATTTTGGAGCCCAAAAAAATAAAGTCTGACACTGTTTCCACTGTTTCCCGTCTATTTCCCACGAAGTGATGGGACCAGACGCCATGATCTTCATTTTCTGAATGTTGAGCTTTAAGCCAACTTTTTCACTCTCCTCTTTCACTTTCATCAAGAGGCTTTTTAGTTCCTCTTCACTTTCTGCCATAAGGGTGGTGTCATCTGCATATCTGAGGTTATTGATATTTCTCCCAGCAATCTTATTCCAGCTTGTGTTTCTTCCAATCCAGCGTTTCTCATGATGTACTCTGCATATAAGTTAAATAAGCAGGGTGACAATATACAGCCTTGACGCACTTCTTGTATTATTGTCCTTCAAAGAACACAAGATTCCTTATGTATACTTATTCTACCTTCCCCATGAGCTTGACACATAGGTAGCCCAGCAGAGGTACACTTAAATATTTGTGGAATGAACAAATACAGATTGACATTGCCTTATCTTGGCAGCTATTGCTAGTGTGCAACTAAGAAGTAACTGAAATGGAAGTGGTATTAACCGGGCCATTAGTACCAAGGTTAGTAATACTAACCTTGGCCATTCCCCATTAACAGAAATTTACTAGAGGCCAGACAAGAAATTCAGGCAAAGCTTTGTTTTGGCCCCTGAGGCAGCAGAGGGGAGGAGTAAAAGGACATAATGGTTCCTTTGCTTGTTCCCCAAGGTGTGAAGTGGGCTAGTTCCTTACGTGGGGTGAGGGTAAGAGTGTGTGCAGGGGTCGGGCCAGAGCGGTGCCTTAGGTGTTCTGCCCACCTCTCTGGTGGTGTGTGTATGTATACAGCAAGGCAAGCACAGTACTCTGCTTTTGCTCCTGACACCCTGTGGCAGTTGGGTTTTTTCAGTCTTTCTATATCTTTTTGTCCATATTTTGCCCCAAGTTGTTCATGCAGGCTGTTATCTTTAGTCCCTTGTGCTTTCTTTGTATTTTGTTGCTCAAGGAGACATTTGTCCAGGTGCAAGCACTGAAGCAAAGGAGCCCCGGTCCCAGCCTGTGTCAAAAAGAGATGTGAAATTCCTTTATTTTAAACCAAAATACATTGGGCAATGTGTAACACATACACTGGGCTTCCCTAATAGGTCAGTGATAAAGAATCTGGTTGCCAATGCAGTAGATGTGGGTTTGATCCCTGGGTTGGGAAGATCCCCTGGAGAAGGAAATGGCAACCCACTCCAGTCTTCTTGCCTGGAGAATCCCATGGACAGAGGAGCCTGGCGGGCTACAGCCATGGGGTTACAAAGCATAGGAGGACATGACTTAGCAACTAAACAACAACCACTACCCATACATTAAGTCCGGAGGAAGTTAACTTTGCTCTGATGGGCATTGTGTCTGTCAAAGGAATGTTATTCCATATGAGAGGGAGTGCTGAACCAGACACATAGGGAGCCATGACTCCACCAGGCTCTGAAGAGCCAGCAAGTGGCAGCCAGCTCTCAGTTCTTCTGTATGCTTGTCCAAGACAGCACGTGCAGAACCTGGATTTTTTTTTTTTTCTTTTTGTAGTGCATGAGAACCTCACGTCAAAAAACCCTGACTCTCTACTTGTCTAAACCTATAGCCATTTATTTTTTTCTCCATTGGTACAATATGCAAGATGAGAAAGAGCAAGTTTCACAAATAATACATGAATGTTGTTATTTAATGACTCAGAATCTTTGGTTTCATGGAGAAATTTTT
This sequence comes from Aepyceros melampus, assembly GCA_006408695.1. Taxonomy (NCBI): domain Eukaryota; kingdom Metazoa; phylum Chordata; class Mammalia; order Artiodactyla; family Bovidae; genus Aepyceros; species Aepyceros melampus. The sequence goes on from SJXQ01007884.1 coordinate 115,785, forward strand.
TTTTGCGGGGGGAGACTTTTAAATACAAAGGATTTGAAGTGAAATTTACTTGTGGTTAGAAGGTTCTATTTTTTTCTTTTTTCTTTTTTTTTGGTTAGGAGATTATTTTAAGGCCACATTTACAAAGCAGGGTTGAAAATTAATTTAGGAGACATGATTGATACAGACTTTTGCAACTCTAGATCACATTCTGCCTCCAGACCCTTAGCTGGGAGAGATGGATAAGGGGAATCACAGAACAGGCGGTCTCAAGGTTTAGAGCCTTGAGGGCCACCCAGGCTGGTCCCAGATGACTTCCTATGTAGTATTAATATGAAATTTCTTGAATTCTGGGTCTCAGATGGGATTTCCTCTGACCTCTTGAAATGCACTTGGCACATTCTTCCATGATAATTGCCTTAGTTATGGCTTTTCAAGCTGAAAGAGAAATTCTTCTCCTGGTTTAAGAAAATAAGTTTTTCGGACAGCTTCAGAGTTCTCACAGAACCTAGGGGAAGTGACCCCCAAGTGCACTTTGTGAGGTACCGGGAACAGAAGTGCAGGGATGTGAATAGAAATACAATAGCTTTCTTTTTAGCTCCTTGGGGCTTCATTAACTCTTGTCTTCACTTCTCTCTGCACAACCCCCATGCTCTCTTTTGGCCCACTAGCTTTCTATGCTTCTGTGTACATGGTAGAAAATAGCATCACCATAGTTCCCGAGCTTACATGCCCAACAGCAGAAAATCATTAATGAATAGATTTTAATTTAATTCTGAACTCAAGAGAGCGAGATCTGATTAGACCATCTTGGGTCCACGTTTTCATCCTAGCCCAGTCAGTCAAGGCCAGAGATTTGAGGTCAGCTGGAAGAAGTATGCCCCTGAGATTACACCCCTTGAGAAGCCTTCCCTGGGAGGGAGCCACTGCCTGGGCAAACATCCCAAATCTGTCATTATAACTAATACTATAAATCACATCCCAACATATTTAGGTATCTGAATATTCACTATCTCAGAAGTATAATGAGAAAAGAGACTAAATTGATTTCATTGTTACATCCCAACACCCAGTAGAATATTGACTTTAATTTAAAATATTAGGCAGAGTATTCTCAGTATCTTAAAAGTTGACTACACAGAGCATCAGCAAAATCAAGGGAAGCTTCTCATGTTTCTGTATGAGGTATAAATGCCAGAGCAGACATACATGCAAATTTTATATTCCAACATGTGTATCATTATGTACAATACTGAGCTCAGTTTTGGCTGCTTTGGGTCATTACTTCCTCTGCTTGTGCAATTTTAGTTTTGACAGTTCTGCATTTCTTAACTTTCACTTTTCTCCTTTCAGAAAGTCTCCTTATCATTACTACCAACACCTTCTCCTATTCCTGAGACATAACAGCAAGGAAGTTTCCTGTCCATCTGGCCAGAAATCTCACATGTCTGTGGGTGTATCTGTAACTTATTTTTCTACACATAATGATATTGCTTGCTGATCTTTCCATGTCAACACACACATCTACCTCACTTTTCCTGACAGTTCAATATGAAAACACATTTAAATGTACAGAAAGGTTAAAGAAATTTCACCCATTTCATAAGTTCACCATTAACATTTGGCTATATTTGCATTTTCACATATCTATTCGTCGGTCTCTCAATTCATTTTTTTATGCATTTAAGATAAAGTAAGTGGCTGACACTGATAAAATTCTCCCTAAGTATTTCCTATGCATATCACTAACTAGAGTTCAGTGTTTGGTTACATTTTATCTGTTGGGAGATAAATTTTACATAAAATTTAGTTGACAAATCTTAAGTGTAACATTTGATGAGTTTTGATGCTCTGTAACCCAAATCCCCATCAAGAAGCAGAATTTTATCACAACCCCAGAAAGTATGTACTCTTTGGTGTTAAGACTTGTTTCAACTTTTAGTATGGTGTTCTTGAGATTCATCTGTGTTGTTGAGAATAGCAGTAGTTATGTTTTGTTTTGGTTTTTTAAATTGGTGAGTAGTAGTCCATTTAAGGAATATATTAGTTTGTTCATCTATTTTCCTCTTCATAGACTCCTGGGCTGTTAACAATTTTTGGCAATTATGAGTGGAACTGCTGTGCATTTAGTTACATAGGTCTTTTGTGGACCTATTTCACTTCTGTTGTGAAAATACCTAGAACTGGAATTGCTGGGTCACAGGGTAGACAGTTTTTAAAAAGAGATAGCATTGCCTTATATAGAGAAACCATAATTTAGCCATTCTCCTGTTGATAGACATTAAGAGTATTTCCTTTTTTTTTTGCAATAGTAAGTTTATTATAGAAAATCTCTTTCTGTATATATTTTTTGCTTTCTTGAGAAAGTGAATCCAGAGGTAAGTTACTAGGACTGGAATGACTGAAAGTTGAACTTCATATTAAATTACAGCCTGCTGGGAAGGTAATTTGAGGCCATGGAACTTGCAATGTACTTGCATCAGCAGTAGCAGCATCCCCTGGGAGCTTCTCAGAAGTGCCAACTTTTCAGCCACACCCCAGACCTACTGAATCAGAATCTACATTTTAACCAGAATCTTAGGTGTTTCCTATTGCTGGGAAAGATTGAGGGCAGGAGGAGAAGGGGACAACAAGGATGAGATGGTTGGATGGCATAACTGACTCAATGGACATGAGTTTGGGTAAACTCCAAGAGTTGGTGATGGACAGGAAGGCCTGGCGTGCTGCAGTTCATGGGGTCACAAAGAGTCAGACACGACTGAGCAACTGAACTGAACTGATGCATTCTCCAAATGAAATAAAATTGGTGGTAGGGGTGTTTTATTTTAGTTCAAAACCCTTAATTAGCTTTCTAGTAACTTCTTATGGAAGGTATGGGATTTCAAATGGTTGAAGCTCCTTGTTATAAAAAGGCAAAACAGTTGACTCATGATCAGATTTGATGATGAATCAAGAAGCATAAATTTGTAAATGCTCAGGATAGAATAAAACCTCCAAGCTGATTTATTTTAGCAGCCTTCTAATCAAGCGTGTTCCTCATGAAGTCTTATTCCAGGAGTGTCTTCTGGTCACTGTCAAGGCTGAGGGCTCAGTTGACAGTGCTCTGGAATTAATCACTGCACCTTGCTCATGCACTATGGAGTCATTTTTAAGAATTCTACTTATATACTGACATTCCAGCAATATCCATCCTAGATATGTAAACTTTTAGTTTGAAGAATTAAAAACCTACAGAAGAATTGACAATTTTAATTTATAAGACAGTTTAAAATTATATAATAATTTATATAGATTAATATTAATACAATAACCATCTATATAACTTTTATGTACATTTGCAAATAATTAGCATGTTGTAACCTCTCTTTCTTTCCATATACACACACTCAGCCATACACTTGTTTATGGGTATTTTACTGTGTTTTTTTTTTTTTTTAAATACTTGTCAACAACCACAAGACCTTCAAAGAGGACCCTGAAATTCAGGAAGGAACTCAGGCTGGCTGAATCCTTGAGGACAGTCTTCTGAGACCCTAAGTAGAACTAAGCCACTCCAGGACTCCAGACACACAGAAACTGTGATGCTGTAAATGTGTGCTTTTTGAAAGTTTCTGGTAATTTTTTATTCAGTGGTAGAAAACTGTTTTCCTATCTATGTTATTTGCCATGTGGGGCTGGTGATTCCTTCCTTCAGGGCAGCCTATGAACACAGCATCCTGCTTCCTCAGAGCAGTGAATGAGAAGAGCTGAAGAGTGCAGCGAGAAGGATATCCTGGTCTCTTACAGCCTAATCTTAGGAGTGTCAGCCCATTACTTGTGCTGTGCTCTGCTGATCAGGAGCAAACTTTCCTTACACATATGAGTGCGTGCACACACAGGACCTGAGCACATGCGCACACTAAATGGAGTATTAAAGGGGAGAGTATCATCTGGGATGGTCCCTGGGAGTCATTCGGGAATCTTCTACAACAATTGTCATTTCTTAGTCTCTTTTAGTCTAGAATGTTTCTCCATCTTTCTCCTTCCTGAATCTTTTATAACTCAGTTGTCTTATGTGTTTCATTATCTGACTTTATTCCACTTTCCTTTGATAATATTCAAATGAAGCATTATTGGTAAGACCATTAGTTAGCAATGCTGCGTACTTTTACATATTTACCATATTCTTAAGTATGAATGTTACAGATTCAAAAACTACTTGTACACATTTTTTTCCCTCTGAAATGTCTATTTATTTCATCTGCCCATTTATCTAGTAAATCAGGTTTCTCTTTCTATCCCTCAAGAGTTCCTTACTTAGCTGTGAGATTAGGCAAACATTTTCTCCTAGCACGTCACTTGCATTTTTACTTTTATTATTTTTACCATTCAGAAACTTTAATTTTTATGGGGCTAAGTTTAACAGTTTTTTCTTTATATCTGAATTTTCCCCACAACCATATATAAAGGGATTCACCCAGGTTTTCTTCTAAAGTGTGTGTGTGTGTGTGTGTGTGTGTGTGTGTGTGTGTGTGGTTCCATTGATTTGGTTATATCTCTGATACATTTGAAGTGCTATATTCCAGTATATTTGTGAGAAATGGACCCAGTCTTTGTCCTCCAAAATATCTATCTTTCTCGTAGTGAATGGCTATCTCATACAATTTATTAAAAACACATATTTCTGAGATCTGAGAGCTACCACCATCACATACGAAACTCCGTATCTACTTGGGTCTGCTCTGGACTTCCTGTGCCATTGTCTTACCATCTGTTCAGCCGCCCCTCCTGCATTCTTTTCACCATGGAAATGTAATGTTTTCATATTTGGGAAAACTAGCTCACATTTCTTTTCCTCTCAAATTTTTAAAAAGCTAATTGTGCATGATTTTTTCCCTGTGAAGTTTAAAACTATTAGTAAAACCACTTATGTAGTTCCAGAAAACAAACATGTTAGCTTTAAATTTAGGATAATATTTGCATTTATATGAACATAATCACTACAAACAAACATTAGCATCACTACGAACAAAGCTAATGGAGGTGATGGATTTCCAGTTGAGCCATTTCAAATCCTAGAAGATGATGCTGTGAAAGTGCTTCACTCAATATGCCAGCAAATTTGGAAAACTCAGCAGTAGCCACAGGACTGGAAAAGGTCAGTTTTCATTCCAATCCCAAAGAAAGGCAATGCCAAAGAATGCTCAGACTACTGCACAGTTGCACTCATCTCACACGCTAGCAAAGTAATGCTCAAAATTCTCCAAGAGAGCTTTCAACAGTACATGAACCATGAACTTCCAGAATTTCAGAAAGCTGGATTTAGAAAAGCCAGAGGAACCAGAGATGGAATTGCCAACATCCGTTAGATCATTGAAAAAGCAAGAGAGTTTCAGAAAAAGATCTACTTCTGCTTTATTGACTATGCCAAAGCCTTTGACTGTGTGGATCACAACAAACTGGAAAATTCTGAAAGAGATGCAAATACCAGACCACCTTACCTGCCTCCTAAGAAATCTGTAAGCAGGTCAAGAGGCAACAGTTAGAACTGGACATGGAACAACAGACTGGTTCCAAATCGGGAAAGGAGTGCGTCAAGGCTGTACATTGTCATCCTGCTTATTTAACTTATATGCAGAGTACATCATGCGAAATGCCAGGCTGGAGAAGCACAAATTGGAATCAAGATTACCGGGAGAAATATCAATAACCTCAGATAGCAGATGACACCACCCTTATGGCAGAAAGTGAAGAAGAGCTAAAAAGCTTCTTGATAGAAGTGAAAGAGAAGAGTGAAAAAGTTGGCTTAAAGCTCAACATTCAGAAAACTAAGATATGGCATCCAGTCTCATCACTTCACGGTGAATAGATGGGGAAACAATGGAAACATTGAGAGACTTTATTTTCTTGGGCTCCAAAATCACTGCAGACGGTGACTGCAGTCATGAAATTAAAAGATTCTTGCTTCTTGCAAGAAAAGCTTTGACTAATGTAGGCAACATATTAAAAATCAGAGACATTAATTAGCCAACAAAGTTCCATCTAATCAAAGCTATGGTTTTTCCAGTAGTCATGTATGGATGTTAGAGTTGGACTCTAAAGAAAGCTGAGTGCTGAAGAATTGATGCTTTTATGCTGTGGTGTTGGAGAAGACTCTTGACAGTCCCTTGGACTGCAAGGAGATCCAACCAGTCCATTCTGAAGATCAGTCCTGAATATTCATTGAAAGGACTGATGCTGAATCTGAAACTCCAACACTTAGGCCACCTGCTGCAAAGGACTGACTAATTTGAAAAGACCCTGATGCTGGGAAAGATTTAGGGCAGGAAGAGAAGGGGACAACAGGGAATGAGACAGTTGGATGGCATCACCAATTTGAATAACATGAGTTTGAGTAAGCTATGGGAGTTGGTGATGTACAGGGAAGCCCGACGTGCTGCAGTCCATGGAGTTGCAAAGAGTCGGATACGACTGATTGGCTAAACTGAACTGATGTATTTATGAAAATAAGATAGAGAACTGTCATCCAAAGTTTAGGAATTTGATTAATCTTGCCCTGTAATAAGGACATTTGTTTAAGTCTTTCCACGTGTTTAATGACAGGACACTTCTGCATCTTTCAAGAATGTGTGAATATTTTCCTCATACAAGTTTTCTGAATTTATTTTAAGGTGGTTTCTAGGTATTTTTACCTGCTTGGTGCTGTTGTAAAAGGGAGTTTTCTTTATTTTGTTTTCTCAATTTTTTTTTATTGTGGTAATATATGCATAAAATTTGGGCTTCCCTGGTGGCTCAGTCAGTAAAGAATCTGCCTCCAACGCGGGAAACCTGGGTTTGATCCCTGGGTTGGGAAGATCCCTTGGAGGAGGGCATGGCAACCCATTCCAGTATTCTTGCCTGGAGAATCCCAATGGACAGAGGAGCCTGGTGGGCTACAGTCCATGGTGTTGCAAAGAGTTAGACACAACTGAGCAACTAAGCACAGCACATACATAAAATTTAACATCCTAATCATTTTTAGGTTTACAGGTCAGATGTATTAAATATATTCATAATGTTGTCCAAGTATTACAATCATTTATCTCTATAGCTCTTTTCATCTTGTAAAATTAAAATCTTGTTAAATAATAACTCTCCATTTTCCCCTCTCTCCAACTCCCAGCAATCACTATTCTACATTCTGTCTCTCTGGATTTGACTATTCTAGGTATCTCATATAAGTGGAATCAGTCTTTTTGTGCCTGGCTTATTTCATTTGGTGTAATACCCTCAAGATCTATCCATATTGTCACAAATGGCAAGATTTCCTTTTTATGACTAATTGTATATATATACACCACATCTTTAGCAATTCATCTCTCCAGTTGATGCTTAGGTTTTTCCCGTATCTTGGCCTTCTAAAATAATGCTGCAATGAACACAGGATTGCATATATCTTTGAGTTAGTGTTTTTGTTTCCTTTGGATAAATTTCTAGAAGTGGAACTGCCGGGTCAGACAGTAGTTCTATTTTTAGTTTTTTTAAGGACACTCCATAGTGTTTTCTATAGCGACTGCACCAATTTACACCCCCACTAACAGCGCATGAGGGTTCCCTTTTCTCTACACCCTCACCAACATGTGTCATCTCCTGTCTTCGTGGTGATAGCTCACTGAGGTTTTGATTTGCATTTTCCTCAGGATTAGTGACATTGAGCTTTTTCATGTATCTTTTGGCCATCTGTTTGACTTCTTTGGAAAATGTTTGTTCAGATCCTCTGCCTAGTTTAAAATGGATTTTTGTTTTCTGCTGTTGTTGTGCTTTATGAGTTTTTTATATGTTTTAAATATTAATCCCTTAGCCCAATAGATGATTTGCAAATACTTTCTTGCATTCAATTGGAGAAGGAAATGGCAACCCACTCCAGTATTCTTGCCAGGAAAATCCCATGGACAGAGAAGCCTGGCAGGCTCCAGTCCACGTTGTCACAAAGAGTCGGACCTGACTGAGTACTCAGCACATTCTCCCGTTCAGCAGGTTGCCTTATCTTTTAGTTGACAGTTTGCTTTGTTGTGCAGAAGCGTCTGAATTTTGTGTAGTCCCACTATGTCGTTTTGCCTTCACTTTTGGTGTAGGATCCAAAAAATAATGTTCACCTAGACCTATGGCAAGGAACTTGACATCTGTGTTTTCTTGTAGAAGTTTTATGGTTTCAGATTTTAAATCTGATCCTTTAATCACTTTGAGTTAATTTTTGTGTATGAGGTAAGCTAGGGTCCAGTGTGATTGCTTTGTGTGCGGCTGTTCGGTATTCCCACCACCATGTATTGAAGAGGCTGTCATTTTCCCATTGTATCATTGGCCCTTGAATATCAGGGGATTCTGAGCTGTGTGGCTCCACATATATGCGAATCTCTTTCAATAAATATATAGTTGGCTGTCTGTATTCACAGCTTCTGGATCTGTAGATTCAGCCAACCAGCAAATTTAACACATGTTCTGTGGTTGGTTCTGTGGTTGTGAAATTTGTGGATACGGACTGCCAACTATGGTACTTGAGTATCCATGAATTTTTTGGTCTCTGTGGCAAGTCCTGGAAGCAATACCCAGTGGATACACAGGGAGGGCTGTATATTCTTGGCCCCTTTGTTATAAATAATCTGACTACATTTGCATGGGTTTATTTCTGGACTCTCCATTCTCATGAGATTTTCTTTGTAAGCCAATATGAAAATATTTTTTTTTCTGATAGATGAATCAAGTCTTTTACATTTACTGATATGGCTGTTATGCTTGGTTTCAAATACTCATATATATTTTTAAGCTTTTTATTTTGTGTTGGGGTTTAGCCAATTAACAATGTTGTGATAGTTTCAGGTGAACAGTGAAGGGACTCAGCCATGCATATACATGCATCCATTCACCTCCAAAAGCCATTCCCATCCCGGCCGCCACATGACATTGAGCAGAGTTCTGTGTGCTATCCAGTAGGTTATAAATTTTAAATATAGCAGTATGTACGTGAAATATCTCATATTCTCTGTTTAGTTTTCTGTGCTTAGTTTTCTATGTGGTCTTTTCTCACATATATTTTTGTTTTTGAAGGTATATATTTTGTGCTAATGGCAATCTTGATATTAATGCCTTTCACCATCCGCCTGTTTCCTCTGAGGAAATCATTACTTCTTTCTCTCTCTCCTCCCATTTTGAAAATTGTAATATGCCTACTTTGACAGAACATTTAACATTTACCTACCTTTCTTCTATATTTATCTGCTTTGTTTTGGTCTCAGGTATATAATTAAATGTATTTTTCGTATGTAAATTAAAGAACCACTAGTCCTTTGCCAAATCTTTCTTAATCATTTTTTGTTTGGATGATGAATCGTTCTATTTCATGTTTAAAATTGTTTTTTTGTCTTCAGCGACTACAGTTATAGGTTTTTGGGTCTTTGCTTCTCTTCTATGCCTAATATTTTTCTCTCTAATTCATTTTATGCTATTTCATTTTCATGCTTTTGGCCTTCCTTACACACCAAGTCACCTCCCCCACTCTCCATTCATACACACACACAAACATTGGCTTTCAGGTCTGCCACCTGTGTTCTTGAGCAACATCAGACCTTTTCCTTCCTATTCCCTGCTGGCCAGTTGGGAAAAAAAGCTATGACAACCCTAGGTAGCATATCAAAAAGCAGAGGATTTGCCGACAGGGATCCGTATAGTCAAAGCTATGGTTTTTCCAGTGGTCATATACAAAAATGAGAGTTGGACTGTAAAGGCTGAACACCAAAGAATTGATGCCTTAAAAATGTGGTGCTGGAGAAGCTCTTAAGAGTCACTTGGACAGCAAGTAAATCAAACCAATCAGTCCTAAAGGAAATCAACCCTGATCATTCATTGGAAGGGCTGATGCTGAAACTCCAATACTTGGCGACCTGATCCGAAGAGCCAACACTTTGGAAAAGACTCTGACACTGGGAAAGATTGAGGGCAAGCAGAGAAGTGGGCAACAGAGGATGAGATGGTTGGATGGCATCACTGACTCAATGGACATGAGTTTGAGCAAAGTCCAGGAGATAGTGAAGGACAGGGAAGCCTGCTGTGTGCAGCTCATGGGGTCACAAAGAGTCAGACATGACTTAGCAACCGCACAACAGCAGTTGTGTACAGTTGAACTGCTACATGAGGTCTCAGTTCATTTCAAGAATGTGACTACTCAGCTTTGGGTTCTCTTTGTGCATAAGCAGTTTTGTCTGTGTTCCCCCATGTTCAATTAAGTTCAGTCGCTCAGTTGTGTCCGACTCTTTGCAACCCCATGAATCACAACACACCAGGCCTCCCTGTCTATCACCAACTCCCGGAGTTCACTGAAACTCATGTCCATCAAGTTGGTGATGCCATCCAGCCATCTACTCCTCTGTCGTCCCCTTTTCTTCCTGCCCCTAATCCCTCTCAGCATCAGGGTCTTTTCCAATGAGTCAACTCTAAAGTGGCTAAAGTACTGGAGTTTCAGCTTCAGCATCAGTCCTTCCAGTGAACACCCAGGACTGATCTCCTTAGGACGGACTGGTTGGATCTCCTTGCAGTCCAAGGGACTCTCAAGAGTCTTCTCCAATACCACAGTTCAAAAGCATCAATTCTTCTGCACTCAGCTTTCTTCACAGTCCAACTCTCTCATCCATACATGACCACAGGAAAAACCATAGCCTTGACTAGATGGACAATTGTTGGCAAAGTAATATCTCTGCTTTTGAATATGCTATCTAGATTGGTCATAACTTTCCTTCTAAGGAGTAAGCATTTTTTAATTTCATGGCTGCAATCACCATCTGCAGTGATTTTGGAGCCAAAAAAACAAAGTCTGACACTGTTTCTACTGTTTCCCCATCTATTTCCCATGAAATGATGGGACCGGATGCCATGATCTTCGTTTTCTGAATGTTGAGCTTCAAGCCAACTTTTTCACTCTCCTCTTTCACTTTCAAGAGGCTTTTTAGTTCCTCTTTACTTTCTGCCGTAAGGATGGTGTCATCTGCATATCTCAGGTTATTGATATTTCTCCCAGCAATCTTGATTCCAGTTTGTGCTTCTTCCAGCCCAGCATTTCTCATGATGTATTCTACATATAGACAGGGAGGCCTGGTGTGCTGCAATTCATGGGGTCGCAAAGAGTCAGACATGACTGAGCAACTGAACTAAACTGAACTGAACTGATATATGATAGTGTATATATGTCAATCCCAATTTCCTGATTCATTTCACTCTCTTTCTCCCTTGGTAACCATAAATGTCTTCTCTGCAATTATGACTCTATTTTTCCTTTGCAAATAAATTCATCTGTAGGATCTTTTCCAGATTACATATTTAAGGCATATTACATGATATTTGACTTTCTCTTTCTGACTTACTTCACTCTTAAAATAATATCTAGTTCCATCCAAGTCTTTGCAAATGGCATTATTTTGTTGCTTTTTATGGCTGAGTAATGCCATTGTATACATGCATCACATATTCTTTACCCATTCTGCATATGATGGACATTTAGACTTCTTCCATGTCCTGGCTATTGTAAATAGTGCTGCAATGAACACTGGGATACACACATCTTTTCAAATTCTGATTTTCTCCAGATATATGCTTGGAGTGCAATTGTTGGATCATATTGTACCTCTATTATTTTTAAAGGAACCTCCATCTTGTTTTCCATAGTGGCTGTACCAAGTTATTTACACATACCCAGGAAGAGGTTAGAAGGGCTTCCTCTTTGCTCTATACTCTCTCCAACATTTAGTAATATTTTTTGTAGATATTTTTGAGAATGGCCATTCTGAGCAGTGTGAGGTGATACCTCATTGTATTTTTTATTTGAATTTCTGTAATAGTGATGTTGAACATCTTTTCATGTGCTACTTGGCCACTTGGATGTCTTCTTTGGAGAAATGTCTGTTTAGAACTTCCACCCATATTAAAAAATGTTTTTTTAATAAAAAAAAAGAAATGTATGTATGATTGTATGAAATTTAATGAAAGTATGATAACACATTTACAGAACGCTTGGAAAATACAGAACAAGGCTAAATATAGTTCTATTTTATATTACAATTATTTTTAAGTAGATAAATTAAGACTTGTGGTTGGAATTTCAATATCAACTCTCAAAAGTTAATAGAATGAATATATAGAAAAGTAGAATGATACAAACTCAAAAGCATAACCAATCAATTCAACAAAATTAAGGTTTCTACAATTTTCACACAACAGTAGGACATAAATTTTATTCAGGTTTTCATAGACTATAAGCTAGGAGACACTGGAACATGTCCAGGGGCATAAGACCAAGTGCAAAAATTTCATGGTCTAAAGCTATCAAAATCATACAGACTCTGCTTGCTTAATATTGTGGAAGTATGCTAGAGATCCGGAGAAGGTGAGTAGTGATGCTTTGTAAGGCCCACTTGACTTCACATTTCAGGATGTCTGGCTCTAGATGAGTCATCATACCATCATGATTATCTGGGTCGTGAAGCTCTTTTTTGTACAGTTCTTCTGTGCATTCTTGCTACCTCTTCTTAATATCTTCTGCTTCCGTTAGGTCCAGACCATTTCTGTCCTTTATCGAGCCCATCTTTAGTATCCCACTGTACCCTTGTTTTCCACATTGTCGTATGTGGCTCTTCTCTGATATGGACTCCAACTTGACACTGCTGTCAAATGTTTATTTCTTTACTGTAACTTGTAGTTGAGAGCATTACTTGTTTCCTAGGCGATGGCACCCCACTCCAGTACTCCTGCCTGGAGAATCCCATGGATGGAGGAGCCTGGAAGGCTGCAGTCCATGGGGTCGCTGAGGGTCGGACACGACTCAGCGACTTGACTTTCACTTTTCACTTTCATGCATTGGAGAAGGAAATGGCAACCCACTCCAGTGTTCTTGCCTGGAGAATCCCAGGGACAGGGGAGCCTGTCGGCTGCCGTCTATGGGGTCACACAGAGTCGGACACGACTGAAGTGACTTAGCAGCAGCAGCAGTACGAAATGATGGGTTTTCTTTCATGTTATGTTTATTGGAATGGTTTTCAGAAGATAAGCAAAAAAATTCTGATTTCTGTAGTTGTCATAATTTCTTTAGGAAACCCAGAAATTAGTATTTTATTGTCAATTGGAACTTTACTGCTAAAATATACAAAATTAGCTTGAAATTGCTGATCTATTTAAGAAGCTCCTGAGTGAGGGCCCATTGAAGTATATTAGTGTCTTATGTTTGAATACAGCCAGTGAATATCAATTTCAAAGTTGGTTACTATTTTTTAATTAGTAATAATATTCTTATTTATTCTTAACAGATTTTTCCCTGTAGCTTTTTCTGATAGTCCCTAAATTCAGACTTTTGGGGTTATACACTATAGTGAAAACTCTTTTCCAGCAAATGAATTTTATAGTTGTCATAATTTCTTTAGGAAACCCAGAAATTAGTATTTTATTGTCAATTGGAACTTTACTGCTAAAATATACAAAATTAGCTTGAAATTGCTGATCTATTTAAGAAGCTCCTGAGTGAGGGCCCATTGAAGTATATTAGTGTCTTATGTTTGAATACAGCCAGTGAATATCAATTTCAAAGTTGGTTACTATTTTTTAATTAGTAATAATATTCTTATTTATTCTTAACAGATTTTTCCCTGTAGCTTTTTCTGATAGTCCCTAAATTCAGACTTTTGGGGTTATACACTATAGTGAAAACTCTTTTCCAGCAAATGAATTTTATAGTGTTTATAATTAAAAATCATGATCACAAGGGTTCTCTTTTGCAGAATAAGTGGTTTTTAATTACTTCAGCCTTCTTATTGCCTTTAGGTATAGAAATGAAGTTTAATACATGAGCATGTTATAGGTGGGAGCCTTTGTGCTTATTTCATTAGTTGTATGTAGCCAGACTGTTTTCTCATGAAAGAGTATTCTATATAACCTGCCTGTCTTAGTTTGGAGCTGCCTATATTCTTTATTGAGTAAAATTTAAGCACATATTTTATAAATCCAAAATCTAGTTTTTAGGACTCTTACTGTTTTTGTGTCTGGTATAATTCCAAATGAGCCCTGGAAAACTCACAACTTTATGAATTTGGAATCTGAGTGGGTGTACCTCTTTATCTTTAAAAATGCCCATTTTGAGTGTTTTACTAGAAGGTCTCAACTAAGAAAGTACTAGTAGATGTGAGAACAGTGCAATAATAATGACTTACAATCACAGAAGGCCAAGAAGCATGTTAGTTTTTAATATTTACTGTGGAGATCAATGGAGACTTAGAGGTGAAATTTGTTTTAACTTCATCTGGCTTGCTTTCTTTGGCTTTTTATGGGTTTCTCAATCACTTTGCTTGTTGTTGCAGGAGGCTTTTATTTGTTGATAAGGGCTGTTATAACCAATTTCAAAGTTGGAGCAGTAAAGTTACCATTGCACGCAAGGTTTGTGTTACCATCTGGGCTAAATGCATCCTGTCTTCAGTAAAACCAGCAGAGGAAGGACAAAGGCAAGGCATTACAGGGAAGTCTCCTAGAGGGCAAGTGCCGAGCAGCTCTGCAGCAAGGGGAAAGGTTTTGCTACAGATCAATTGAGTCTGCTTTCTTACATCATTTACTGACTTCAAAGTACAGGCTCTAAAACCCTAATGAAAAGACAATTTGTAAGAAACATGAACACTAAACCTTAGCCAAAGCTAGTCTTTTAACCTGCTGACCCTAGAGCTACTGAGAAAATAAAGAGCTCTTAAGAGATACGGCCCCCTTACTGCTTCCCTGCAGAAAGTTAATTCTCCTTGAAGAAATGCTAGGTGTTTTTTTTTTGTTTGTTTGGTTGGTGTTTGTTTGTTTCTTTTTTGTATTTCCTCAAGAATTTTGAGTCTTGAGGTTTTGCCATGCTGGCTTCCTCCACCAACAGTCATATTATTGGCTCTACTGCAGGTGACCCTCGAGGCATCACTAATCCATGGGTCTCCTTTCCTTCCCTGGGACTGCTGGTGTAGCCACTGTGCAGGCTTACCAGGTGACTAACTGCCCTTCTGCCTTAACTGTTGGCTTGTTTATGTTTAGTCACTAAGTCATGTCTGACTCTTGCAACCCCATGGACTATAGCCTGCCAGGCTCCTCTGTCCATGGGATTTCCCAGGCAAGAATACTGGAATGGGATGCCATTTCCTTCTCCAGGGGATCTTTCCAACTCAAGAATCGAACCCATGTCTCTGGTCTCCTGCATTGGCAAGAGGATTCTTTATAACTGATTCACCAGGGAAGACTAACTGTTGGCTTAGACCCTTCTAACGTGCATCCCACCCAACTGAGGCAACTTCTACCCAGTGATGAATGACGTCTGAAGGAGTTTGGGAAATACTCAGAGAAGAGCAATTTATCTGCCTAGACTGGCAGGATGCAAGGAGCATGGCTCCTTGAGTGGTTCTGGCTCAAGTCCATGTGATCAGAACCAGTTTGCTTCTCATGACTTAAAAACCCTGAAACTTTGTGCTTCAGAGTTAAACTCAGATTGTACCCCACTGTTCCATTCTTTATCCTCTCCTCATCTCCCAAACAGAAGAGAGGAACATTTTCCAACTTCCTGCCCTATTATTGGTATTGTTGCAAGATAACTGAAAGAGTGAATATTCACTCCTTCCAAGGTTATAGGTACCTTTCCCACAGTCTGGGTTATTTGGTCTTACAGAGTACCCTGTGAGCCCTGCTGCTGCTGCTAAGTTGCTTCAGTCATGTCTGACTATGTGCGAACCCATAGACAGCAGCCCACCAGGCTCCCCCGTCCCTGGGATTCTCCAGACAAGAACACTGGAATGGGTTGCCATTTCCTTCTCCAATGCATGAAAGTGAAAAGTGAAAGGGAAGTCACTCAGTCGTGTCCGACTCTTTGTGACCCCATGGACTGCAGCCCACCAGGCTCCTCTGTCCATTGGATTTTCCAGGCAAGAGTACTGGAGTGGGGTGCCATTGCCTTCTCCATGTGAGCCCTAGGAGGGTCAATACCAACTCAGCCTCATCTCACTAAAGATTAAAATCTCATCTTTAATAACCTTATAGTATGGCTAGTGCCTGAAGAAGAGAGTGAGAGAAGAGGTTTCATTAGGCTGGAATGATAGAATTTGTTGAAAGATGGTCTATTCAGCCTTCTACATATCTATCAATAATTTCTCAGCATTTCTTCACTTTTAATCCTCATTTTCAATTTATCTCCTCTTTTATCCTCTCATATTACCTACCCTTTTCCTTTTGTTTTTAAAGTGTCCTTTCTCCTTTTCTCATATCAAATGATACGTTAGCCATGAAGGCGATATAAGTGATCTATTTGTCTATTCCTCCCTTTGGGCAATAATATCTGTAGTTTAAAGTAAAAAATGTCTCTCTTCCCCTTAGTAATTTCATTTGTCGTCACCTCAAGCCAAGTTTATCTCTTCCATATATAACTCCCTCAAGTCATGCTCTGTATATATATGATCATATTCTGCCTTAAAATGTGTAAATGAGTAACCTATAGACTATTTAATATGTCTCAATGGATTTAATTTAGAGGTACCATAGGAACAGTTAATTATATTAACAAAACAAAAACATTCATTAACAAATGAAAAGGACAAAACCAAGGCATGATATTTCTTTCTGTTTAAATGTTTGTCAAGACTTACCATGGTCCTGAGGAATTTACAGTCTTGAAAGCATTTGGAAATGCTACCTCCCTCAATGTATAAAAAGTAATAACAGTAAAATTTATATATACAGTACCAGGGAAATAAAGATGTATTTTAAGGCAGAAATTAATACTTTACATAAATCTGCTTGGTAATGAAAACCTTTTTTTTTCTTTTTGGACCCCTAAGAGACCTATCAGTATTTTCCTAGTAATAATAGGATTTTTGTGTGTGTGTGTTTGTCATTTGTACTAATGGTATAAAACTGCTTATAAGGTGTCGTCACTCAGTCGTGGCCTACTCTTTGTGACCCCATGGACTGTAGCCTACCAGGCTCCTCCGTCCATGGGATTTTGCAGGCAAGAGTACTGGATTGGGGTGCCATTTCCTTCTCCAGGGGATCTTCCTGACCCAGGGATCGAACCCGGGTCTCCTGCATTGCAAGCAGATGCTTTAGCCTCTAAGCCACCAACTTGTGCTAAGTCACTTCAGTCATGTCTGATTCTGCAATCCTATGAACTGTAGCTCACCAGCCTCCTCTGTCCATGGGATTCTCCAGGCAAGACATCTGGATTGCCATGCCCTCCTCCACAGGATCTTCCCAACTCAGGGGTCAAACCCAGGTCTATTGCACTACAGGCATATTCTCTACTATCTGAGCCACCAGAGAAGCCCACTTAGACCTTAGAGAAAATCAAAGCAACGGAACCAAGTCTTATTAGTAATCACTGATTCTTTACAGCCATACATGGACTATACAACATGGATATATAAGGTTGATTCTCATTACTCACCATAGTGAGTTACTCCAAACACAAAGTGAATGAATTAGTCTTAGGTAACCATTACTAAGGTGAACCATTACTCTTAGGTGAAATACAGGGGTATGTTCCCACAAGCCTCTGATCATGACATTTTCATCAACCAATCATCATGTAATCTTACTGTATATGCCTTTCAGTTTGTATGTGCTAAGTCACTTCAGTTGTGTCTGACTCTCTGTGACCCTATGGACTGTAGCCCACTGGGCTCCTCTGTCCATGGGATTCTCCAGGCAACAGTACTGGTGTGGGTTGCTGTGCCCTCCTCCAGGGGATCTTCTCAACCCACAGATTAAACCTGTGTCTCTTACATCTCCAGCATTGGCAGAAAGGTTCTTCACCACTAGGGCTGCCTGGGAAGCCCCATGTTTCAGTTTAAAGGCATTTTATGTAATATATGTTGCTGATTCATTAACATTGAACTTTTGGATAACACCATTAAACTCATGCCTGAAAGAAGCTTGCCTGACTCATGTTTTCTACATGAGGCACATGGTAGCCTCCTTGCACTTAGGAAAACTAGACAGCACTTCAGGACTATGTTTGAAGGCTATTTTAAACAGCAAAATCACCAAGAGAAAGCTTAAAAGTGCAACAGTACATAAACTGTATAAAGGACACTTATTTACATGATGAGAGCTGAAACATGAAGGCAGCTTGTTGCCTTGTTCCGTCTCATCTCAGACTATGTACATTGATTGGCTCAATTTTTTCAGCACACTGCCCATGTCTCTGAAATGCCTTGAAAACACCACAGTATTGATTTTGGAGTTACAGATGAGATTTAAGAAATTTAGGCAAATTCACAGATAAGAATCTGTGAATAATGAGATTGCCCATATATTTGAGTATATGCATTTATGTGTACTAATTGCTTCTAAGAATGTTTTTGATAAATTATCAAAACATATTAAATAAATTTTGATCCATGAAAATATTTTTTTTAATATTCTGGGTGACAAATGGAAGGTGAAGGTGAAGTCGCTCAGTCGTGTCCGACTCTTTGCGACCTCATGAATTGCAGCAAAACAGGCCTCCCTGCCCATCACCAACTCCCGGAGTTCACTCAGACTCACATCCTTTGAGTCAGTGATGCCATCCAGCCATCTCATCCTCTGTCTTCCCCTTCTCCTCCTGCCCCCAATCCCTCCCAGCATCAGAGTCTTTCCCAACGAGTCAACTCTTCACATAAGGTGGCCAAAGTACTGTTTCAGTTTTAGCATCACTTCTTTTAAAGAACACCCAGGACTGATCTCCTTCAGAATGGACTGGTTGGATCTTCTTGCAGTCCAAAGGACTCTCAAGAGTCTTCTCCAACACTACAGTTCAAAAGCATCAATTCTGCGGTGCTCAGCTTTCTTCACAGTCCAGCTCTCACATCCATACATGACTACTGGAAAAACGATAGCTTTGACTAGATGGACCTTTGTTGGCAAAGTAATGTCTCTGCTTTTTAATATGCTATCTAGGTTGATCATAACTTTCCTTCCAAGGAGTAAGCATCTTTTAATTTCATGGCTGCAGTCACCACCTGCAGTGATTTTGGAGCCCCAGAAAGTAACATTTGACACTGTTTCCACTGTTTCCCCATCTATTTGCCATGAAGTGATGGGGCCAGATGCCATGATCTTTGTTTCCTGAATGTTCAGCTTTAAGCCAACTTTTTCACTCTCTTATTTTCATCAAGAGACTTTTTAGTTCCTCTTCACTTTCTGCCATAAGGGTGGTGTCATCTGCATATCTCAGGTTATCGATATTTCTCCCAGCAATCTTGATTCCAGCTTGTGCTTCTTCCAGCCCAGCATTTCTCATGATGTACTCTGCATGAAAGTTAAATAAGCAGGGTGACAATATACAGCTTTGATGTACTCCTTTTCCTATTTGGAAACAGTCTATTGTTCATGTCCAGTTCTAACTGTGGCTTATTGACCTGCAGATAGATTTCTCAACAGGAATTCCCATCTCTTTCAGAATTTTCCCCAGTTATTGTAATCCACACAGTCAAAGGCTTTGGCATAGGCAATAAAGCAGAAATGGATGTTTTTCCTGGAACTCTCTTGCTTTTTTTTGATGATCCAGTGGATGTTGGCAATTTGATCTCTGGTTCCTCTGCCTTTTCTAAAACCAGCTTGAACATCTGGAAGTTCACAGTTCATGTATTGCTGAAGTCTGGCTTGGAGAATTTTGAGCATTACTTTACTAGCATGTGAGATGAGTGCAATTGTGTGGTAGTTGGAGCATTCTTTGGCATTGCCTTTCTTTGGGATTGGAATGAAAACTGACCTTTTCCAGTCCTGTGGCCACTGCTGAGTTTTCCAAGTTTGCTGGCTTGTTGAGTGCAGCACTTTCACAGCATCATCTTCCAGGATTTGGAATAGCTCAACTGGAATTCCATCATCTCCACTAGCTTTGTTCGTAGTGATGCTTTCCAAGGCCCACTTGACTTCACATTTCAGGATGTCTGGCTCTAGGTGAGTGATCACACCATCGTGATTATCTTGGTTATGAAGCTCTTTTTTGTACAGTTCTTCTGTGTATTCTTGCCACCTCTTCTTAACATCTTCTGCTTCTGTTAGATCCATAACATTTCTGTCCTTTATCGAGCCCATCTTTGCATGGAATGTTCCCTTGGTATCTCTAATTTTCTTGAAGAGATCTCTAGTCTTTCCCAGTTGTTTGCCTCTATTTCTTTGCATTGATTGCTGAGGAAGGCTTTCTTATCTCTTCTTGCTATTCTATGGAACTCTGCATTCAGATGCTTATAGCTTTTCTTTTCTCCTTTGCTTTTTCTTCTCTTCTTTTCACAGCTATTTGTAAGGCCTCCCCAGTGAGCCATTTTGCTTTTTTTCATTTCTTTTCCATGGGGATGGTCTTGATCCCTGTCTCCTGTACAATGTCACGAACCTCAGTCCATAGTTCATCGGGCACTCTATCTGTCAGATCCAGCCCTTTAAATCTATTTCTCACTTCCACTGTATAATCATAAGGGATTTGATTTAGGTCATCCTGAATGGTCTAGTGGTGTTGCTTACTTTCTTCAATTTAAGTCTGTATTTGGTAATAAGGAGTTCATGATCTGAGCCACAGTCAGCTCCTGGTCTTGTTTCTGTTGACTGTATAGAGCTTCTTCATCTTTGGCTGCAAAGAATATAATCAGTCTGATTTTGGTGTTGACCATCTGGTGATGTCCATGTGTAGAGTCTTCTCTTGTGTTGTTGGAAGAGGGTGTTTGCTATGATCAGTGCATTTTCTTGGCAAAACTCTATTAGCTTTGCCCTGCTTCATTCCGTATTCCAAGGCCAAATTTGCCTGTTACTCCAGGTGTTTCTTGACTTCCTACTTCTGCATTCCAGTCTCGTATAATGCAAAGGACACCTTTTTGGGGTGTTATTTCTAAAAGGTATTGTAGGTCTTCATAGACCTGTTCAGCTTCAGCTTCTTCAGCATTACTGGTTGGGGCATAGACTTGAATTACTGTGATATTGAATGATTTGCCTTGGACAGAATGATCTCTGTTCGTTTCCTTTTTTAGATTGCATCCAACTGTTGCATTTCAGACTCTCTTGTTGACCATGATGGCTACTCCATTTCTTCTAAGGAATTCCTGCCCACAATAGTAGATATAATGGTCATCTGAGTTAAATTCACCCATTCCAGTCCATTTTAGTTCGCTGATTCCTAGAATGTTGACGTTCGCTCTTGCCATCTCTTGTTTGACCACTTCCAATTTGCCTTGATTCATGGACCTAACATTCCAGGTTCCTATGCAATATTGCTCTTTACAGCATCGGATCTTGCTTCTATCACCAGTCACATCCACAACTGTGTATTATTTTTGCTTTGGCTCCATCCCTTCATTCTCCTGGAGTTATTTCCCCACTAATCTCCAGCAGCATATTGGGCACCTACCAACCTTGGGAGTTCCTTCTCCAGTATCCTATCATTTTGCCTTTTCATACTGTTCATGGGGTTCTCAAGGCAAGAATACTGAAGTGGTTTGTCATTCCCTTCTCCAGTGGACCACATTTGTCAGACCTGTCCACCATGACCCGCCTGTCTTGGGTGGCCCCACATGGCATGGCTTAGTTTCATTGAATTAGACAAGGGTGTGGTCCTAGTGTGATTAGATTGACTAGTTTTCTGTGATTGTGGTTTCAGTGTGTCTGCCCTCTGAAGCCCTCTCGCAACACCTACCGTCTTACTTGGGTTTCTCTTACCTTGGACATGGGGTATCTCTTCACAGTTGCTCCAACAAAGTGCAGCTGTTGCTCCTTACCTTGGATGAGGGGTATCTCCTTACTGCTGCCCCTCCTGACCTTGAACATGGAATAGCTCCTCTCAGCCCTCCTGCACCCACACAGCCAACCAACTCCCAGAGCTTCTCAAACTTATGTCCATCGAGTTGGTGATGCCATCCAACCATCTCATCTTCTTTCATCCCCTTCTCCTCTTGCCTGAGGCTCCATGCAACAGTACTGGAATAGGTTGCCATGCCCGCCTCCAGGGGATCTTCCCAACCCAGGGATCGAACCCTTGCCTCTTACGTCTCCTGCATTGACAGGTGGGTTCTTCACCACTAGAGAGAATGTGGTAAAATAAAGTTCACTGATACAGTTTCAGATTTCAGATTGCAGCTAACCTTTAAGAAACTCCCTCTCCTTTAGTTAGCTGTAGTATAAACAAGAAAATCCATGAATAATCAGAAAAGACTATTAAAATACTATTCCATTTTTCATTTACATATCTGTATGAGGCTGGATTTTCTTCATATACTTTAACCAGAATAATATATGCCAAGAGATTGAATGCAGAATAAGGTAACAGACTCCAACTCTATTCTATTAAGCTAAACATTAAAGAGATTGGCAAAAATTTGAACTCTTCTCCAAATGTTTTGATTAGGAGGAAAGGTTATAGAAATTTGTTAATCTGTAATATATTTATTATTAGTATTTAAAATTAGTAAATATTTAAAGCATGTAAATAAAACCATCTTTTAGAATTTAATTTTCATTTTAATATGGTAAATATTAATAGGTCTACATCACTAAAAATGAAAAAAGCTCTTAGGACTCCTTAATAGACAGGTTCTGAGATCAAGAATTGGGAACCACTGTTTTTTATGTAATTACTACATACAAACATGTAGGATCTGTCTCTAGACTGGCGAGACTAGCTTGCAGAACATGTCTCATGCCTACAACAATTTTAAAAGTTCAAAAAAATATAAAAACAGTAATATGTTTGAAAGAGAGAGCAACCAAATCAGCGAGAAACTGAGGGGCCGAGATCCAAGAGAGAAGGGAAATACGTTGAATGGGGTTTAACATTTTACACTGCTTTATTCCTAAGGGCATTTGTTGATTTTTAATTGACATGCATGGGGAGGTTGAGAAACTGAGTAGAAATTTTAGCAAATTTATGGGTATGCAGAGACAAAGTTGACATTTTAGGGTAATAAATCAGCTAGGACTTCAGAGGCCAAGATCGCAGAGAAATGGAAAACTACCACCATGAGTCCAGCATTCTGTACTTTCTCCTTAGAGCATTCCTTGGCTTCCCAGGTGCAAATTAGCTTAAAAGTAAGCAAGGTTATCAATATTTTCATTTTGCTAGAGAGAATACAACTGTAGTTCAGAGTCTTCCAAGGTAAAGGTGTTTTGGTAAACACTCAGGATTTTCAGTTGGGACCCCTGAAGGACCATTCCCTAGGAGTAAAGGGGAATGAGGAATATATTGGGCTGTTCAAAGACAAATTCAACTTTGATTTGCTTAGTTCTTGATTGGTTTAAGGAGCAGTTTCTACTTTAAATGCCTGTTAGAAGCTAAAGAAAATCTCTGGAGAATTGAAACATTATCCAGAGCTTTAAATAAAAATACAGATAATAGAAACAGACTCATTTGTGATCCAGATATTGATGTTACCAGGTAAAAACTTAAAAATAATGAAATATTTCATCAGATACCTAACATTTATTTATTTTTATATTGCATAGAAGTTCTAGAATTGAAAGTTGCAATAACTGAAATTAAGAACACAGTTAATTTATCACCCCATTAGATATCACTGACTGGAAGATCAGAAATAGTAAACTTACATTCAGAAATAGAAGAAATGGATCAAAAATAGAGAATATGAAATACAGGCAGAATAATGTGAAAAGGGCTAACATGCACGTGATCTAAGTTGTCTAACAAGGGATGAGAGAAAGGGACAGAAGAAATATTTGAAAAAATATTGGCAGAGAATTTCCCCAAACTGATTAAGGATGTCAAGATATCAAGCCACAGATTAAAGAACAGTAAGGATAAATCTAAAGAAGGCTACACTGATACACATCTTAACACAGTTGAAAGCCAAAGATATTGAGAAAATTACAAAAGCAGCCAGATAGAACAAAACAAACACACATAATCGAAGCCAAAAGACAATAAAATGCTACTTTAAAATTGCTAAAAAGATTAACTATAGCCATTGACAATATCCTTCAAATATAAGGTTAAAATATAAAGACATCTCACATGAACAATAACAACAAAAGAATTCATCATTAGGACATTTACACTGAAAGAGGCACTAAGAAAAATGGAAAATGGAATATGATCTTAGAAAGGAACCTAGAAATACAGGAAAAGATTGAGAGAGAAAAAAATGGTAAATACCTGGGTACACACATCAACATTAGTACAGACTGTGGGAGCACCACCTGGATTATGTGTTCGGATTCTTGTATTGTCTGGGAAGTGGTATAATGAATTAATTTCCATGAGATTTTACCATGTCAGTGACACATCCCGTAATCTCTAGGGTAAAAGAATAGTGAAGGCTAGCAAATAGATAAGAAAAAATGAAACAATAATACATTTGTCTCAAAAGGAGAAAAATGGAAATACTAAAAAGGTGAGAGAAGTAAAAAAAAAAAAGAAAAGAAAAGAAAAATTGTATATTTAAATCAAATTATTGGTAATTAATGGACTAAATATTTCAATCAGAAGGCAAAGCTGCTCTGCTCTGACTGGATAAAAAACAAAATTCAGCTGTATGTTACTTACAGAAGATAGATCTTTGATGAAGGGTACAGAAAGATTGAACCAAAGTTGGATAAAGGTAAAATGTTTTATCTTTGCATGTTTAGGAATGTAAAATTTCCATTTCATCTTTTGTAGTTACCTAGGGTCCAGTTTTAATTGTTTTTAGGGTTAAATGCTTATATTAGATTGGTCTGTCTTAGATTTCATGTAAATGTTTCTCTGAAGTTCAATATGTCACATTTGTTTAGTTAAGCTTTTTTATTTTGGAGGATTTCAAGTGAATATGAAACAAAAATAAAAAAATAAACTATTTGTCTTTGGCTGTGCTGGGAGAGCTGCGTGGGCTTTTCCCTTATTTGTGGTAATCGGGGACTACTCTTAGTTCCGGTGCACAGGCTGCTTATTGTGGTGCCTTCTATTATTGCTGTGGACCATGTGCTCTAGGGCATGTGGGTTTCAGTAGCTGCAGCTCCCAGGCTCTAGGGCACAGGCTCGATAGTTGTGGTGCAGGGGCTTAGTTGCTCCACAGCATGTGGGATCTTCCCCGATCAAGGACCTAACTCATGTCTCCTGCATTGGCAGGCAGATTCTTTACCACTGAACCACCAGGGAAGCCCCAGAGGCAATTCTTATCCACTGGATCACCGGGGAAAACCCCCAAATAATATCTTAATTTAATATTATTGATTCGTGGCTAATCTTTTTTTTTTTTTAACTATATTCCCATCCTTGGCTTATTTTGCACAATTCCCAGATGTCATTTCATCATTCTTTTAGTATATATTACAAAACATAACAACTCTTTAAAAATAACCATACTATTATCATGCCTTATAAAAACTTAAAAACACCAGGGGCTGGTGGTGGGGCATGGGGAGTGATTGCTAACTGCTATTGGGTTTCTTATGAAATGACAAAAATGTTCTGGAATTACACAGGGGTAGATGGTAGCACCACTTTGTGAATCTGCTAAAAAATCGAACAAACATATAATTGTATAAGAGTACATGTAATTGTATGAGTAAATTTTATGATGTGTTAATTGTATCTTAATTAAAACTAACAGAAGTATTTCCTTGGTATCAGATAATTTTTTTTTAAGATTTATTTATTTATGGCTGTGCTGGATCTTCACTGCTGCGTGAGCTTTCTCTAGTTGCTGCAAGTGAGGATTACTCTCTAGTTGCTGTGCTCAGGCTTCTCACTGTGGTGGCTTCTCTTGTTGTGGAGTACGGGCTCTGGGACCTGAGCCCTTCAGTAGCTGCAGCTGGCAGGCTCTAAACTGACAGCTCAGTAGTTGTGGAGCATGGGCTTAACTGCTCTACAACATGTAGTATCTTCCTGGACCAGGGATCGAACCCATGTTGCCTGCACTGGCTGGCAGATTCTTAACCACTCGACCACCAGGGAAGTTCCAGAGATATTGTATTTTAAATTAGATCTTTCAGTTATTATTTTACAAATTATACTCTTAAGATGTTCTCCTAGGTGGAGTTTGTTTGGAAAATGTCTAGGGTCCACTGGTGTGGTTACATCTAAGAAAGCCAGATTTGTAATTAAAATTTTTATGTAGTCTTTGGAGAAGGCTAGTATTTTTCATTAGAAATAGATAAAACTCTTATGAACTTCAATATAGAACACCTGAACTTTGATAGGAAATCCATATTTGAGGAAGGCCAAGACTTGTTAGCTGATTTAGAAATTTTCCAGTCTGTCAAATAATCCTACTGTGAATTTTAGAATCCTCAGCCATTGTAGAAAGAAAGTCATCCACAACTGAATTAGGCCTCCAAGAATCTTTAAGTCTGTATTTCACAGTTTTTATGATACAATGGTAATTACAACTACCATTACTAGCTAACATTTGAGAACTACTTAGGCACTGTGCACTGAGCTAAGTGCTTTAAACACAGCATCTCCTTGAGTTTACACAGCTAATCTCCAGAGGAGGGTAGAAATAGTGAAATAATTGTACTGTCTTTCTAGGCTACCAAGTGGGCAAGTTCAGGATTCAAGCCTGAATTGCTGAGTTGAACAAAGCTGGTAACTGGACTACGTTGTGCTTATTCAGTCACCAAGTCACGTCCAACTCTTTGTGACCCCATGACTGCAGCATGCCACGCCTCACTGTCCCTCATCATCTCCTGGAGTTAGCCCAAGTTCATGTCCATTGAATCACTGATGCCATCCAGCCCTCCCATCCTCTGCCACCATCTTCTCCTCCTGTCCTCAGTCTTTCTCAGCACCAGGGTCTTTTCCAACGTGTTGCTGTTTGCATTGGGTAGCCAAAGTATTGGAGCTTCAGCATTAGTCTTTTCAATGAATATTCAGGATTGATCCCTTTAGGACTGACTGGTTTGATCGCCTTCCTGTCCAAGGGACTCTCAAAAGCATATTTCTAGTGCCACAATTTGAAAGCATCAATTCTTCTGCTTTCAACCTTCTTTATGGTCCAACTCTCACATCCATACATGACTACTGAAAAAACTCTGGCTTTCACTATATGGACCTTTGTTGGCAAAGTGATGTCTCTGCTTTTTAATATGCTATCTGTAGCTATGGTTTGTCATAGCTTTCCTTCCAAGAAGCAAGTGTCTTCTAATTTCATGGCTGCCATCACTATCTGCAGTGATTTTGGAACCAAATGTTACTGCTTCCACTATTTTCCGTTCTGTTTGCATGAAGTGATGAGACCAGATGCCATGATCTTAGTTTTTTGAATGTTGAGTTTTAAGCCAGCTTTTTAACTCTTCACTTTCACCCTCATTTAGTCATCATCACCCTCTTTAGTCATCTTCAGTTTCTGCCATTATAGTAGTATCTGCATACCTGAGGTTGCTGATACTTCTCCCAGCAATCTTGATTCCAGGTTGTAACTCATGCAGCCCAGCATTTCACATGATGTACTCTGTATATAAGTTAAATAAGCAGAGTGACAATATAAAGCCTTGTCATACTCCTTTCCCAATTTTGAACCAGTCAACTGTTCCATGAAGTTCTAACTGTGCTTCTTGACCTGCATGCAGATTTCTGAGGAGACAGGTAAAATGGTTTGGTATTACCATCTCTTTAGGAGTTCTCCACAGTTTGTTGTTATCCACATAGTCAAAGGGTTTTGAGTAGTCAAAAAACAGAAGTAGATTTTTTTTTTTGGAATTCCCTTGCTTTCTCTATGATCCAATGAATGTTGGCAATTTGATCTCTGATTCCTCTGCCTTTTCTAAAGCCAGCTTGTACATCTGGAAATTCTAGATTCAAGTACTGTTGAAGCCTAGCTTTTGAAGGATTTTGAGCATGGGAAGTGGATGCAGTTGCCCAGTAGTTTGAACATTCTTTAGCATTGCCCTTCTTTGGAATTGGGTTGAAAACTGACCTTTCCCAGTCCTGTGAGCACTGCTGGGTTTTCCATATTCGCTGAGATATTGAGTGCAGCAGTTTAACACCATCATCTTTTAGTATTTTAAATAGCTCTGCTGGAATCCCATCACCTCCACCAGCTTTGTCCCTAGTAATGCTTCCTAAGACCCACTTGACCTCACAATCCAGGATTTCTGGCTCTAGGTAAGTGACCAATCTGTAGGGGTTGAGATAACCAATCTGAGATAATGTACAGTTCTTCTGTGTATTCTTGCCACCTCTACTTAATCTCTTCTACCTCTGTTGTCTTTTCCATTTCTGTCCTTTATCATGCCCATCCTTACATGAAATGTTTCTTTCACATCTCCAGTTTTCAAGAAGAGATGGCTAGTCTTTCCCACTCTATTGTTTTACTCTATTTCTTTGCATTGCTCATTGAAGAAGGCCCTCTTATCTCTCCTTGCTATTCTCTGGAACTCAGCATTCAGTTGAGTATGTCTTTCCCTTTATCCTTTGCTTCTCTTTTTTGCTTATTTCAGTCGCTCAGTCATGTCGGACTCTTTGTGAGCCATGGACCAGGCTTCACTGTCCATTACCAGCTCCTAGAGCTTCTCAAACTCATGTTCATTGAGTCAGTGATACTACCCAGCCATCTCATCCTCTATTGACCCCTTCTCTGGCCTTCAGTATTTCCCAGCATCACGGTCTTCTCCAAGGAGTCAGATCTTCACATCAGCTAGCCAAAGTATTGGAGCTTCAGCATCAGTCCTTCCAAAGAATAATCAGGACTGATTTCTTTAGGATGGGCTGGTTGGATCTCCTTGCAGTCCAAGGACTCTCAAGAGTCTTTTCCAACACCACAGTTCAAAAGCATCAATTCTTCAGTGCTCAGCTTTCTTTAGTCCAACTCTCACATCCATACATGACTACTAGAAAAACCATAGCTTTGACTAGATGGACCTTTGTTGTCAAAGTAATGTCTCTGCTTCTTAATATGCTGTCTAGATTGGTCATAGCTTTTCTTGCAAGGACCAAGCAGCTTTAAGTTCATGGCTCAGTCACCATCTGCAGTGATTTTGGAGCCCAAGAAAATAAATTCTCTCATTGTTTCCACTGTTTCCCCATCTATTTGCCACGAAGTGATGGGAC
This sequence comes from Aepyceros melampus, assembly GCA_006408695.1. NCBI lineage: Eukaryota > Metazoa > Chordata > Mammalia > Artiodactyla > Bovidae > Aepyceros > Aepyceros melampus. Next base: position 144,769 of record SJXQ01007884.1, read on the forward strand.
CAGATGCCATGATCTTAGTTTTCTGAATGTTCGGCTTTAAGCCAACTTTTTACTCTCCTCTTTCACTTTCATCAAGAGGCTCTTTAGTTCTTCTTCACTTTCTGCCATAAGGATGGTGTCATCTGCATATCTGAGGTTATTGATATTTCTCCCAGCAATCTTGATTCCAGCTTGTGCTTCATCCAGCCTGGGATTTTATATGTAGATGTACTCTGCATATAAGTTAAATGAGTAGGGTAACAATGTACAGCCTTGATGTACTCCTTTCCCAATTTGGAACCAGTCTGTTATTCCATGTCCAATTCTAAATGTTGCTTCTTGATCTGCATATAGATTTCTCGGGAGGCAAGTAAGGTGGTCTAGTATTCCCATCACTTGAAGAATTTTACAGTTTGTTGTGATCCACACAGTCAAAGGCTTTGCTGTAGTGAATGAAGCAGAAAAAATGTTTTTCTGGAACTCTCTTGCTCTCTTGATGATTCAGTGGATGTTGGCAATTTGATCCCTGGTTGCTCTGCCTTTTCTAAATCCATCTTGAACATCAGGAAGTTCATGGCTCATGTACTGTGGAAGCCTGGCTTGAGAATTTTGAGTATCACTTTGCTAGAATGTGCTACTAAGCTGCTGCTAAGTTGCTTCAGTCGTGTCTGACTCTGTGTGACCCCTAGATGGCTAGCATGTGAGATGAGTGCAATTGTGCGGTAGTCTGAACATTCTTTGGCATTGTCTTTCTTTGGGATTGGAATGAAAATTGACCTTTTCCAGTTCTGCAGCTACTGCTGAGGTTTCCAAATTTACTGGTATATTGAGTGAAAAGCACTTTACCACCATCATCTTTTAGGATTTGAAATAGTTCAACTGGAATTCCATCACCTCCACTAGTTTTGTTCATAGTGATGCTGCCTAAGGCCCACTTGATTTTGCATTCCAGGACATGTGGCTCTAGGTGAGTGATAATACCATCATGATTATCTGGGTTATGAAGATATTTTTTGCATAGTTCTTCTGTGTATTCTTGCCACCTCTTCTTAATATCTTCTGCTTCTGGTGGGTCCATACCATTCCTGTCCTTCATTGTGCACATCTTCACATGAAGTTCCCTCGGTATCTCTAATTTTCTTGAAGAGATCTCTAATCTTTCTAATTCTATTATTTTCCTCTATTTCTTTGCAATGATCACTGAGGAAGCCTCTTATCTTTCATTGCTTTTGTTTGGAACTGTGCATTCAGATAGGTATATCTGTCCTTTTCTCCTTTGCCTTTCACTTCTCTTCTTTTCTTAGCTTTTTGTAAGGCCTCCTCACACAACCATTTTGCCTTTTTTCATTTCTTTTTCTTGGGATGGTCTTGATAATTGCCTCCTATTCAGTATCCGGAACCTCCATTCATAGTTCTTCAGGCAGTCTCTCTATCAGATCTAATCCCTTGAAAGTATTTGTCACTTCCACTATATAATCATAAGGGATTTGATTTAGGTCATACCTGAATGGTCTAGTGGTTTTCCCTACTTTCTTCCATTTAAGTCTGAATTTGGCAATATGGAGTTCATGATCTGTGCCAGAGTTAGCTCCCAGTCTTGTGTTTGCTGTGTAGAGTTTCTCCATCTTTGGCTGCAAAGAATATAATCAATCTGACTTTGGTATTGACCATCTGGTGATGTCTATGTATAGAATTTTCTCTTGTGTTGTGGAAGAGGGTGTTTGCTATGACCAGTGTATTCTCTTGGCAAAACTCTGGTAGTCTTTGCCCTGTTTCATTTTGTACTCCAAGGCCAAATTTCCTTGTTACTTGAGGTATATCTCGACTTCCTACTTTTGCATTCCAGTCCCCTCTAATGAAAAGAACATCTTTTTTGAGTGCTAGCTCTAGAAGGTTTTGTAGGTCTTCACTGAACTGTTCAACTTCAGCTTCTTCAGCATTACCAGTTGGGGCATAGGCTTGAATTTCTGTGATATTTGAATGGTTTGCCTTGAAAATGAACAGAGATCATCCTGTTGGTTTTGAGATTGCATTGAAGAACTGCATTTCAGACTCTCTTGTTGACTATGATGGCTATTCCATTTCTTCTAAGGGATTCTTGTCCACAGTAGTAGATATAATGGTCATCTGAATTATTCACCATTCCAGTCTATTTTAGTTCACTGATTCCCTAAATGTCGATGTTCATTCTTGCTATCTCCTGTTTGACCACTTCCAACTGGCCTTGATTCATGGACCTAACATTCCAGGTTCCCACATAATATTGTTCCTTACAGCATCAGACTTTACTTCCATCACCAGTCACATCCACAGCTGGGCGTTGTTTTTGCTTTGGTTCTGTCTCTTTATTCTTTCTGGAGTTATTTCTCCACTCTTCTCCAGTAGCATATTGCGCACCCTCCAACTTGGGGGAGTTCATCTTTCAGTGTTCTATCTTTTTGCCTTTTCATACTGTTCATGGGGTTCTCAAGGCAAGAATACTGAAGTGGTTTGCCATTCCCTAATCCAGTGGACCACATTTTGTCAGAACTCTCCACCCTGACCCGTCCGTCTTGAGTGGCCCAACATGGCATGACTCATAGTTTCATTGAGTTAGACAAGGCTGTGGTCCATGTCATCATTTGATTACCTTTCTGTGATTCTGGTTTTCATTCTGTCTGCCCTCTGATAAGGATAAGAGTCTTATGGAAGCTTCCTGATTTGTAGAGACTGACTGTAGGGGAAACTTGGCTTGTTCTGATGGGCAGGTCCATGCTCAGTAAATCTTGAATTCACTTTTCTGTTGATGGGCGGGGCTGTGTTCCCTTCATGTTTTTTGACCTGAGACCAAACTATGGTGGAGGTAAAAAAAAAAAAAAAAAATGGCGAGCTCCTGCCTCACTCAGTGCCCCTGACCCTGCAGCAGGCCATTCCTGGACACTCATGAGCAGGTCTGGGTCCATCTCCTGTGGGGTTACTGCTCTTTTCTCCTGGGTTCTGGTGCACACAGGGTTTTGTTTGTGTCCTCCAAGAGTCTGTTTCCCCAGTCCTGTATAAGTTCTGTGGCTTGGTGGTGGGGTTAATGGTGACCTCCTCCAAGAGGGCTTATGCCACACCCACACCCTTCTTTGCTCAGCTATTTGTAAAGCCTCCTCAGACAACCACTTTGTCTTCTTGCATTTCTTTTTCTTTGGGATGGTTTTGTTCACTGCCTCCAATGTTATGAACATCTGTCCATAGTTCTTTATGCACTCTGTCTACCAGATCTAATACATTGAATCTATTCATCACCTCCACTGTATAATCATAGGGAATTTGATTTAGGTCATACCTGAATGGCCTAGTGGTTTTCCCCACTTTATGTAGTTTAAGCCTGATTTTTGCTATAAGGACCTGATGGTCTGAGCCACAGTCAGCTCCCAGTCTTGTTTTTGCTGACTGAGGGCTTCTCAATCTTCAGCTACAAAGCATGTAATCAATCTGATTTCAGTATTGACTAGTTGGTGATGTCTGCACAAGGACATTGCTACAATCATCCCCTCTCAACTCCATCACTAAACTTTCTCTAATAGGTCATTCCTATTATCAATGGAACAGGTCTCTAAACATCTAAAGTTTTATTGACCTTCCTTCCGCTATGTCCTTGTCAGTGGCACTCCATTTTTTGTTCCCCTTTACAGGAGAATTCCTTGGAAGAATCATCTATGCTGTTGTCTCTAGTTTTTTTTTTTTGGGGGGTGTGTTTTTTCCTTCCCTCTTAGCCTATTCCAGTCGTTTTTTGTTTTTAACATCCTGCTCAATCAGTAATCAATGAGAGTTAATTTCCCCTTGCTAAAGCCAGTATTCACTTCTGATTCCTTATTTTCCGCCTAATTGGCAGCATTTGACACCATTGATCACCACCACTTTCTTGAAACTCTTTCTTTGGGATAACATTTCTTTCCACCTCTCTCAAGGGCCATTTCTCAGTCTCACTCACTGGTTTATCCTTATCTCGACCCTAAATGTTAACACATTCCCTGACTCAGTTCTTGAACCTCTCTTTTTCTTTTTCTTTTTTTTTTTTTTTAAGATAATGGTATTTATTTATTTGGCTGTGCTGGGTCTTCCTTGCTGCATGGGCTTTTCTCTACTTGTGGTGAGCGAAGGCTACTTTGTAGTTGTGGTGGGCAGGCTACTCACTGAGGGGGCTTCTCTTGTTACAGAGCACAAGCTTTAGGTGTGCAGGCTTCAGCAGCTGTGGCTCAATTGTTCAGGTGCTTAGCTGCTCCACAAAATGTGGGATCTTCCTGGACTAGGAATTGAACCTGTGTCTCCTGCATTTGTAGGTGGATTCTTTACCACTGATCCAGCAGGGAAGCCCTTGAATCTCTTTTTTTCCTACTTCCATTTCCCCTACTTTCTCATCCAAAGCTCTAGCTATTATTTGCATGGTAAGCACCTCAAATTTATATTCCCAGCCCAGTCTTGGCCCCTACAGTCTATATAATTGTCAATTTGACCGAACAAACATTTAAGTTAAGGATGTCCAAAATTGAGTTGCTCCCTTTTGCTCAGCTGCTTTTATTACTTAGAATTATTCCTTTCCCTGTTGGTTTCCATCTTAAAGTAAATGAGTGTTATACTGCTACTTGCACAGATTTTATACATCACTGGGCATCGTGTAGGGTATGAGGATACTTCCCTTATGGTCTCTGCCCTCAGAGTTTAAACTTTGATAGTGAAGATGTGGTATAAACCAATAGCTGTATCCCAGTCACCATTCTTTCATTCTGTCTTTAGGAATCCTGAGCTTATCTGGGCTCCCTGATGCCTAAAGGCAGGTTGAGGTTGGCAGGACAAGACAGGAAGGATATTGTAAGCAAACACCATGGAGCTGCCACAGCCCTGGGCTGCTTACACTGCTGTAGGAGAGAGACATGATCTCTCTTGTTTAAGGTGCTGGTAGATTTCATAGCAGCCACACTGGCATCCTAAACTTGGAAATAAGAATTTGAGCAAGGATTTCCCCCCAGTATGAAATGGAAGGGAGGTAGGGGCAATTTTGGGCCTAGGCAGGTACTTTGGGTTAGTATAAGACAAAAGGAAGGTGTGGGGACCAGATGAATTTTAGGGCTTTGAACTGCCTGAAGTCATTAACATTTAGACTGTATTCTAGCCCCCCAAAAGCCTGCAATCACCATTCAGCCCAGCTAGTTTGTCAACTTTCATAAAAAAGAAGTGATTTAAAATATTTAGCTGCTGTTAGCAGCATGAAACCCTTTTTGAAACTCTTTTTTTAAGTAATCTTATGCAAACTGAAGATGACGACAGAGGATGAGATGGTTGGTTGGTTGGCATCATTGACTCGGTGGACATGAATGAGTAAACTCTGGGAGATGGTGATGGACAGGGAGGCCTGGCGTGCGGCAGTCCATGGGGTTGCAAACAGTCAGACACTACTGAGCGATTGAACTGAACTGAACTGATGCAGAACTGAGATATACAGTGCCCGATGGGCAGGCTGCTCTGGCTGGAGGGAGACCACATTCTCTGTGGGTGGGCTCTGCTGTGAAACACAGTTTAACGTATGTATGCATGTATTTTATTGGAGTGGAATTGCTTCACAGTGTTGTGTTAGCTTCTGGTCTGTAATGATGTGAATCAGCTATAGGTAAACATATATCCCCTCCCTCTTGGACCCCCCTCCCACCCATCACCATCCCACCATTCTAGGTCACCACAGAGCACCAAGCTGAGTTTCCCTTGCTTTATAGCAGATTCACACAGGTTTAAAATTACTTCTCTAGTTTAATTCTCTTATTTAACAGATGGAGAACTCAGGCTGAGAGAGATTTACTGTGAAACCAGAAGTTTCACCTGTCCCTTCACCTATTGGGGTTTTGCATTCTTCAAATTTAAAAACAAGCTTGAACTAATTCATCTGTGACCTCTCCTTGGTGAGGAATGAAGGAAACAAGGACTGCACAAAAGTAATATCAATTAATCAACTGCGATGTGCTAGTGTGGAGAACACAGACTTGGTGTTGTGTTTGTATCAAGTAGTCCAGACACATCTGATTTCTGATATTCTAGCAATTACAAAGTAAGAAATTTCAGGACAACACTGAGTTTATAATGGGCCTGGGCTCACTTTTCCTAGCAATAGACATGGCAGGTAAGTTTACACAGCGTCATTTCTTTTAATTAGCTCATCTCTGTGTGAAGTAGCCAGAGAAGTCCTTCCTATTTACAACTAAACAGACTATTGGCAACTGCTTCGCACAAAGTAACAACAAGCAAATGACATAGTCAAGACTGAAATCTAGGTCAAGTGCTCATCAGGACAACTCTTCTTAAATGATATGAAAATGTGTATGAACTCACCCAAGACCTTATAAATATTTATGGATCTGGCCAAAATTATTGCAGAGTGTTTTGTTTTCATTATTAATAGCATATGCACATAGTACCTATCTGTACCCAAGGGAGAAGGGTGTTAAAAGGTGATAGGGTTGTTCTCCCTGAGTGTGAGATACTTGGCTTCTGAAAGTAGCTTCAAGAGGCAATTGTCAGATGCTATGATGTGCAAACAATTAGAGAAAATAATTTTTTAAGAAGAGTTTGGTAGAAGACAGTTAAATCCTGTATTTTTTTTTCAGGATTCATACTTGTACTATCCACTCTTTTCTGTTGTCTTCGTAACTCTGATATATTGAGGATGACCGGAAGCATTCATCTGTGGCCATTTCGTCTGTCTCCTTTTAAAAAGAAAGGCCATTGAACCTTAAACTATATTAAACATTCTCTTTTTATGGTCAAATTGAGATTCTGCACAAATATAGCTAATGAAATTTGTAATGATCTGCTGCCTGGATTTATATGAGAGGCTTTGATTGAAAATGAGCTATAAAGCACATGTTGAGTGAGCACCACACAGCTTCCACCTGCCAGGCAGCTCTTTCTGGAACAGTCTTCATGTCCTATTTCATTGCATAAGTGCGTGTTGGTGACTGAATGAGTCAAATGTGGGATTTGCCGACTCTTTTCCCTCTGATCTCTGATTCTTGTCACCCTCCAGCCAATTTCCATCCCCTTTTCTCATCTCCTCTTTCCAAACTCTCCCCTTACGAGATTGCCCATGTGATGTCTAATGGACAGTTCAGTCAACATGTTAGAAGCAAAACTTTTGGTCTTTAGCATCACACAGTTCTTTTCCAATCTTCCACATCTCAGTAAGTGGAGTACCCATCATGGTACTCCAGCCAAAAATGTAGGAGTTGCCCTTAATTCTTTCTTCACTCACCACAAATTGAATCTATCATTAGCAAGTTGTATTCAGGTCACCCTCTATGGTATTTCCAAACTGAGGCTCTCCTCCCCATCACACTTGTTCAAGGGGCTCCCAAGCAGAAAAGTCAATTTCACGTGTAAAAAAAGAAATTCCTTTGATGTGGACACATTGTCTGCTGCTGTTGCTGCTAAGTCACTTCACTCATGTCTGACTCTGTGCAGCCCCATAGACAGCAGCCCACCAGGCTCCCCCATCCCTGGGATTCTCCAGGCAAGAACACTGGAGTGGGTTGCCATTTCCTTCTCCAATACATGAAAGTGAAAAGTGAAAGTGAAGTCACTCAGTCGTATCTGACTCAGCGACCCCATGGACTGCAGCCTACCAGGCTCCTCCGTCCATAGGATTTTCCAGGCAAGAGTACTGGAGTGGGGTGCCATTGTCTAAAGGCTGCTGTTTTCAGCTTGAATCAGCTCCTTTCCAAGTCGGGCTGTGGCTGGATTTTGACCCTAGTGTGTCCCTCGGCTTGGGCATATTTGTTGTACTGGGGGGTCTAGGCAGGGCACTGCCACCTGCTGGTCCAAGCAGCCATCCCTCTCACCCGGTCCTCTTCCAATTCCCTATCTATCTCCTTTTCCAGTCTTGTTCCTCTACAGTCTTTTGCACACATCATGGTAAAATCAGTCTTTAAAAATCATATATCATGTTATTTTGCTTTTTTAATTAAAATCCTTCGTTGCTTCCCTATTATGCAGCATGAAACCCAGAATGATTGAAGGCCCTCCACGACCTGGCCCTTGACCACCACTCTTTCCACTCTTCTTGGACACACGTGTCCTTCCTAGTCTTGAATGTAGAAAGCTCTTGCTGCCTGGGGGCCTCTATACATCTTTCTGTATTTTTAGTGTAATGCGTTTCTTTTGCTAGTGTTTCTTTTTTTTTTTATTGAAGTGTAGTTTATTTACAATGTTGTGTTAATTTCTGCCATACAACAAAGTGACTCTGTTATACATACACGCACATATATATACCATACACTTTTTCATATTCTTTTCCATTATGGTATATTATAGGCTATTGAATATAGTTCCCTGTGCTATACAATAGAACCTTGTTGTTTATGCATTCTATATAGAATAGTCTGCATCTGCTAATCTCAAACATCTGAGCCTTTACATCTTCAGATGATTGATGCTTCCTCTTCATTTTGTTATCAGTTTAAATCTCCCATCTTTATGGGGAGTTTTTCATGACCCAGTTATCTAAACTCAGTACACCAAATGCCCTGCCACCATCTCTCTCCTTGTTACATCATCACCCAGTTTTATTTTTCTTCACAGTCTTGAACACCATCTGAAATTAGTTTGTTTACTGTCTACTCCTTACAGATTATAAAACTCCTTGGGGACAAAGAAGTTGTCTGAATTCTTCATTGTTATTTCCTTAGTACTCAGATGGCTGTGTGGCACACACTTGGCACACAGATATTGATTGAATCATAGGGAGGGGGTGGAGTCAGAATGCAGAGTTAAGGACCAGTGGAGAGGATAATGACATGCAGCAAGCATATTTGGAAAAGCTGATTAAAAATACATATTCATAGAGCAAACTTGAAATAAGTCCAGCTTCCCTCTCCTTTCCTCCTTTTCCTGTGGTCTTTCACTTGGAGTGGGGCTTATTTGTGTGTGTGCTGGATCATTTGCTTTCAGGGGACCCTTGACTGTGAATAATTCCCCTCCCAAGTGGAGAGTAAGACCTTCAGACTGGGAGAACTTTCTGCATAAGGACTCCTCCTGGCTCCAAGGTTGTACCTCTAGCTGTCATTTGCTTTCCGGGCACAGTAGAGCTAAGTAGCATTGTTTAACCTTTTGGAAGCTGTGTATGAAATTTACATTAGTGGGGTGTTGCTGTTCGGTTACAAACCGTTTATCCCATGAATATCAATGTGGCTGTTTGCTCTGAGAAATTATCTTCTATCTTTTGAGAGGAGCTGAGGAATCCATAAAAATGTACAGAAGAGAGGAGAGACAGCCCCACTTCTTCTAGCATTGCTGGGGAGAATGGGGAGCAAGGTAACCTCTGCACCTAGGAAGAGGGCTGTGAAAATACTAATTTTTCCCTCCCCTGGAGCAATTTTGAATAAATATTTTGGTTTAGTTATTTTAAAACATATGAGTGTCTATCACAGAGTCCTGTAAAAAGTAGACATTTAATAAATATCTGTCCCATCAGCTGTTTGATTTTTAAGAATACTTATTAAACAGAAAACTCATTCAGTAATTAAGAAATATGAACATGTAATTAAGGTAATGTCAGCCCAAACCTATAATTCATCACTAAGGACTTCTAAAAATTTTCTATTTGAGTAGATGCAAATGACCAGAAAAGGGACTTTAAAAAAATTAATAGACTTTATCTTCCAGAGCAGTTTTAGGTTTATAGAAAATTGAGCTGAAAGTGCAGAGAGTTCTCATTTGCCCTTTTCCCTTGCCTCCTCTCAGGTTCCTCTGTTAGGACATCTCACATTACTAACATTTATTCTACAGTTGATGACCCAATATTGATACATTATTGTTAACCAAAGTCCATAGTCTTTGTATAATGATTAACTCTCTGTGGTATATATCCTATGGGTTTGAAAAATATGTAATGACATGTATCCATCATTGCAGCATCATACAGATTAGTTTCACTGCCATAGCCATCCTCCATGCCTCCTGTCTCATCCTTTCCCACCTGTCCTGCTGAAACTCTGGCAATTGATGATTTTTTTGCCTTTAAAAAAATGATGGTAAAATAAACATACAACTTACCATTTTAATGAATTTTGAGCATACAATTTAGTTTTATTAACTACATTCAACCACTAATCTTTTTACTGCCTCTATACTTAAACGTATTTTCTAGAATGTCTTGTAGTTGGAATCCTACAGCCAATCCTTTCCAGGTTGGCCTCTTTCACCAAGCAATGTGCATTAAAGGGGGGTATGGTTTTAATCATTTCATCTGAAATGGTATAGATGCTGAAGACTTTAATCACCAGGACTTCCATCATGGACACAGCTCCAGCAGACATGCTGTCTGGAGTGAGGCTGGCATTGGCAAGGGATAGTGGAGAAACTTGGAACCTTAGATTTCAGTGTCCGTCATTTAGCTAAATGATTTAGAGCAGAAATAGAGTAGCTAACTTTTATTTACATGCACAGACTCTTGGTAACTAGTGATTCTGTCCTTTTAAATTTCATGCTGTCATTGTTTCTGTTTGTTTGGATATTAAACTTTATTTCATCTTTTGTATTTTAAAATGTCTTCCCTCTTTGTAAAAGGGATTCAAAGTGGCTTTGGTTTTTCTAATGAAATAGAGAAAGAAAACTGAAATGATAAAAGTATTAGCATCAAAATCGTGTCGTAGTAGTTAATCTTTTTGGTGAGGGTAATTTTTTGTTAGCAAGATGAGAGTTCTTACAGAGTAAGTAACATCTTTGTCAGTAAGATCAGAGTTCCCTGACAGAATTAAAACCAGAAACTGAGCTGTTCCTTCAGCGTACCATTATTTGGATGATCTGAACTTGTAATAGGGGCAGGGAGTAGGTGGGAAGATAAAAGGAGGGAGGAGGAAGCTGAGTTGAAGAAAATGTTATCAGTCCCCACCTAGTGCAATAATGAAACAGGTACACAGATGGTACACGAACAGAATGAGTTAAAGTATCCGAACCTCCTGTGTGCCTGGCACTGCGGTGGATGCTGGAGATTCAGGGATGAACAGAATACAGCTCCTGTCCTAATGAGCTGACATTCCAGTGGGAGTTCTATAGTAAACAAGAAAATGAAAATGAATTTAAACTTGGGAGGGCTGGGGAGAAATGTAATGAAGAGAAACAGAGTGAACCTTCCAGAGTGGTCCTGTGGGGTCTACTTTAGATAAAGTGGTCAGGGCAGGACTCTTGGGGGTGGTGATATTTGAGTAGAAAGTTCTTAGTAATGAGGGTACCAGCTATGCATAGATTTGGCAGGAGATTATTCCAGGCAGAGGGGACATCAGGTGCAAATGTCTTAAGGCTGGAATTAGGTTGGCATTTTCAAGGAACAGAAGAAGACCAATCTAGTTTAAAAAAACAAGAAAAAAGAAACATGTGAAAAGGGATAAAGGTTGAGTTTGGAGGGGCAGACAGAAACCAAATGATGAATAGGTTTGTAGGCCAAGCAGGGAAAGGAGCTTGGAATTTATTCTAATGTGTTAGGAAGCTACCTGGGAGATTTGTGAAGGGCAATGATATGATTGTGTGTATGTGGTGGTGGCAGGGGGCTTCCCCCGGTGGCCCAGTGATTAAGAATCTGCCTGCCAATGCAGGAGATGCAAGAGACACAGTTTGATCTCTGGGTCAGGAAGATCCCTCAGAGGAGGGCATGGCAACCCACTCTAGTATTCTTGCCTGGAGAATCCCATAGACAGAGGAGCCTGGTAGGCTACAGTCCATGGGGTCACACAGAGTCAGACATGACTGAGTGACTGAGCATGCACATGTGTGTATGTATATATAGAATATCTTTTGGCTGTGCCCCATGACACATAGAATCTTAGTTGCCTAACCAGGGATTGAACCTGCGCCCTCTGAATTAGCAGCACAGAGTCTTAACCATTGGACCACCAGGAAAGTCCTCAGACTTTTTTATTTTTATAAAACAATTTTGTAGTAGAAATTGGCTGGAGGAAAAGAGGCAAAAATAGAATAAGGAGGCAAACTGGAGGCTCTTTTGACTGCAGTAAGGGGATGACCAGTGGTCGTGGTTGGAAGTAGTTTCCTACAGGATGTGAAAGTAGAATAGACTCGCTGATGGATAAGAGACTGGCAATGCATAGGATACAAAGGCGTTGAAGGTTCCGAAGGAGAATCTTTACATCTTGCTAGAGTGAGGGGAAGTCTTGCTGGGTTTGAAGGATGACTAAGAGGAGATGATAGGAAAGGACATTGCAATTGGGAACTGCCATGAGCAGAAGCACAGATGCAGAGAGGTGACCATTATGTTTAGAAAAATGCAAAGTGAGAGTCTGGAGTTTACTTGAGAAAAAGAGGGCGTGGAGCGTCTACAAAAGGAACTTAGGGCTAGCCTGGGAAGGGTCTTCAATGCCACGTGCAGATATTTGATTACGTAGAGTAGGCAGCGGGGGAGCTGTATTTGTGAGGAATGTGCTTAGTGGCAAGCAACTGAAACTTGCTAAGTATCTTAAAGAGGAATTTAATTTTCCCTTATCCTTAAAAATCTGGGGGAGTCAGTTTGAGATGGTCAGGCTGCTTGTGCCGCAAGGACCCTGGTGCTCTTTCATCTTTAATATGTTGACTTTCGTCCTCATGCTTGTCACCTCCTGCTGTCTGCTTGTCTCCTGTACCAATGTGGGCATTATCTGTACTCTGGGCAGAAAGAAGGGGCCAAGAGGGAGAAAATGGCAAAGGCTGTGCCAGTCCCTCCTCCTTTGAATGTGGTAAAATATATGTAACATAAAATTTGCCATTTAACTCTTCTAAATGTATAATCTAGGGGCATTAGTAATACACTATGCTGTGCAACCATCAGCAGTATCTACTTCCAAAATGTTTCCATTACCCTAAGTAGAAATGGTGTAACTGTTTATCAGTAACTCTCATTCTTCCCCATGCTTCCAGCCTTTGGAAACCTCTAACCTAGTCTTTGTGGATTTTGTACAGTCTCTTTTGATAAGAAAAATAAATACTACCAAGAATATCTTTTCCATAGCTTTATGACTGATATTTTTATATTGCCTTTTTGGAATTTTCCTTTTCCTCCACACCTTCACTTCCCCTCCTTCCTATCTCCTCTTGACCTTCCTTGGTTTATCATTTAAGGGCATTGTTGAAGACCAGGATGGTCTCTGGAGGTGGATGATTTGGAAAGAATGTGACAGATTCTCAGAGTGAGAAAACCATAGGAGCAGAGGCCTGTGTACAAAGAGAGTTGGAGGAAAGAAAGCATACAAGGGTTCTGCTCACCAATTCTGATTCATGAAAGGGTTGGCATTCCCAGGCCACCAAGCAGTTCTCTGACATCAGCTGGTTGTCCTGCGGTTCAGCTCAGTTTTTACACTATTTTCCTGGAGGTGGCATCACATTCCACAGCTTGAGGGATCAGTTCTGTAAGCTTACACCTTCTCGCCACGCTGCAGACGCCAGTTGCAAGTCTAGGTTGTCACTTGAGCTTCTGAACAACTGACTATAGATTAGAGGTTCTAACAACCCTCTTCTTGGGTTCTGCTTATGTGCTAGAGTGGCTCACAGAACTCAGAGAAACATTTTATTTACTAAATTATTGTTTACTGTTCAGTTGCTGAGTTGTGTCTGACTCTTTGCAACCCCAGGGACTGTAGCCCATCAGGCTCCTCTGTCCATGAGGATTCTCCAGGCAAGAATACTGGAGAGGGTAGCCATTCCCTTCTCCAGGGGATCTTTGTGATCCAGGGATCAAACCTGGGTCTCCTGAATTGCAGACAGATTCTTTATTGTATGAGATTCTTTACCATCTAAGCCACCAGGGAAGACTTTATCAAGCCAGGAGTAGGAGTGGCTAATGCTCAAAAGACCCGAACTCTTGGATGGCTTGGGGAGGAGATTTTAAAGGTAAGTTGAGGGGAGAAGGTGATGGGGAGCAGGGTCAGCCAGTGCACATTTGTTTCTGATTGGTGGGTGACAAAATAACCAGGTGAGGCCAAGGGCTTAACATTATTAGCCTCAGGCTCCAGCTGGTCTGGGACCATGTGCTCCGAGTCACAATCCTAGTTGGGGTCTAGTTTCTATAAACTAAACAACTGTGGGATATGCATTAGACATTATCTTTACCTTTGAGACATAATTAGGAGTCCCCGAGACTAATGTTTGAGTTTATGGATCTATATCTGCCTGATTGCCCTTTGTTTCTGCATTCTTTAATTTTCCCCATCAGCTGCTTGGGCTTACTTGTGTTTCTCTGCTCACAGATGCCCTAGGATACCACAGTTTATTCCCACATCACTGATACGTAGGGCATGCTCTGGGGTTCTGTTACCAGGAAGTCCTCTACATACGTCTTCAGTTCAGTTCAGCTGCTAAGTTGTGTCCAGCTCTTTGCGACCCCATGAATCACAGCACGCCAGGCCGCCCTTCAATTCAACCTCTAGTCCTTCTTCCTTCCCTAGATATCAGGAAGTGGGTGGAGTGGGCACCTGAACGTTCCAACATCTAATTACATGGTTGTGTTGACTGAAACAAAAAATGTACAGCCTAGTAGTTGAAAATTATGTTTTCTTTAGTGGACCAAACTGAGAACTTAAGCCTGGGACACAGCCCCTCAGATATCTCTGAGGGACTGCTCTGAAGAGGTAAGGGACACACCTGGTTTATGTGAAAAATACCAGATAATGGAACATCAAAAGATTACTGGTAATTAAAGAAAACCAAACATCTCAACTTAAGGCATTCAGGGCTTTTCTGTGTTATGTGAAGATGCAGCTGTCTGGGCTCACTGAAATCATCCCTTTCATTTGCACCTCAGCTATCTAGAGCCAGCATGCTGCTCTTTTCCATCCTGAGTGCCTTCAGGGTACATCCTTGAGGGTGGTGGGTGGCTGCAGTGACTAAGGCCTTGGCACCAGCATCGAGCTAGTCTCCATCCTCAGGGCTCCTGGTCCGTGCCGCAACTCTTGATGGCTACAACATCCTTTATTTACTTACTTGGCAGGCAACATTTTTTCATTGCAGTTGGTTCTCCTGGCAACAAGCCTTCATCCCTAAGTGTGATCTAAGTCGCTCATTAACATAACAAAACAGCTTTGTTCTCTCATTATTTTGGATATTCACTCAAGTATTCTGTGCTAGACTAGAGAGGAAGACCAAATATATATTTCTGATTATAAATCATAATATCACAGCACAAGTCAGGGAGATTTTAGTAGATAGTTGGGTGTGAGCTATGGAGGGAAGTGAAGGGTTCGGGGTAGCATCAGGCTGAGAGATAGACCAGAAAGAGAGCAAAAAAGAGATAAGGAGTATCTTTGATCTGATGCATTGGATCGCCTTTGACTCACATGAGAACTTATTTCTACTTTCAGAACTGTTTCTTTGATTTCATCCTTTCTTTTTTCTTTAATTACGATACTGTGGCAAGATTTGGCTATGGAATTTACTTGGGCCTCTGATAGGTAGATATTTACAAAAGGAAAATCATATTACTAAGAAAAGGAATATTTCCTGCCTTATCAATAAACAAAGGATGTCAGAGTCATCAGACATTGCAGCCTCTACAAATGATGAAGGAAACTGAATATCTGCCATGTAGCAACCAGCAGATGGAGAAGCTCTATACAGTCAACAAAGACAAGACCAGGAACTGACTGTGGCTCAGATCATGAACTCCTGATTGCCAAATTCAGACTAAAATTGAAGAAAGTGGGCAACACCACCAGACCATTCAGGTATGACCTAAATCAAATCCCTTATGATTATACAGTGGAAGTGAGAAATAGATTTAAGGGTCTAGATCGGATAGATAGGTTCGTGACATTGTACAGGAGACAGGGATCAAGACGATCCCCATGGAAAAGAAATGCAAAAAAGCAAACTGGCTGTCTGAGGAGGCCTTGCAAATAGCTGTGAAAAGAAGAGAGACGAAAAGCAAAGGAGAAAAGGAAAGATATAAGCATCTGAATGCAGAGTTCCAAAGAATAGCAAGAAAAGATAAGAAAGCCTTCTTCAGCGATCAAGGCAAAGAAATAGAGGAAAGAACAGAAGGGGAAAGACTAGAGATCTCTTCAAGAAAATTAGAGATACCAAGGGAACATTTCATGCAAAGATGGGCTCGATAAAGGACAGAAATGCTATGGACCTAACAGAAGCAGAAGATATTAAGAAGAGGTGGCAAGAATACACAGAAGAACTGTACAAAAAAGATCTTCACGACCCAGATAATCATGATGATGTGATGACTAATCTAGAGCCAGACATCTTGGAATGTGAAGTCAAGTGGGCCTTAGAAAGCATCACTACGAACAAAGCTAGTGGAGGTGATGGAATTCCAGTTGAGCTGTTTCAATTCCTGAAAGATGATGCTGTGAAAGTTCTTCACTCAATATGCCAGCAAATCTGGAAAACTCAGCAGTGGCCACAGGACTGGAAAAGGTCAGTTTTCATTGCAATGCCAAAGAATGCTCAAACTACCGCACAATTGCACTCATCTCACATGCTAGTAAAGTAATGCTCAAAATTCTCCAAGCCAGACTTCAGCAATACGTGAACCGTGAACTCCCTGATGTTCAAGCTGGTTTTAGAAAAGGCAGAGGAACCAGAGATCAAATTGCCAACATCCGCTGGATCATGGAAAAAGCAAGAGAGTTCCAGAAAAACATCTATTTCTGCTTTATTGACTATGCCAAAGCCTTTGACTGTGTGGATCACAATAAACTGTGGAAAATTCTGAAAGAGATGGGAATACCAGACCACCTGACCTGCCTCTTGAGAAATCTGTATGCAGGTCAGGAAGCAACAGTTAGAACTGGACATGGAACAACAGACTGGTTCCAAATAGGAAAAGGAGTACGTCAAGGCTGTATATTGTCACCCTGCTTATTTAACTTATATGCAGAGTACATCATGAGAAACGCTGGACTGGAAGAAACACAAGCTGGAATCAAGATTGCTGGGAGAAATATCAATAACCTCAGATATGCAGATGACACCACCCTTATGGCAGAAAGTGAAGAGGAGCTAAAAAGCCTCTTGTTGAAAGTGAAAGAGGAGAGTGAAAAAGTTGGCTTAAAGCTCAACATTCAGAAAACGAAGATCATGGCATCTGGCCCCATCACTTCATGGGAAATAGATGGGGAAACAGTAGAAACAGTGTCAGACTTTGTTTTTTTGGGCTCCAAAATCACTGCAGATGGTGACTGCAGCCATGAAATTAAAAGGCGCTTACTCCTTGGAAGAAAAGTTATGACCAACCTAGATAGTATATTCAAAAGCAGAGACATTACTTTGCCGACTAAGGTCCGTCTAGTCAAGGCTATGGTTTTTCCTGTGGTCATGTATGGATGTGAGAGTTGGACTGTGAAGAAGGCTGAGCGCCGAAGAATTGATGCTTTTGAACTGTGGTGTTGGAGAAGACTCTTGAGAGTCCCTTGGACTGCAAGGAGATCCAACCAGTCCATTCTGAAGGAGATCAACCCTGGGATTTCTTTGGAAGGAATGATGCTAAAACTGAAGCTCCAGTACTTTGGCCACCTTATGCGAAGAGTTGACTCATTGGAAAAGACCCTGATGCTGGGAGGGATTGGGGGCAGGAGGAGAAGGGGACGACCGAGGATGAGATGGCTGAATGGCATCATGGACTCAATGGACGTGAGTCTGAGTGAACTCCGGGAGTTGGTGATGGACAGGGAGGCCTGGCGTACTGCGATTCATGGGGTCGCAAAGAGTCGGACACGACTGAGCGACTGAACTGAACTGAACTGAAGCAACCAGCAGACTGCCAACACTCCTTATGGTGGCTTGGGATGTAAAAACACAGGATACTGGCCCCAGAAAGCTGATATATATCAAAGGAATGATTTCAGTGAGCTCAGACTCTTGCATCTTCCCAAACATAGAAAAGCACGAAATTCCTTACATTGGGATTTCTGATTTTCTTTAAGACTAAACTTTTGATGTTTACACTACCTACCCTTTGTTGCAAAACTTCTATATATCCTAGTTTCCCACTCTTCCTTGTCTCCTTGACGTAGTCCTTTCAGGGTCACAGGAGATGCTGCCTCTTGGGCCTGAAGTTCTAAAAAATCTCGCTGAATGAAACATATCTCTCAACTTTGAGGTTGTGAATATTTTTAAAGTAGACATCACAAATTATTTTTTTCATTGCTAGGATTTTTCCCCCCATATATGTGGCTTTGCTTGTGTATTCTTGGGGGCTAAGAGGCCAGCAAACAAAGATTTTATTTTCATTCATATCTTTACCCATCTCATCCCTCCCATCCCAATCTCCAGACATGGACCTAGGACTTTGCCAGAGGAGGCAAGTTCTCATCTGCTTGCAACAGTTTGCTGTTTGGGGCTCTGCTTCAATGTGTCCTTTCATTAAGAAGCATTCCACTTGTATCATTTCTTTTTAGATTTTGCAGTTCGCAGTACCATTTGATATTTCTCTGTCTGACTCACTTCACTCAATATGATCACCTCTAGGTCAGTCCATGTTGAATGCTGCCTAACCCTCCTCCTCACATGTCCTTCTGGGGCTGCCAAGATAGGTCCTCTGTTCATCTGATCATAGCACATAGGGTTTTACATGAGGTTCAGTTTGGAGTTGTTTCCCTGGGCTCATGTTTTTCATCCATGTGAGACTTTGAGTCAGCTGCTTTCTCTCTCTCAATCTTGTTTATGTTTCATCGATTAATATTCTGTCAGCTAGTACTCCCAACACGTGTCTGCATGTGACCATTTCCCCACATCCTTGCCAACGATGAAACATGATACTTAACAGTATCACACAAGTACCAAGGACTAGGAACTGTTGCAAGTCTTAAATGAAACAACATATACATCTTGCTTTGTAACCTCAGGTGAATTATGTAACTGCCATGTGCCTTACCTCCTCATCTTTAAAATGAAGATAATATACATTTCCTTCAGATTTGTTGCCTGGAACCCATAATAGGCACTGAATACTGCATATTTCATACTAGCAAGTGAGCTGCCCAGATTTTGCTCATGTAAAACATTGAATAAACTGCAGTTATTATTTTGGCCAGAAGATTATAAACTTGGAAGGCAAAGGCTATGTCTTATTCATCTTGGATATCCTGGTGTTTAGTACATTGGCGTGCCTGTAGATCTTTATGATTATTTTTTAAATGGATCCTCTTGAATTTCCAGCATCCCTGTGGAGCTGAAGAGAAAGATGAGCCTGGGACAGATATCTGGGAGGCAATCAGAGGTCCTTGTTAAGGTGGAGAGGTCAGTGTGGTGGGAATCCTCAGAACTGTCAGTAGCTATTCTCTGATTTCTCTGCATCGCCCCTTGTCTCTCTCAGTTGAAAACTGTATGCCAGCTTCTGAAAGAGGTGTCTGTTGTCTTTTTGGTCCTTTCATTTTTGCATGATTAAAATATCTTGAAAGTTTTCCAGTCTTGGTGAGGGATCAAATATCTCTATTCTTCTCACTCTGAGGAGGCTTCAGGGGAGCAGAGTACATGGGATCAAAAGTGAAAAATGCCCCAGATGACAGTTTTATTGCATCAGCCAGTCTCTGCAGATGCTAGAATGATCCAGGTCTAAATCTGAGTTTTGGTCTTAGTGAGTAAGTTGCTTCTCTCTGAGCTTTACTTTATTCATTGCAAGATATGACTTTGTCCCCTACCCTTGCTCCAGTGTGGTATTACCTGGTAATCTTTTCAGTATGGGTAAGGTGCTGCAACTTTTAAATATAAAAGGAAATCCATTTGCATTACTGAAGATTAGGTTAACTGTATCTGAAACACAGAAATAATGGCATAAAGAAGATAAACATTCGTGCTTTTTTCCTTTAAAGTCCAGATGCAAGCATTTCAGTTCTAGGGTGGGGGGTGTGGAGTGCTTAGTCACTCAGTTCTGTTCGACTCTTTGTGACTCCATGGACTATAGACTGCCAGACTCCTCTGTCCTTGGGGTTTTCCTGGCAAGAATACTGGAGCGGGTTGCCATTTCCTTCTCCAGGGGATCTTCGTGGCCCAGGGATCCAACCCCTGTCTCCTATATTGGCAGGTAGATTCTTTACCAACGTGCCTCCTGGGGCAGGGGAGCTCCGTAATCATCTGAGATCCAGGCTGCTTCCAGCTCTCTGTTCCTGCCTCCTTAGAATTGAGCCCCATCCCCAGGATGCAAAAGCCTCCAGTCATCATTTGATATTCTAAGCAGCAGGGGGGATGGGGGCAAGGAGGGGGAACATGCTCATTTCCTTTATAGTCTCTTCCCCCAAGTTGCACAAGATCTATTTATAAACCATTGAGTTATGGCATAGTCACATGGTCAGTCAGCTGCCAAAGAAGTTGGGAATAATAGTTCTTATTCTGTATCTACTGGCCTGAAATCAAGTTTTATAATTAAAGGACCAAGAGGCAAACGGATGTGCGGACAAATAGTTTCATTCCTCTGCTATGAGATGCAGAATAGTCCTGTGTCTAAGGTCACACTGATCACTGTGTATTAGTTAGGGTTCTCTAGAGAAACAGAACCAATAGGATATATGTACACATACACCATTGTGTGTACACAATGTGTATCTGGGTGTGTACATATATGTATACGCACACACACAGATACACAGAGAAAGATACAGAGACAGACTGATTTGTTATAAGAAATGGCTCATATGGATATGGAAGCTGCTATTCATTTGACTCGGTGACCCCATAAACTGTAGCATGCCAGGCTTTCCTGTCCTTTACCACTTCACCATCTCCCTGAGTTTGCTCAAACTCACGTCCATTGAGTCAATGATACCATCCAACCATCTCATCCATCATACCATTCTCCTCCTGCCTTCGATTTTTCCCAGCATCAGGGCCTTTTTCCAATAAGTCAGCTCTTTGCATCAAATGGCCAAAGTATTGGAGTTTCAACTTTAGCATCAGTCCTTCCAGTGAATATTCAGGACTGATTTCGTTAAGGATTGACTGGTTTGATCTTCTTGCAGTATAAAGGACTCTCAAAAGTCTTTTCCAACACCACAGTCCAAAAGCAATAATTCTTCAGCACTCAGCCATCTTTATGGTCCACTTCTCACATCCATACAAGGATATCGGAAAAACCGTAGCTTTGGATATATGGACCTTTGTTGGCAAAGTGATGTCTCTGCTTTTTAACATAATAGACATATTATGACAAAAGCTAGATTTGTCATAGCTTTTCTTCCAAGGAGCAAGTGTCTTAATTTCATGGCTGAAGTCTCCATTCACATAGATTTTGGAGCCCCAAAATATGAAATCTGACAACATTTCCACTTTTCCCCCATCTATTCACTATGAAGTGATCTTAGTTTTCTGAATGTTGAATTTTAAACCAGCTTTTTCACTGTCCTTTTTCACTTTCATCAAGGGACTCTTTAGTTCCTCTTCACTTTCTGCCTTTAAAGTGGTATCATCTTCACTTTCTGCCTTTAAAGTGGTATATTTCTCCAGGCATTCTTGATTTCAGCTTGTGAGTCATCCAGCCCAGATTTCGTATGACGTACTTTGCATGTAAGTTGACGAAGCAGGATGACAATATACAGCCTTGACATACTTCTTTCCCAATTATGAACCAGTCTGTTGTTTCATGTCCGCTTCTAAATGTTGCTTCTTGTCCTGTATACAGGTTTCTAAGGAGGCAGGTAAAGTGGTCTGGTATTCCCATCTCTTCAAGAATATTCCACAGTTTGTTGTGATCCACACAGTTAAAGGCTTTGCATAGTCGATGAAGAAGTTTTTTTTTTTTAATTTCCTTGTTTTTTCTATGATCTAGCATATGTTGGCAATTTGATCTCTGGTTCCTCTGCCTTTTCTGAATCCAACTTGTACATCTGGAAGTTCTTTGTCCATGTACTGCTAAGGCCTAGCTTGAAGGATTTTGAGCATAATCTTGCTATCATGTGAAATGAGTGCAATTGTATGGTAATTTGAACATTCTTTGACATTGCCTTTCTCTGGAATTGGAAGCTAAGAAATCCCATATTCTGCCCTGCAAGCAGGAGAACCAGGATACCCAGTGGTATAATTTAGTCCAAATTTAAACTTCTAAAAATTAGGGGTGGGGAGGGCCATACATCCTAATTTGACTTCTAAACCTGAGAGCCAGGAGTGCAGATATCTAAGAGAAGGGAAAAATGGATGTCTCAGTTCAAGCAAAGACAGCAAAGTGTGCCCTGACTCTGCTCTTTTGTTCTATTGGGTGGACTGGATAACGCTCACCTGCACTGGTTGGGATCATGGGTTGGATGATGCTCGCTTGAATTGGTGAGGGAGGTCTTCTTCACTCTACGGATTCAAATTTTAATCTCTTCCAGAGATATCCTCACAGATATGCACAGAAACAATATTTTACCATCTATCTGGGCATCCCCATTCAAGTTGATTCATAAAATTATACATTTCGCACAGCTAATGAACAGTTGGGCTGAAGTTGGATTCCAGTTTTTATGTTCTCTTCCTTCTTCTTTTCCTCCTCCTCTTTCATTCTTGCACACAAAAAAAACTATTAAAGAATTTTAGGAGAACTTGACAGAAAAAATGGAGGTGAGCTTGAAGTTAAAGACCTTTAGGTAAATATTTCTTAGAGTGTCTAATGAGGATAATAATGTACCTTTCTTGTAGCTCCATTGCACAGAATCCATAAGACATGTATAAAGCCCCTTGACCAATGTCTGTTTAATACTAGGGTGTGATTTACCTATGATGCGCATGCATGCTCAGTCGTGTCTGACTCTTTGTGACCCCATGGACTGTAGCCCAGCAGGCTCCTCTTGCCCATGGAGTTTTCCAGGCAAGAATACTGGAGTGGCTTGCCCTTTCTTACTCCAAGGGATTTTTCTGATCCCAGGAACTGAGCCTGCATCTCCCAGTCTCCTGCATTAGCAGGTGTATTCTTTACCACTGAGTCACCTGGCAAGCCCTGATAACCATGAGGATGCCAGTATAAAAACCTAATAAAGTCCAAACATCAGATTTGTTATTTTTGTCAAAATATAAACCTTGAAAGTCAGGGACTGTGTCTTAGTCATAAAGGCTTCCCGGTGTCAAACACAATGTCTAAAACTTGATCACTATTTGTTAAAAATTGTTGAATGTTAAAAAAAAAAAGACAATGAGGTGAAACATTAAACAGTTTAGATTTGTTATTTTTAATCTCATGTTTGAATTATATCCAGTATTCATTGACTCATATCCTTCTTTCAAAACATAATTAGTTGCTTTTTAATACAGTTTATAATATTTAAAATATTTCACTAAGATTTATAAAATTTCTATGAAGATTTGTATTTCCCAACCCTAATTCCCAGTGTTATTTTTATTACTACTATATTTAAATTGGTTCAGTACTCACCCCACGTTGTTTTATCTGAGCTTCTTCTGCATAGCTGAGGTCTATTTTGATTTCTGCCTTGATTGGCTGGATTTCATTATTTCATCAGAAACAATTTTTCATTTTATTCTTCAAGAAAAGGGGTTAGAAATTATCAGAGCCTCTGAGTTTTTTCTGCCTCCAAGTTTGAAAAACAAACTTTTTTGTTTTTTTTTTTGCTTCTTGAAGTTTACCCATGTTTAACCCTGGCAGTCGCTGGTGTCCATCAGCTCTTTCAGGCTTTCTGGAATATGGTCTATCCTGTCCATCTGTACTTTTCCAGTTTATTTGATTTCATTAAACAATTCTTATTAGTAATTAGTTAAATGATTTATTCTTTTGTTCCATTTGTAGGCATTGTTACTTGTGTTAGTTTTCTGGTACATCTAACAGTAAGAAAGTACCACAAACTGAGTGGTTTGAAACTGAAAATTTATTCTCCCACAGTTCTGGAGGCTACTAGTGAAAAGAGGGGTCTTGGTGCTGATTCTCCCCGAGGGCGTCTCCTTTCCTTTCTCTCTCCTGGCTTCCGGTGACGGTGGGCAGTCCCTGGTGTCCCTAGTTTGTAGAGGCAGTGCTAAAATCCCTGCTGCCATGTTCCCTAGGCTGTCCTTCCATAGGTGTCTCTGTCTTCACACAGGTTCTCTTCCTAGTGTCCCTGTTTTCTTGTGTAAAAGTCAGATTAGATTCCACCTACTGTGTGATCTCATTTTAACTTGATTACATCTGCCAAGACTATTTACAAATAAATTCACATTCACAGGTACTAAACAGTTAGGACTTTAATATATCTCTTTGGGGAACACAGTTTAAACCATAGCACTACTCCAGAGATTTTCTGTCTTTAGGATATAAAAACAGGTTGCTGTTATTTAGTCACTAAATTGTGTCTGACTCTTTTGTGACCTCATGTACAATAGCCTGCCAGGCTCCTCTGTCCATGGGATTTCCCAGGCAAGAATGCTGGAGTGGGTTGCCATTTCCTGCTCCAGGGGATCTTCCTGATCCAGGGATCAACCTGGGGCTCTTTCCGCATCTCCTGAATTGCAAGGGGATTCTTTACCTCTGAATCGATGGAGAATCTAGGACAGGGGATGAGAAATTGAGAGGTTGGGATTGACATATACACACTACTGTATATAAAACTGACAACTAATAACCTACTGTATAACCTAGAGAATTCTACTCAATACTCTAATGACCTACATTGGAAAAGAATCTAAAAATGAGTGGCTATATGTATGTATATATTCTCTTTGCTGTTCAACAGAAAACTAATACAACATTTTAAATCAACTATACTCTAATAAAAATAAAAGTTTAAAAAGAATATAAAAAGAGCTTTCTCTTATATAATATCTGCTCTTCATAAACTTCATGTCCTCCCTCCATATCTACTATGATTACCTTGTCTGTCTTCTATGTCCTGAATTTCTCTTTCAATTTTTACCTGTTTTCTTTCTTGCTGTTTCCAATTTACTCATTAGTTCTAAAATAGTATCATTTTAGTTAGGTTATTAATTTCTTTCCTTCCATTGGCCATATCCCTTTATATTTAATTCTGTAGATGTATTGGTGGGACTTTGAGAGGTTTTATTTTCTGTTTATTGCTTTCAAATAATCGTATTCTCATTATCTTTTCCACTGGACAAAGCACTTGGGAATGATCCTTAGGGCATCTTTTCTGTGAGATCGAGATATTAATCTCTTTAACTTCTTTCTCATGCTGTATTTTCTTAGGTATTTTCACATTAAAACCTCAATCCCTGTTGCATGACTGTTGCTTAAAAGAGCTGCTCTGTAGACTGCCTACAGCCTGAGAGAATTCTCCCCACCCTCTTTCCACCATTGCCTGAGACTTGACTTATCTTCCAGCTACAGCTGTAAGGCTCAAGCCCTGTGTTCCCTCTCCCTCTCTCTAGTCTGTGTGTGTGATGGGGGAAGGATTCAGCTGAGGTCGCGTGCAGTCTTTTTTAGAGGAACTGGTTTCTGTTCCTTTTCCTTACATTTCATTTTCTGTCCTATGCCTGGAATTGCTCCAGTTAATGAAGCATAGGGTGATGCCTTCTAGATGATTCCCTGACTTGAGCGTGGAGTTCAGTAGCCTATGATTCTGTACCAGTGGGCCATGCTACTGTTCACTTCCTTTTCATTTTTCCTAACCAGTGTTATTTCTAAGTACTTGGTGGTGGTGGTTTAGTTGCTCAGTCGTGCCCGACTCTTTGCGACCCCATGGACTATAGCCTGCCAGGCTCCTCTGTCCATGGGATTCTCCAGGCAAGAATACTGGAGTGGGTTGCCATTCCTTTCTCCAGGGGATCCTCCCAATCCAGGAATCGAACCCAGGTCTCCTGCATTGCAGGCAAATTCTTTACCAACTGAGCTATGAGGGAAGCTCTAATTACTTCCTTAAGGTCAAAAGAGACAAAAAGACACGATTCTTTTTGCATTTCTTGTCCAGTCTGGGAATACTGAGGGACATTCTTAGGACTTTCAGTACCCTCTGGGGATGGCACAGGAGCCAGTCTTCTTCCTTCCTTCTGCCTTGTAGAGATCTTGACGTTTGATTTCCTTGTTTGGTTGTGGCTGATTTCTTTTCAGCACTTGTTTTTCTTGATTTTGTTGTTTCTGAGAGAAGAGAGACTCTCTGAATCTGTTCTATTTGACCTGAACATGTGTCTTGAGCTTTTCAGTTATGTCATGATACAAGCTGGTGATTTTGTCTCTAATAAAATGGCAGGAACTTTAGATATTTTTAAAAATTTGCATCATGTCTTCCGACATTTCTCACCAGTGCTATTATTCTGAAGTCCAATTTAGAGTATTACATTGAGATGTCAGCTTATGATTGGAAGACCAGGTTGCTTTTTTTTTTTTCTCAAAGGCTTTAGATGTGAAACAATAATTATTAAAATACATTTTTAACTTATTTTTCTTTCATTCAGCAGTCAAACTAAATATCACCAAAGATTATATTTTAGATCTTGCTGATTTTAAAACTCTGGTGACTATTAGCCCATAGGAAATGAAAGAAGCTCTCAAAATGTATTCTTCTGCCAGTTCTGCCTCAGCTCTCCTTCCTGTGGTAACATTATTATTCCAGATTGAAGGATTTGGGGCTGTGGTGGGAGGTTCACAAAGTCTAACAGATTCTCTCTCCTGATAACCTTAGGGCTTCCCTGATGGGTCAGTGGTAAAGAACCTCCTTGGGCTGAGGAGTCTGTCAGGCTACAATCCTTAGGACACAGCGAAGCGACCAGCACAGATGCATAATCTTAGGTATTTATTATTTACTTTTCAGTGCCTGGAAGACTAATTAATAAATAAAAGAAATCATTATGGAAGATTTCAGGGTTTTTGAGTCTTGGGGAATAAGTCTTGCATTTTCAAAAGCATAATTGTCTCTGTTTTGTAAGAGAAATACATTATTGAATACAAATGCTTTTGTTATAATGGAGATTTGAGCCAAACCAAGATTTAGCCAAATCCCCATCAGAAAGGTTTAGAAAACAAAACAGTAATGCTATTTTATTTGTTTGTTCTATTGTCATTAGCTCCTGGTGGTCTTTTCTTTCCTGTGTTTCTAAAACCTGAAGACAGTTCTGTCTGAGTTTGAGTAGCCAGCCCTCCTCAGGAATTTAGGGCACTGAATGGGAGCTGGTTAATGGACCACTGGGTGTCAGTGTTGTCTTTTCATACTCTATATGCGAAATCACTGCAGTCATGTCCGATTCTTTGTGACCCGTGGACTGTAGCCCGCCAGGCTCCTCTGTCCATGGAGTTCTGTAGGCAAGAATATAGGAGTGAGTAGCCATTCCCTTCTCCAGGGACTCTTCCCAATTCAGGGACTGAACCTGGGTGTCCTGCATTTCAGGTGGATTCTGAGCCACCAGGGAAGCCCACACCCGAGGCTTCCAAATTCTCTCAAACTTAAATGTCCTCAGAGGAAGGCAGATAAAAGAGTCCTGTGGGTTCACATTCGCTTACACCAGAAGCAACGCTCTCTTCTTCCTCTTAGAAAAACACCACTTTTCATTTTTCTTGATCAGTTCATTTGATGTATATCTGGCTTTACCAGTGTTGATACAAATTTTCTTCTGCTTTAAAACAGCAACAGAAAGGCCGTACAAGCATGATGAAGCACGGTCTTCCTTGGTGACATGTTGGGGAAACTGTTGTAGCCACGCGTTCCGGGAACAAACTCACCCAGAAGGACAATGCAGATAGTGGAGTGCAGTTTATTACACCAGCAGGCCCAAGGCAAAGTCTCCTTTAGCCAAGGACCCCAACCAGTTTTTGTGAAAACGTTATATACCCTAAGTGTACGTGCCCAAACCCACCTTATCAAATTTTCTGAAACTAGTCTGAACAAAGGAAGACAAAGATACAATCAAAGTTAACCCGTGATTCATATGCCTTAAGCCTAGGTAGTTAACAGTGGACGATTATCAATAGGCCTGTGGTCATACCCCAATAAGCATAGTAGAATTTATGATTCTATTTGGTTACACAGGTAATTAGGGTATTCTTTTAGGAAACGGAAGTCTAGGTGTGAGCCCTGGGGCTCTTCCATCTGGGAGGTCTGGTGTTCCAGTTGGTATGTTGTTTCCATAGATACTGGGCATATAGCTCAAAGTCCACAGTCCAGCCCAGGTGGAATCCTGCTTTCAAGATGGAGCCTGTTCTGCCTGTTTCCTCCTTCAAAACAATGGGAAAAGGGTAAAGAGGCAGTGGTATTATATGTCAGCAAGGTGATGGAGTCAGCACAGGTAGATCTTCAGATTTTTTTGAGAGAAATATTATATCTGAATCTTTATATAAAATTTTTCTCATTTATATATTAGTTGGTGCAAAATTGTGGGCTAAGATATGGAACTTGCAGAACAATAGACTAAAATCTCTGAGCTAATATTGAATGTTTTCTCTTCTTACTTGGAGTTTTTTGCTGATCATTTGCCAACCTGGGCTAATTGTTTGGCTCTACCAGGATGAGGGAAGGTCCTTCAGAAGATTCTTAGGATTAACTTGTCTTTTGTGACTGTATCCCTTTTTTATTTCAAGGAGAAGTTGTTCAGCATAGCTGGAGGGATTTGGTATAGGCCAGAAAGATTAAAATATCCAATTTAACTTCACTTGATCTGGGAGAGGTTTGGAAAGTTCTATGAGTGCCAGTTTTTCAGTGCTGCATAATTTTCTATTTTGAATGTTCTGGAGCAAGAAACATAGGAGGGAAAGTAGGCAGGGGTCTCTCCAACCCCAAGGATTTGCCCCTTTCATAGACAGAGAGTGCAGACAGGATGAGAGAGCTGCTCCCAGGCTTAGAGACAATGGATTCTAGACAGCTTCATTGGACACAAAAGGAAGAGGGAGTCCAGGGTGGGCTAACCTACTCTAGACCTCGCAGCTGGTAGCAGAGGACTCCCAATTCCAGCTCACTTAACTCCTGATCTGCTGTTCTCACTGGGAGGTGGTGAGGATGAGCACACAGCCCAGCCATTGGACAGCATGGTTGGCTGTGTGCAAACTATTCATGATGTAAAAGAGAGAGTCATATGAAGGAAGAATAGGCTTTGAAAGAAAGAGCCTATTTTTATCTAGACAGAGTACTTATATCTAGAAAAGGTTAGACTCTAAAATGAGTACCCAGGAAAATTGATTCCTTCATTTTTTGTTTGTTGTTGTTCAGTAGATCAGTCATGTCTGACTCTTGGTGACCCCATGGACTGCAGCGTGCCAGGCTTCCCTGTCCCTCACCAATTTCCAGAGTTTACTCAAACTCACGTCCATCGTGTCAGTGATGCCATCGAACCATCTCATCCTCTGTTGTCCCCTTCTCCTCCTGCCCTCAATCTTTCCCAGCATCAGGGTCTTTTCCAATGAGTCAGTTCTTCTCATCAGGTGGCCAAAATATTGGAGTTTCAGCTTCAGCATCAGTCCTTCCAATGAATATTCAGAACTGATTTCCTTGAAGATTGACTGGTTTGATCTCCTTATAGTCCAAGGAACTCTCAAGAGTCTTTTCCAACACCACAGTGTATAAGCATCAATTCTTCAGCACTCAGCTTTCCTTATAGTCCAACTCTCACATACATACTACAGGGAAAACCATAGCCTTGACTAGACGGACCTTTGTTGGCAGAATGATGTCTCAGCTTTTTAATATGCTGTCTAGGTAGGTCATAGCTTTTCTTCCAAGAAGCAAGAATCTTTTAATTTCATGACTGCAGTCATGATTTTGGAGCCCAAGAAAATAAAGTCTGTCACTGTTTCCATTATTTCCCCATCTGTTTGCCATGAAGTGATGGGACTGGATGCCATGATCTTAGTTTTTTGAATGTTGAGTTTTTTTAATATAAATTTATTTATTTTAATTGGAGGCTAATTACTTTACAATATTGTATTGGTTTTGCCATCCATCAACATGGAATGTTGAGTTTTAAGCCAACTTTTTCACTCTTCTCTTTGACTTTCATCAAGAGGCTCTTTAGTTCCTCTTCACTTTCTGCCCTAATGGTGATGTTATCTGCATATCTGAGGTTTTTGATATTTCTCCCAGCAATGTTGATTCCAGCTTGTGCTGTGTTATGTGATAACATTTATGGACCTAGAGGGTACCAGCCCAGCATTTTGCATCATGTACTCTGCATATAAGTTAAATAAATAGGGTGACAGTATACAGCCTTGACATATTCCTTTCCCAGTTTGGAGCCAGTCTGTTGTTCCATGTCCAGTTCTAAGTGTTGCTTCTTGACCTACATACAGATTTCTCAGGAGGCAGGTCAGGTGATCTGGCATTCCCATCTCTTGAAGAATTTTTCACAGATTGTTGTGATCTACACAGTCAAAGGCTTTGGCATAATCAATAAAGCAGAAGTAGATGATTTTCTGGAATTCTCTTTTTCTATGATCAACAGATGTTGAGAAGTTGATCTCTGGTTCCTCTGCCTTTTCTAAATGCAGCTTGAACATCTGGAAGTTCACAGTTCACATACTGTTGAAGCCTGGCTTGGAGAATTTTGAGTTTCACTTTGCTAGCATGTGAGATGAGAGCAATTGTGCAATAGTTTGAACAACCATTGGCATTACCCTTTTTGGGATTGGAATAAAGGCTGACCTTTTCTAGTCCTGTGGCCACTAGTCACTAATCATCAGGGAAATGCAAATTAAAACCACAATGAAATATCACCTCATACCTGTCAGATGGCTATTATGAAGAAGACAAAAAATAGCAGTGATGGCAAGGATGTGGAGAAAAAGGTTCACTTGTGCACTGTTGGTAGATATGTAAATCGGTATAACCACTATGGAAAACATATGGAGGATCTTGAAAAAAATAGAAGTACCAAATAATCCAACAATTCTACTTCTGGGTGTTTTTCCAAAGAAAACAAAATACAAAATCAAAAAGATATATGCACCCCTACATTGACTGCAGAATTATTTACAGTAGTAGGATATGGAAGTAACTTTAGTATCCGTCTATAGGTGAATGGATAAAGAATACATAGTATACATACAATGGAATATTATTCAGTTATAAAAAAAAGAATGAAATCTTATTGTGATAACATTTATGGACCTAGAGGGTACTCTGCCAAGTGAAATAAGCAGACATAAAAGACAATATCATATGATTTAACATATAAAGGCTCAAACAAAACAAATGATCAAACAGAACAGACCCACAGACACAGAGCAAAAACTGGTGATTGTTAGAGGGGAAGTTGGGGGAGGATGAATGAAATTGGTGAGGGTGAATAAAAAGTACAGACTTTATGTTACAAAATAAGTCTGGAGAGGAGTAAAGTATAACATAGGAAATATAGTCAATAATATTGTCAAAACTTTGTATGTTGACAAATGGTAACTAGTCTTATGCAAATAGCAGTGGCAATTTTGTAACATATAAAATATACTAATGTAATATACACTGTGTTGTATTGTTGTTGTTGAGTTGCCAAGTCATGTCTGATTCTTTGCAACCCCATGGACTGCAGCGCGCCAGACTTCCCGGTCCTTCACTATCTTCCCAACTCCTGTGCATTGAGTCGATGATCCCATCCAACCTTCTCATCCTTTGTTGCCCCTTCTCCTACTGCCCTCAGTCTCTAGAAGAGTCAGAGTCCTTTCCAGTGAGACAGTTCTTCGCATCAGGTGGCCAAAGTATTGGAGCTTCAGTGTCAGCACCAGACCTTTCAGTAAATATACAGGGTTGATTTCCTTTAGGATTGATGTTTTGATCTCCAGCACAACTTATTAAAGCAACAATTCTTCAGAGCTCAGCTTTCTTTATAGTCCCACTCTCACATCCATACATGACTACTGGAAAAACCATAGCTTTGATCACATGAACCTTTGTCAGCAAAGTGTTGTCTCTGCTTTTTTATACTCTGTCTAGTTTTGTCATAGCTCTTCTTCCAAGGAGCAAGCATGTTTTAATTTCAAGGCTGCAGTCACCATCTGCCATGATTCTGGAGCCCAAGAAAATAAAACCTGCCACTGTTTCTACTTTTTCCCCATCTATTTGCCTTGAAGTGATGGGACCAGATGCCCTGATCTTAGTTTTTTGATTGTTGAGTTATAAGCCAGTCTTTTCACTCTCCTCTTTCACACTCCATAAGAGGCTCTTTGTTCCTCTTCAATTTTTGTCATTAGAGTGGTATCATGTGCATATCTGAGGTTATTGATATTTCTCCCAGCAATCTTGATTGCAGCTTGTGCTTCATCCATCCCAGCATTTTTCATGATGTACTCTGCATATGAGTTAAATAAGCAGGGTGACAATATACAGCCTTGACATATTCCTTTCCCAATTTGGAACCAGTCTGTAGTTCCATGTCCAGTTCTAACTGTTGCTTCTTGACCTGCATACAGATTTCTCACAAGGCAGGTAAAGTGGTCTGGTATTCCCATCTCTTGAAGAATTTTCCACAGTTCTTGTGATCTACACAGTCAAAGGCTTTGGCATAATCAATAAAGCAGAAGTAGATGTTTTCTACTTGTGCTTGTAGATATTTTCATGTAAGGACCAAACATTTCTGGTGTATTCATTTCTGTGTCCTTAGTGTGTAAGTGTGAAAGTTGCTCAGTTGTGTCTGACTCTTTGGGATCCCATCGACTGTCCATGGAATTCTCCAGGCCAGCATACTGGAGTGGGTAGCCTTTCCCTTCTCCAGGGGATCGCCCAGTGTAGGGATAGAACCCAGGTCTCCTGCATTGCAGGCAGATTCTTTACCAGCTGAGCCACAAGGAAAGCCCTTAGTGAAGTCATATTCTATGTGTGTGCACATGGTCAGTCCTGTCCGACTCTCTGTGACCCTGTGGACTGTAGCCTTCCAGGCTGCTCTATCCATGGGATTTCCCAGGCAAGAATACTGGAGTCGGTAACCATTTCCTCTTCCAGGAAATCTTCCTGACCCAGGGATTGAATCTGCATCTCCTTCCTGCGTCTCCTGCATTGACAGGTGTATTCTTTACCACTTGAACACCTGGGAAGCTCAGAGTCATATTAGGGACAAGTACTACTGGAGAACAGGCTTAATTTTCTGGCATTAGTCATAAGTCATGGTATATTCACCATTTGTGAATGTCTTCAAGCCAGGAGAGAAAGTCGAAGCTCTTCCCCCTGCCTCTCGGATCTCCTGGCATGGCTCCGCAGGGCCTGTCCAGTGGATGGGTCCTGCATCTGTCTCCTGCATCAATGCAGTGGACGCCAACCCTCCACCCCCCTCCCACTCCCCCACCATTGTCCGCAGAGTTTGCTCCTGTGCTGCCTCCGTGCTGGCCCCGATTCTGATGCTTGAGTGTCGCCCATTTTCCCAGCCTCAGGGCCTTTTCACTAATTGTTGCCTCAGCTGAGACAACAGATCTTCACAGGCTGTTCCTTGTCATCCTTCAGTTCTCAGCTCACACTGTACCACGATGCCACAGGGGTATTCTGAGGACCACTGGTGGGGAGCAAGCATCCTGAGCACCGTGCAAGGGGAAGCCAGGGACGGGAGGCGCCCCGTTTCTCTCTGCCACACCTTCCTGCACACCTGTCCTCAAAGAGGGCTCCCCACCTTCTTTCAATGCATCTCCTTTGTGGCACCAAGCACAGCCTTCAAAGACAGTGTCCGTCATTTGGGCGACTTCTTCATTGCTGGCCTATCCTGTTGGAACAAAAGCTCCATACAGACTTCTCTGTCCTGCTGAGTGTTTTATCCTCAGGCACTAAGCCTGTGCCCGATGTAGAAGAGTGCTCAGTCAGTATTTACTAAACGATGCAGTAATTTTTCACAGGTGATATTCTTAGAAACAAGCCTACTTCCAGGGGCATGTCTGTATATGTGAACAGTTTGGGCCTCCTCCCCTGAAACATTTTCCCTGGTTAACACAAGTCATGCAGCAAGTTCCAAGCATCGTTCTCAGTTCCTCCTCTTAGGGAAGTGTGAAACTTCTTATCCAGCTGTTCCTGATGCTATCTGGCCTGTTGAATGTGACTGTCATGTGGTCCTTTTCTGAGTTAGGTGGTTACTAGGCCATGAGCCCCTTACCCTGCACCCCAACCTCTTGGCAGGTTGGTCACCTCCTGCATCTTTCTTGTTGTGCTCCTGCAGCAGGTGCCACAGGGCAGTAGTGAGTGGAGGGGACCTGACCTAAAGCAGAGGACACATGTCTCAATAGCAGTTGCTTTTTCTACCCATCTATGCCAGACAGATAGACGGGTGGCCATAAAGAACAGACCTCTCTCTGCTCATCTCTTCCTCACCTCGGTGCCAGCAGAACTGGGATACCCAGCAAAGCACTCAACCTTCCGTCACTCCTTCATTCACCCCCTCTCTCATTTCCTGCCCTAGTATTTATTTACCGAGGGCCTACCATGTCAGGTTCTTTAATGTGTGCTGGGCTGCAGTTGTGAACAAGGCAGGCAAGAATCCCTGTCCTAGTGGAGCATGCTCTTTGGTGGAGGTTTCAGGTAATCATCAAGATTTGGTGGTAGTAGCTGGTGTTTCGGAGAAGGCAATGGCTCCCCACTCCAGTACTCTTGCCTGGAAAATCCCATGGATGGAGGAGCCTGGTAGGCTGCAGTCCGTGGGGTCGCTGAGGGTCAGACACAACTGAGCAGCTTCACTTTCACTTTCATGCATTGGAGAAGGAAATGGCAACCTACTCCAGTGTTCCTGTCTGGAGAATCCCAGGGACGGGGGACCCGAATTGGCTGCCGTTTATGGGGTTGCACAGAATTTGACACGACTGAAGCGACTTAGCAGCAGCAGCAGCAGCTGGTGTTTACAGATCAGTATACCAGATACTGATAAATCAAGCCAGGAAAGAAGGGCAGGGGGAGGTTCATGACTTATATGGGGAGCCATGGGAAATGAGAGGTTAGGGGCTGGGGGCTAGTTAGGAGGGCCTGGGTGGCATACAGGTGAACAGGGACAAAGAACACAGTAAGAGGAGGTCTCACAGTCTCAAGCCAGAGAGTGGAAAAAGTGCATGCTAGGTGAGATTGAGGCTCCTGGGCCAGGGGAGAGGGGGGAACCACCTGGAGTTTCTCTTAACTCTTGCTGATGGAGAGAGAATAGTTCTTTTAAAATAAAATTTCATGTGTATGCTTTTAATAGACAAAACAGTTCAATGAGTCAATATTTAAAAGGGACACAAGGATATGTAATTGTGAAATTAAAAGCTTCCAACCCATATCCCCTAGGAACCATTTCTCCTCGTTGGAAGCACTTTTTATAAAGTTTCTTCTGTATTTGTTCAAGGGCATTTCATTTGCATACATGCAAACATATCCATCCATTTGTATGTACATGCTTCCCTGGTGGCTCAGAGGTTAAAGCGTCCGCCTCCGATGCGGGAGACCGGAGTTCGATCCCTGGGTCGGGCAGATCCCCTGGAGAAGGAAATGGCAATCCACTCCAGTATTCTTGCCTGGAGAAACCCATGGATGGAGAAGCCTAGTAGGTTACAGTCCACGGGGTCGCAAAGAGTCGGACATGACTGAGCGACTTCACCTCACCTCACACGTATCTGTATACATAGCTATATAGATCTTGACAAATGTGTATGGTGTGGGTATACATACACGTGCACACACAGGCATCTATATATGTATACATTTCACATGTCTGTATACTTACATATATTTTAAAGAAAGGTGAGTGATTCACAGAGCTCTCACTTGATGAAGATTCTGACAGCTGTTAAGTATGCCTGTAATTCTTACACAAATCAAAAAGGCTTTAGTAATTTGCTGCCTGTTTCAAAGACACCATGATCAATGATCAATTAGACAGCACCAAAGATCTCCGTAGGGCAAACCATTCTGATAAATGCTTTGCTTTCCTGTTACAGTAATTCTACTAAGGTATGTTCTCTTATGATTGAAGGCACAGGCTGTGCAGACAGAGAAACCTGGAAGCAAATCTTAATTGGTTGTGTGCATTAGTTTCCTGCTGCTGAAGCAAATTACCACAAACATAGTCACACAAAATTTTATTACCTTACAATTCTGGAAGTCAGAAGTCATCTGGTCTTCAGCAGGCTGAAATCAAGGTATCAGCAGGGCTTTGTTACCTCCAGGAATTCTGAGGTAATTTTAAAATTTTTTAAAAAGTTCCTCACTTTTAAAAGTCCATCTCTTTGCCTTTTCCAGGATCTAGAGGTCATGTACATTCCTGGGCTCGAGGCCCCTTCCAGCATCTTCAAAGCCAACAATGTACATCTTCAATCACTCTTTCTGACTTACTCTTTTAAGGTTACATCTGTTCTCTGATTCTGACCCCTCTGCCTCCCTTGTGACCACATCTGGCCCATCCAGATAATCCAGCATGGTCTCCCCCATCTCAAGATCCATACACATCTGCAAAGTCTCTTTAGCCATGTAAAGTAACATATTCACATGTTCCGGGGGATTAGGATATGGGCATCTTTTCAGAGATGGGTTCATTCCCTCTGCCTATCACAGGTTGTTGGAAGAAAGTTACTTAACTTCTAGTTTATTTTCTTATGTACAAGCTTTTGACAAAACAAGGCTATTTGGAGGAGTCAAATGAGACAATGTGTATAAAACTCTTGGCCTGTGCCTGGGACTGACTGCCTTTTGGGTAGCTCTGGTTTATCAGCTGTTTGGTCTTAGTTAGCAGCATTCTCCTCCTCAGTGCCATCATCTTCCTCTATAAAATGGGGAAAAGACTGGCAACCATGAGATTTTACTAGCATGGATATCCATTTAATCTAGTTTAATTTAATTTATTAAAGGACTATCTTTTCTTTACTGCATTTCAAAGATACTTTTCTCCTTTGTTATAAGTCTAGTAAGCAAAACAGTGTATGGATCTACTTAGGAATTCTCTTTATTTTCTGTGCTTTGTGTGTATATTCTTATGCCAGTTCCACACTTCAATTATGAGTACTTCAAATAAATATTGTTACCTAGTAATATATTCTCCAACTTTGTTCTTTTTATTTGAGTTTATCTTGGCATTTTGCATTTTCACATGTATTAGAATAAGTTTGTCAGTTTTTTTTTTTTTTTTTTTTAAAAGAAACTTGCCGGTATTTTGATAGGGATTCTATTGAATCTGTAGATAAGTCTGAGAAGTAGACATCTTTACTACATTGAAGCTTCTAATGCACAAACATGGATTATTTCCTTTTATTTATTTGTATCTTTTAAAATTTATCTTGCAATATGTATAGTTCTCTGTAAAACTTTATCTGTTGCTAGTTATCCCATACATATGATTGTTTTTATGTTGTTATAAATAATAATATAGTTACATTATATTTCCTTTTTTTATCATTCTTGGGTCTTGCTTGCATGAGAAATGCAACAGAAATTTGTATATTGACCTTGTTGTATTCAGCAATTTTTCTAAGTTCACTTAATAATTCTATTAATTTATAGGTTCTCTTGGATTTTTACAGTTTTAGTTCCTCACTTTTAAATTCCATGTTGTTTGCTTCTTTTATATGCCTTATTTCATTAGTTAGGACTCCTTTACAAAGTCAAATAGGAGCAGTGATAGCTGACATATTTGTACATTTCTACACAGCAAGAGGAAGTTTTCAGAATTTTATCATTAAGATATTAGACATAATACCAAATCAAGAAAGCTTCCTACTATTTATAGTTTGCAAAAGTGTTAAAAAATTAAGAATGAGACTTTTTCCACACAATTAGAAAAAATAATTCTAAAATTTGTATGGAAATACAAAAGGCTCCAAATAGCCAAAGCACTCTTGAGAAAGAACAAAGCTGCAGGTATGATGCTCTTGAAATTCAAACTATCCTACAAAGCTAGTAATCAAAACAGTATGGTAATGGCACAAAAACAGACACACGTATATCAATGGAACAAGCTAGGGAGCCCATAAATAAGTCCACACTTAATGGTCAATTAATCTATGATAAAGGAAGCAAGAATATAAAATGAGAAAAAGTCAATGAAGCAGAAGTAGATGTTTTTTGGAAATTCCCTTGCTTTTTCTCTGCTTCATTGGATGTTGGCAATTTAATCTCTGGTTCCTTTGTGTTTTCTAAATCCAGCTTGTACATTTGGAAGTTTTCAGTTCACCTATTGTTGATGCCTAGCTTGAAGGATTTTGAGCATTAGTTTGCTAGCATGTTTAATGAGTGCAGTTGCACTGCAGTTTGAACATTCTTTGGCATTACCTTTCTCTGGGATTGGAAGAAAAACTGACATTTTCCTGTCCTGGGACTACTGCTGAGTTTTCCAAATTTGCTGGCATATTGAGTGTGACATAGTTGCGGCATATTCATCATTTAGAATTTTAAATAGCTCAGCAAGAATTCCATCAGGTTTCCCAGGTGGCACCAGTGGTTAAAAAAAAAAAAAAGGAAAGAAAAAAACCCGTTTGCCAATTCAGGAGACATAAGAGACATGGATTCAATCCCACGGTCAGAAAGAAACCCTGGAGGAGGGAATGGAAACCCACTCCAATATTCTTGCCCAGGTAATGCCATGGACAGAGCAGCCTCACGGGCCATGGTCCATAATGCTGCAAAGAGTCAGACACCATGAAGCAAGTTAGTGTGCATGCACACAGGATTCCATCAGGTCCACTCACTTTGTTCATAGTAATGCTTCCTAAGTCCCACTTGACTTTATGCTCCAGGATGTCTGGCTCTAGGTGAGTGATCACACCATCGTGGTTATCCAGGTCATTAAGACCTTTTTTGTATAGGTCTCCTATATATTTTTGCCAACTCTTCTTAATCTCTTCTGCTTTGGTTAGATCCTTGCCTTTTCTGTCCTTTATTGTACCCATCTTTGCATGAAATATTCCCTTGGTATCTCCAATTTCTTGGAGAGATCTCTAGCCTTTCCCATTCTGTTGTTTTCCTCTATTTCTCTGCATTGTTCACTTAAGAAGGCTTTCTTGTCTCTCCTTTATGCATTCAGTTTGGATATATCTTTCCCTTTCATCTTTGCATTTTGCTTCTCTTCTTTTCTTAGCTATTTATAAGTCCTCCTCAGACAACCATTTTGCCTTCTTGCATTTCTTTTTCTTAGGGATGGTTTTGGTCACCACCTCCTGTACAGTGTTATGAACCTCTGTCCAAAGTTCTTCATGCATTCTTTCTGCTGCTGCTGCTGCTGCTGCTGCTGCTAAGTCGCATCTGTTGTGTCCGACTCTGTGCAACCCCATAGACAACCTCCTACCAGGCTCCCCCGTGCCTGGGATTCTCCAGGCAAGAACACTGGAGTGGGTTGCCATTTCCTTCTGGCACGCTATCTACCAGATCTAATACCTTGAATCTATTTGTCACTCCACTGTATAATCATAATGGATTTGATTTAGGTCATACTTGAATGGTCTAGTGGTTTTCCCTACTTTGACTTAAGCCTGAATTTTGCAATAAGAAGCTGATGATCTGAGGCAGTCAGCTCCAGGTCTTCTTTATGCTGACTGTAGAGAGTTTCTCCATCTTCAGCTACAAAGAATATAATCAATCTAATTTTGTTATTGATGATCTGGTGATGTCCATGTGTAGAAATGTTTCTTATGTTATTGGAAGAGGGGTTTGCTATGACCAGTGTGTTTTCTTAGCAAAAGTCTTTTAAGTTTTTTTGTGCTGGTATACTCTTTGTACTCTTGGAGTGAAAAACCTGCTTTATTATGTACTTCAAGGCCAAGTTTGTTGCTCCAGATATCTCTTCATTGTCTACTTTTGCATTCCAGTCCTCTATGATGAAAATAACATCTTTTTATTGGTGTTAGTTCCCAAAGATCTTGTAGGTCTTTGTAGAACCCTTCAATTTCAGTTTCTTTAGTGTTAGTGGTTGGGGCATATACTTGAGTTACTGTGATATTAAATGGTTTGCCTTGGAAATGAACCAAGGTCATTCTGTTGTTTTTGAGATAGCGCCCGAATGCTGCATTTAGGACTCTCTTGTTGACTATCAGGGCTACTCCCATTTCTTCTAAAGAATTCTTGTCCACAGTAGTAGATATAATGGTCATTTGAATTAAATTTGCCCATTCCCATCCATTTTAATTCACTGATTCCTAAAATGTCAGTGTTCACTCTTGCCATCTCCTGCTTAATCATGTCCAATTTACCTTGATTCATGGACCTGACATTCCTGGTTCCTATGCAATATTGTTCTTTATAGCATTGGACCTTACTTTCACCGCCAGATACATCCACAGCTGGGAGTCATTTTTGCTTTGGCCTAGCCTCTTTAGTCTTTCTGGAGCTATTTCTCTGCTCTTCCCCTGATGGCTCAGAGGTTAAAGCATCTGCTTGCAACGCGGGAGACCTGGGTTCGATCCCTGGGTCGGGAAGATTCCTGGAGAAGGAAATGGCAACCCACTCCAGTATTCTTGCCTAGAGAATCCCATGGGCAGAGGAGCTGGGTGGGCTACAGTCCACAGGGTCACAAAGAGTCGGACATGACTGAGCGACTTCACTTCCCCAGTAGCATATTGGACACCTACTGACCTGAGGGTCTCATCTTCTGGTATCATTTTGCCTTTTCATACTGTTCATGGTTTTCTTGAGGCAACAATACTGAGTGGTTTGCCATTCCCTCCTGCAGTGGACCACGTTTTGTCAGAATTTTCCACCATGACCCACATGTCTTGAGTGACCCTGTATGGCATGGCTCATAGCTTTATTGAGTTATACAGGGCTGTGATCCATGCCATCATTTTGGTTAGTTTTTTTGTGATTGTGGCTTTTGTTCTGGAGGCTGTGGGATTATAGTTCTTGCTTCTATCCCCAGTAGCATATTGGACACCTACTGACCTGAGGGTCTCATCTTCTGGTATCATTTTGCCTTTTCATACTGTTCATGGTTTTCTTGAGGCAACAATACTGAGTGGTTTGCCATTCCCTCCTGCAGTGGACCACGTTTTGTCAGAATTTTCCACCATGACCCACATGTCTTGAGTGACCCTGTATGGCATGGCTCATAGCTTTATTGAGTTATACAGGGCTGTGATCCATGCCATCATTTTGGTTAGTTTTTTTGTGATTGTGGCTTTTGTTCTGGAGGCTGTGGGATTATAGTTCTTGCTTCTTCTGTCTGCCCTCTGATGGATGAGGATAAGAGGCTTGTGCAAGTTTCCTGATAGCAGTGACTAGCTGTGGGGAAAAACTAGGTCTTGCTCTGGTGGGAAAGGCCATGCTCAGTAAATCTTTAATCCAATTTTCTGTTGTTGGGTGAGCTGTGCTCCCTCTCTGTTGCTTGTTTGGCCTGAGATGGCCCATCACCTCTGTGGTATGGCTAAAGGCAGCCTCTAAGGGACTCATTCCAACAGGTGTCTCCCAGGACTCCTGCCGCCAGTGCCCATGTTCCTGTCTCAGGCATCTGCTGACCCATTCCTTTGCAGGAGACCCTCAGACACTCACAGGCGGGCCTGGTTCAGTCTTTTGTGGGCTCACTGCTCCTTTCCCCTGTATCCTGGTGCACTTCAAGACTCTCTGTTTCCCACATTCATGTGGAAATCCTATTATCAAATCCCATTGTCCTTCAAAATCAGATTCCCTGGGGATTCCAAGTGCTTTTGCCAATCCCCAGGTTGGGAAGTCAAAAATAAAATTATGAATGGGTATTGAATTTTATCAAAAGTGTTTGCTTATCTATTGAGTTGATAATTTTTCTGTTAATGTGGCAATCACAATGATTGATTTTGAAATGTTAAGCTGATGTTGTATTCTAGAATAAATCTGACTTAAACACTATGTAATATCTTCTATATATTTATTGGTGTGGGTTTTTTTTTTTTTTTTGCTCATATTTTAAATTTCTGTGCCTAAGATCTTAAATATGAGAGAGACTGCCCTAATGTTTGGCTTTCTAGTAATGTCTTTGTCAAGTTTTGGCATCAAGATATGCTAATTTGATAAAACCAATTTAAAAGTCTTCATTATTTTCTGGTGAAATTTGTGTAATATTATTGTTATTTCTGGCTTCCCTGGTGGCTCAGACAGTAAAGTGTCTGTCTGTCTGCAATGCAGGAGACCTGGGTTCGATTCCTGGGTCGGGAATGCTTGGAAAAAAGCCATAGGTGATGGCCACATAGGTTTGGAGTTTTGTTTGTCATAGACATTATATTATAGATTAAATAGCTTTATTAGATAGATGAATATTTATACTTTTTAAAATGTAACTTTTGAAAAAATTTTCCATTTCAACTAAATTTTCAAATACATTGGCATCAAGTTGTTCCATGATTTCCATCTATTATCTCTTTTAAAATTGAGTATAAATAAGGTAAAATGTGCAAGTCTTAAGTATATAGCTCACTAAGTTTTTAATCTCTGATTATACATTTATAAAAATCACATCAGTTCAGTTAAGTTCAGTTCAGTTGTTCAATCGTGTCCGACTCTTGCGACCCCATGAATTGGAGCATGCCAGGCCTCCTGTCTATCACCA
Organism: Aepyceros melampus; assembly: GCA_006408695.1. NCBI lineage: Eukaryota > Metazoa > Chordata > Mammalia > Artiodactyla > Bovidae > Aepyceros > Aepyceros melampus. The sequence continues at coordinate 187,003 of SJXQ01007884.1, forward strand.
ACTCCTGGAGTTCCCTCAAACTCGCGTCCATCGAGTCAGTGATGTCATCCAGCCATCTCATCCTCGGTTGTCCCTTTCTCCTCCTGCCCTCGGTCCCTCCCAGCATCAGAGTCTTTTCCGATGAGTCAGCTCTTTGCATCAGATAGCCAAAGTGCTGGAGTTTCAGTTTTAGCATCATTGCTTCCAAAGAAAGCCCAGGGCTGATCTTCAGAAAGGATTGGTTGGATCTCCTTGCAGTCCAAGGGACTCTCAAGAGTCTTCTCCAACACCACAGTTCAAAAGCATCAATTCTTCGGTGCTCAGCNGGAGATCCAGCCACTCCATCCTAAAGACCACCAGTCCTGAGTTTTCATTGGAAGGACTGATGCTGAAGCTGAAACTCCAATACTTTGGCCACCTCATGCGAAAAGTTGACTCATTTTGAAAAGACCCTGATGCTGGGAAAGATTGAGGGCAGGAGGAGAATGGGATGACAGAGGATAAGATGGTTTGATGGCATCACTGACTCAATGGACATGGGTTTGGGTGGACTCTGGGAGTTGGTGATGGACAAGGAGGCCTGGCATGCTGTGGTTCATGCGGTCGCAAAGAGTCGGACATGACTGAACAACTGAACAGAATTGAACTTATGGCTCAGTTGCTAAGAAATCCACCTGCAGTGAGGTAGACCTGGGTTCCTTTGCTGAGTTGGGAAGATCCCCTTGGAGAAGCGAAAGGCTACCAACTCCAGTATTCTGGCCTGGAGAATTTCATGGACTAGTCCATGGGGTCACAAAGAGTTGGACACAGCTGAGTGACTTTTTTCACGTTCATTGTTTTTAAAGTTTTGAGACCGGCTTTATAGAGCAACATATGGTCTATTTTAAAGAATGTTCCTTGAGCATTTGAAAAGACTGTTTTCTGAAGCTGTTATTTGTCTTATTAAATGCACATCTATTTGGTCAAATTGGTTAATAGTGTTGTTTGAAATCTTCTCTACCTAAATTCAGATTATTAAACACTTTTTTTGTATCGATTACTGCTCTTTCAGTTTCTGAGAGAGATAAGTTAATACATCTGACTATGTGGGTTTGTCTTCTCAGTTCTATCAAATCTAGCTTTAGTTTTTGTTTCATGCATGTTGAAATGATATTATTTATGTACATTCTAGGAATGATATCTTATTGATTAACCAACCATTTTGTTATTATGCAATGTTCCTTATTAATACTCTTTGTCTTAAAGTCTACTTTGTCAGATATTACATAGTCACACAAGCTTTTATGGTTAGAGTGTTTTTTCCAATTCTTTTGCTTTTAGCCTATCAGTGTATTTATATTTAAAGTGTATCTTGTAAACAAAAGATAGTTTTATTTTTTCTAGTCTGTCTGCAAAAATTGTCTGCCAGATTGTCTGCAAATCTGTCTTATTATGAACCACTTTATGCCAATAGATGAAATATTTGTCTGTAAAAAAAAAACAACAAACAACTAATGTAATCATTGACATATTTACTTTTATGTCTAGTGGCTTGTTATCTTTTTATTTGTCCCATTTTTAGCTGCAACTCTTGCTTCTTCCCACTAGATGACAGTAGAAACATCCCCATCTCTCCCAACCAAAAATGAAATAGCCAAAAGTATCTCCTGTCCCTTTGGAAGAAAAAATACCACTGGTAGAGAACCACTGCTCTAGGGATTACTATAAACATCCTCAATTTTTATCTCACTTATCAAGATAATTGAATTATTATTTTGCTACTCCATGAGCAATATAAAACTTTGTAAGGGTATAATTACATTTATTTTTCTCTCCAATTATGCTATTGATGTCATAAATGTTATTTCTACATGTATTATGAACTCCTCAATGTATTGTTCTTATTGTGGTTTTTAAAAAATATCCAGTAATTTACTCTTAACTTTTAAAACTATTATTTCACATTTTTGCATATATTTGATCTTTCTAGTCTGCAGATTTGCGTGGCTGATCTGTGCTGATGTCATGGATTGTTCCTTTTCAGCCTAAAAAGCTGGTGATATATTGTCTCAGCTTTCATTTATCTAAAACTGTATTTATACAGACATTGATTTTTTTTTAATTCCACATTGTTTTTTTCTTTCAGCACTTAAGTCAATTCTGTTGTCATTTGTCTTGTATTTGTTTTCTGATGAAAATTACTTATCATTTTATGTTTGTTTTCCTGAATATAACCTACCTATTTTTTTCTGTCTGCATTTATGTCTGTGCTTAAATTTTTTTCCTTTATTTTTTGTTTAAACCGTTTGACAGTTATGACCTGGATGAAATAATTGAAATTTTTTCATCAGCTATGTCCATTCTGCTTTGAATACATTAAATACATTTAATTTAATACATGGTAATTTTTCAGTTTTAAGTTTCCACTTGATTCTATTGTAGAAATTTTACTTTTCTCTTAAAATTCTCATTTTTGTGTCCATTTTGTTTGTTTTCTTCTAATCTCTTTAACATATTTTAAGCTATTTTAAGTGAAGAAAAGTGATAGTTGCTCAGTCCTATCCGACTCTTTACAACCCCATGGACTGCTGCCTGCCAGGCTTCACTGTCATAGAATTCTCCAGGCAGAGTGGGTAACTATTCCCTGCTCCAGGGAATTTTTCTGACCCAGGGATCAAACCTGGGGTTTCCTGCATTGCAGGCAGATTCTTCACCATCTGAGCCACCAAGGAAGCCCTTGGTTATTTTAAGGTCTTTGCTTATTCCAATATCTGAGCCATTCCTCAGTCTGCTCCCCTTGACAGTTTTTTTCCTCTTAATTAAGAATCATATTACTTCTATACTAGTCTCAGGACTTTTTATTGCATTCCCACAATTATGTAATGAAAAAAATAGTAGTCCTTGGAGTAAATATTATTTTGTACAAGTGAAGGCATGTCCTTTCCCCTGTCAATAAGTTACAGAAGAGTCCGTCTTAACAATCTGATTGAGTTTCAAGCTGAATTGTGGCTGAGTTACAGTTTTGGTTAGGTTCTTTCCACATTTTCAAATGTCTTTAGAACTAACTTGTTCTGCCCTGTGTCTATTATAAGTTACTCCATCTAGTAGGACTTTGCGATCTAAGCACTGTTGGATGCAGAATGCTCCCTCTGCTTTCTAGTTCAGCTTCCATGTCCCTGACACACACTCAGCAAAGTTCTTTTGGGGAAGGTTGGCAGGCAGGAACAAATTCCCTGCATTTGGAGCATCTAATTTCAGTCTATTCATGCCAGCTCACAAGGTCTGCAAGTATCCCAGAAAATTTGATGTTCAGTTTTTCACTGGCCCTTTGGAGTCTTTGCAGCATAGAATTTGGCCACTGGTATCTGCTCACTTAGAAATACCTTAGACTTGTCTGTAACTTAATTTCTTAGACTACTTTTGTCTGTAAGTCTTCTATATCTTAAATATGATGGGGGAAGATTCATGTTATCTTTTTAGGTTATATGATGGGTACAGTGGTCCCTTAAGACCTTCTACATTTTATCTGAAACCTAAATGTTTTTATTTTAAAAATCTTCAAAACCTCTAATGATAAACATTCTTAATTCTTGAAAATTTTTCTTTGTAACCAGTCTAGCCAGATATTTATGAATTTTATTAATCTTTTCCAAGAAGGAAATTTCCCGTTTTTTCTATTATATTTTCCATTTCATTGATATTTTAACTTTAAGTTTTTATTTTATGTTTAGTATCAGTTCAGTTGCTCAGCCATGTCCGACTCTGTGATGCCATGGACTGCAGCAGGCCAGGCCTCCCTATCCATCACCAACTCCTGGAGTTCACTCAAACTCATGTCCACTGAGTTGGCGATGCCAACCAACCATCTCATCCTCTGTCATCCCCTTCTCCTCCTGCCCTCAATCTTTCCCAGCATCAGGGTCTTTTCAGATGAGTTAGCTCTTCACATCAGGTGGCTAAAGTATTGGAGTTTCAGCTTCAGCATCAGTCCTTCCAATGAATACTCAGGACTAATCTCCTTCAGGATGGACTGGCTTGATCTCCTTGCTGTCCAAGGGACTCTCAAGAGTCATCTCCAACACTACAGTTCAAAAGCATCAGTTCTTCGGTGCTCAGCTTTCTTTATAGTCCAACTCTCACATCCATACATGACTACTGGAAAAACGATAGCTTTGACTAGATGGACCTTTGTTGACAAAGTAATGTCTCTACTTTTTAATATGTTGTCTAGGTTGGTCATAACTTTCCTTCCAAGGAGTAAGTATCTTTTAATTTCATGGCTCCAGTCACCATCTGCAGTGATTTTGGAGCCCCCCAAAATGAAGTCTGCCTCAGTTTCCACTGTTTGCCCATCTATTTGCCATGAAGTGATGGGACCAGATGCCATGATCTTAGTTGTCTGAATGTTGAGCTTTAAGCCAACTTTTTCACTCTCCTCTTTCACTTTCATCAAGAGGCTTTTTAGTTCCTCCTCACTTTCTGCCATAAGGGTGGTGTCATCTGCATTTCTGAGGATTTTTATATTTCTCTCAGCAATCTTGATTCCAGCTTGTGCTTCATCCAGCCCAGCGTTTCTCATGATGTACTCTGCATATAAGTTAAATAAGCAGGGTGACAATATACAGCCTTGACATACTCCTTTTCTTAATTGGAACCAGTCTATTATTCCATGCCCAGTTCTAACTGTTGCTTCCTGATCTGCATACAAATTTTTCAAGAGGCAGGTCAGGTGGTCTGGTATTCCCATCTCTCTCAGAATTTTCCACAGTTTATTGTGATCCACTGGAGAAGGCGATGGCACCCCACTCCAGTACTCTTGCCTGGAAAATCCCATGGACAGAGGAGCCTGGTAGGCTGCGGTCCATGGGGTCACGAAGTCGCAGAGACGACTGAGCGACTTCTCTTTCACTTTTCACTTTCATGCATTGGAGAAGGAAATGGCAACCCACTCCAGTGTTCTTGCCTGGAGAATCTCAGGGACGGGGGAGCCTGGTGGGCTGCCGTCTATGGGGTCGCACAGAGTCGGAACCATATGCAGTGATTCTGGAGCCCCCCAAAATAAAGTCTGTCACTGTTTCCAATGTTGGCAATGTGATCTCTGGTTCCTCTGGCCTTTTCTAAAGCCAGCTTGAACATCTGGAAGTTCACGGTTCACATACTGTTGAAGACCGACTTGGAGAATTTTGAGTATTACTTTGCTAGCATGAGAGATAAGTGAAATTGTGCAGTAGTTTGAACATTCTGTGGCATTGCCTTGAGAAGGAAATGGCAATCCACTCCGGCACTCTTGCCTGGAAAATCCCATGGACAGAGGAGCCTGGTAGGCTGCGGTCCATGGGGTCGCGAAGTCGCAGAGACGACTGAGCGACTTCTCTTTCACTTTTCACTTTCATGCATTGGAGAAGGAAATGGCAACCCACTCCAGTGTTCTTGCCTGGAGAATCTCAGGGACGGGGGAGCCTGGTGGGCTGCCGTCTATGGGGTCGCACAGAGTCGGACACGACTGAAGTGACTTAGCATTGTGATCCACATGGTCAAGACTTTGGCATAGTCAATAAAGCAGAAATAGATGTTTTTCTGGAACTCTCTTGCTTTTTCCATGATCCAACAGATGTTGGCAATTTGATCTCTGGTTCCTATGCCTTTTCTAAAACCAGCTTGAACATCAGGAAGTTCATGGTTCATGTACTGTTGAAGCCTGGCTTGGAGAATTTTGAGCAGTACTTTACTAGTATGTGAGATGAGTGCAATGTGTGGTAGTTTGAGCATTCTTTGGCATTGCTTTTCTTTGAGATTGGAATGAAAACTGACCTTTTCCAGTCCTGTGGCCACTACTGAGTTTTCCAAATTTGCTGGCATATTGACTGCAGCACTTTCACAGCATCATCTTTCAGGGTTTGAAATACCTTAACTGGAATTCCATCACCTCCACTAGCTTTGTTCATAGGGATGCTTTCTAAGGCCCACTTGACTTCACATTCCAGGATGTCTGGCTCTAGGTGAGTGATCACACCATCATGATTATCATGGTCATGAAGATCTTTTTTGTACAGTTCTTCTGTGTATTGCCACCTCTTCTTAATATCTTCTCTTTCTCTTAGGTCCATACAGTTCTGTCCTTTATTGAGCCCATCTTTTCATGAAATGTTCCCTTGATATCTCTAATTTTCTTGAAGAGATCTCTAGTCTTTCCCATTCTATTGTTTTCCTCTCTTTCTTTGCACTGACCACTGAGGAAGGCTTTCTTATCTTTCCTCACTATTCTTTTGATTTATAATCTTGTGTTGGTTTCAGATATACAACTAAATGATTCAGTTATACATGTACACATATCCATTCTTTTTCACACTCTTTTGCCATATAGGTTATTGAAGAATACTGAGTAGATTTCCCTGTGCTATAGTGTAGTCTTAGTTGATTATTTGTTTTATATAGTAGTATATATATGTTAATCCTAAACTCCTAATTTATCTCTCCTCTCCTCCTCTTTAGTAAACATGAGTTTGTTTTGTATTTCTGTGTGTCTATTTCTGTTTCATAAATAATTTCATTTGTATCCTTTTAGATTCCATGTATAAGTGATGTTTCATGATAAATGTCTTTATCTGACTTTTTTCAGTTCATCTGACTTCCTTCACTTAGTATGATATCTAGGTCCATTCATATTGTTGCAAATGGCATTATTTCATTCTCTTTTAATGGCTGTAACATTCCATTGTATATATGTACCACCTTTTCTTTGTTCATTCTTCTGTCAATGTACATTTAGGTTTTTCAATGTCTTGGCTGTTGTAAATAGTAGGTACATGTATGTTTTCAAATTTTGGTTTTATTTGAATATATGCCTAGGAGTGTGATTGCTGGATCATATGATAATTCTATTTTTAATTTTTTTAAGGAACTTTTGTATTGTTTTCCATAGTAGTTGTACCAATTTACATTTCCCCCCCCAACAGTGTAGGAGGATTCCCTTTTCTACATCCCTTCTCCAGCATTTATTGTTTGTAGACTATTTGTCATTGATTTTTAAAATATTTCCTTTAATATTCTCTTTAATATTTCCTGCTTTCTTGCATTTAATTTGCTATTCTTTTTCTGGTTTCTTAGAAGATATTTAGTTTTTCAGATTATTTTTCCTAAAACATGCATTTGACACTATAATTTTTTCTGTAAGCATTGCTTCAGCTGCATTCCACAAATTCTCATGTCTTTGTTTTCATAGTTATTCAGTTTGGAATACTTTTGCTTTGTGCATAAGTGCAGGCCAAGTCACTTCAGTTGTGTCTGACTCTTTAGAGCAACTCTATGGAGCCTAGCCTGCCAGGCTCCTCTGTCCATGGGATTCTCCTGGCAAGAATACTGGAGTGGGTTTCCCTGCCCTTCTCCAGGGGATCTTCCCAACTCAGGGATCGGACCCATGTCTTTTAGGTCTACCTGCATTGATAAGGGGTTCTTTACCTCTAGCACCACCTGGGTACCATTTCTAATTTGCTTTATTCTCTGACTTATGGATTATTTAGAAAAGACTTGCTTCATTTATAAACATTTGAAGATTTGGCAGCTATCTCTTGGTTACTGATTTATGCCTTAATTCCACTGTGGTTAGAAGATGCATTCTTACATCACAGTGGATTTTGGTAAAACTACTCTACACACTTGAAAAGACTATATTCTGTAGTTATTCGGCATAGTGTTTTACACACACACACAGACACACACACAAATTAGGTGAAGTTAGTTTATTGAATTCATAAAATATATCTAATTCTTTTTCTGTTTGTTTTACTCCTGAGAATGTGAGTTATTCTCAAGCTATATGACTGTGTACTTTTATTTCTTCCTTTAGTTTGGTCAGTTTGTGACTTAAATTATTATGAGCCTATGTTATTAGAGTTAAAGGCTATGTTATTAGCCTTTGACTGTGTGGATCACAGTAAACTGTGGAAAATTCTGAAAGAGATGGGAATACCTGACCACCTGACCTGCCTCTTGAGAAATCTGTATGCAGGTCAGGAAGCAACAGAACTGGACATGGGACAACAGACTGGTTCCAAATAGGAAAAGGAGTACGTCAAGGCTGTATATTGTCACCCTGCTTATTTAACTTTATGCAGAGTACATCATGAGAAACGCTGGGCTGGAAGAAGCACAAGCTGGAATCAAGATTGCTGGGAGAAATATCAATAACCTCAGATATGCAGATGACACCACCCTTATGGCAGAAAGTGAGGAGGAGCTAAAAAGCCTCTTGATGAAAGTGAAAGAGGAGAGTGAAAAAGTTGGCTTAAAGCTCAACATTCAGAAAACGAAGATCATGGCATCTGGCCCCATCACTTCATGGGAAATAGATGGGGAAACAGTAGAAACAGTGTCAGACTTTGTTTTTTTGGGCTCCAAAATCACTGCAGATGGTGACTGCAGCCATGAAATTAAAAGGCGCTTACTCCTTGGAAGAAAAGTTATGACCAACCTAGATAGTATATTCAAAAGCAGAGACATTACTTTGCCGACTAAGGTCCATCTAGTCAAGGCTATGGTTTTTCCTGTGGTCATGTATGGATGTGAGAGTTGGACTGTGAAGAAGGCTGAGCACAGAAGAATTGATGCTTTTGAACTGTGGTGTTGGAGAAGACTCTTGAGAGTCCCTTGGACTGCAAGGAGATCCAACCAGTCCATTCTGAAGGAGATCAACCCTGGGATTTCTTTGGAAGGAATGATGCTAAAACTGAAGCTCCAGTACTTTGGGCACCTTATGCGAAGAGTTGACTCATTGGAAAAGACCCTGATGCTGGGAGGGATTGGGGGCAGGAGGAGAAAAGAAATTGATGGGGAAAATAGATGGGGAAACAGTGGAATTAACTGTTTACTGGTGATCATTCTCAGGAGTTGACATTGTTATTCAGTCAGTATAATCAGAATAGCCATCTGATAGTCTTGCATGCAGAAAATAGCATCTGCTATCATTTAAAACAATATATAAAGAATATGGAAACATTATTATGATGTTGTAAAAAATCTGCTTTCAGAGAACTTGTTTCAACCAAAGAAAAACTGCTAATTTTTTGTGAACTTTGAACTGGATTTACACGAAACATTTTCACAGAACAAATGACAAGTTTAACAATTTTGATAAGGGATATTTCTACTTTCCCAAGTTGTGTTTGGATCACTTCACACATGAAAGGGAAGGAAAAAGATGAGAAGTAGAAGGAAATTTATACATGCCAAGAAAAAAATAGGAAATTTCTTTAAGAATACCTATAGGATTAGTTCGATGGAGAGACCACAGGTAAGACAATATTACCCAAGCAGACACACCACTGGCTTTTTTTAGAGGTGAAAATTTTTCTGGCCATTGGAAAAACTTTCAAGCCCAGAAGGAAGAGGCAGAAGAAATATGGTTGAACCAAAACGAAACAAACATTTAATTAAAGGCCTTCTATGAAAAAATGTTAATATTATGTATCTACTTTAAGAGATTCTCGAAAATTTACTTCAAGAACTCAAGCAACTTGTATTCAATAATAAAAAAAAAAGCTGTAAGCAAACAGGTGATTTATGTTTGTATAGAATGCTCTGCTGTAAAGAATCTGGGTGCAATGCAGGAGACCTGGGTTCAATCCTTGGGTCAGGAAGATCCCCTGGAGGAGGACATGGCAACCCTCTCCAGTGTTCTTGCCTGGAGAATCCCACGGACAGAGGGGCCTGGAGGGCTGCCGTCTATAAGGTCACACAGTCGGATCCAACTGAGCCACTGAGCAGGAGCAGCAGCAGGACACTCTGTACTTACTACTGAGCCACACAGCACAGCACCTGGAGGAGGACATGGCAACCCTCTCCAGTGTTCTTGCCTGGAGAATCCCACGGACAGAGGGGCCTGGAGGGCTGCCGTCTATAAGGTCACACAGTCGGATCCAACTGAGCCACTGAGCAGGAGCAGCAGCAGGACACTCTGTACTTACTACTGAGCCACACAGCACAGCCAAAATAGGAATAATAATAACCCGATTTAACAGAAAATCAGTAAAATAAATAAAGCATTAAAAAATAAAGTACTGCTGGTGCTGCTGCTGCTAAGTCGCTTCAGTCGTGTCCGACTCTGTGCGACCCCATAGACGGCAGCCCACCAGGCTCCCCCATCCCTGGGATTCTCCAGGCAAGAACACAGGAGTAGGTTGCAATTTCCTTCTCCAATGCATGAAAGTGGAAAGTGAAGTTGCTCAGTCATGTCTGACTCTTAGCGACCTCATGGACCACATCCTACCAGGCTCCTCTGTCCATGGGATTTTGCAGGCAAGAGTACTGGAGTGGGTTGCCATTGCCTTCTCCAATAAAGTACTAGTACTCCATTTAAAAATGGAGAGAAAACACAAAAACAATGAGAAGAATGAAAATAAATATCAATGCAAGCTTCATAAAAGAATTACATGTACTGTATTCAACTCGGGCATATTGGTAATACTGGATGCAACAACTGATGTATGGAGAAAATATAAATGCTTAATTTGACACAGAAACATTTACTGAATCTAAATATATCAAGACTTAAGAGAAAGTGAGAAGTTGTTAAAAATCTTTCCCTTTTCTCTTAACATTCCCCACATTATATAAAAGCAATGAATTCAGTAAAATTTCACAGATAAATTAAAGTACCCATAAAACAAAAGTTCACTGCTATACTGGTTAAGAAAATGGTGAAAGCTTCCAAATTTCTTATGAAAATATTATATATAATAATTTTGGGACAAATTGATCAGTTCAAATACAATCATGCTAATTCTCTAAGGGCATTAATATTTTGTTTCATAAATATCATGACAGTTGAGTCTCAAATTGTTTATATTATGCCAAGGGGTTTGATTACTCCTGCATACTTCTCTAATGTAGAGCTGCTTTTAGTTGATTTATATTATGTCTTAAATAATATCAATGTTTTAAAATATGTATTCCTCCTGGAAGCTGTGGTGAAAAGAATCAAACCTGGGGAAGAAATAAAATTATATTTCAGTAGAACAGGAAGTGACCAGTTCACACTGGAAGGTAGTTTGTAAGCAAAGGCTCCATTGCTTTGACACTTCAGGAAAGCGTCTGTATATCACATTAAACCTCAGCGCAGCCCGCACAGCCTGGGGTCCGTGGAGCATAGCCTTTTATATAATTGAAGAAGCAACTGTACTGTATCACGTGTGTCAGTGGAGTGTTACAAGTTGCAATAGAAACTATTTCCTGGTTAAATTAAGAGGAGAGAACATAGCTGGCTGGGTAGGTTTCTGGAAAATTTTGTGGTTAGCAGGCCAGTTTTGCAATCAGCTTGGTTAGCAAGTTTGAAATATTTGTATTTTTTTTTATTTTAAAGACAGAGAAATATAATATTTGAAATGTTTTTACAAATAGTAATGTCAGCTAAAATGACTTTTCCCAACAGTAATGGTGAAGAATCCTGTTCTCTTCTAATTCTTTTTTTAAAAAGAATACCCTGCATTTCTCCATGAAATAAATAGGAACTGCAGAAATAAAAGACATATATTTTTAGTTCTATCTTAATTATGTTTTGAGGAAAAAGATGAATTTTATGAAATACACTGTAACATTTATTAAAATTATATATGTATATTTATAAAATTCTATTTGTGTTAATTGTATATATTTCTTTTTTTTTTTAATGGAGAAGTTTATAGTTTTAATAGACTTATTGTGCTTCCCTGGAGGCTTAGACTGTAAAGAATCCAACTGCAGTGTGGGAGACCTGGGTTTGATCCCTGCCTTGGGAAGATCCCCTGGACATGGCAACCTGCTCCAGTATTCTTGCCTGGAGAATCCCATGGGCAGAGGAGCCTGGGGGGCTACAGTACAGTCCATGGGGTCACAAAGAGTAGACAGTACTGAATGACAACTTTCACTTCACTTCACTCATTTCATGTTGAATAAACCATTGCATACCCAGAGTACTATTTAATGAAACTCTAAGATCAATGGACAATTTTAGACTATTCCTTAAGCAGATACCACATTAGTTAAGAGTTTGGTTTCTGGCTTCATATTTCTAAGTTGGTATTCTGGTTCCTTCCCTGAGTAGTCAGCTTCCCTGGTGGCTCAGAGGTTAAAGCGTCTACCTGGGTTTGATCCCTGGGTCGGGAAGATCCCCTGGAGAAGGGAATGGCAACCCACTCCAGTACTCTTGCCTGGAGAATCCCATGGTCGGAGGAGCCTGGTGGGCTACAGTCCATGGGGTCACGAAGAGTTGGACACGACTGAGTGACTTCACTTTCCCTGACTAGTCATGAAACTTTACTCAATCTGCTAATCCTTCAGTTCAGTTCAGTCGCGCAGTCGTGTCCGACTCTGCGACCCCATGAATCGCAGTACCCCAGGCCTCTCTGTCCATCACCAACTCCCGGAGTTCGCTCAGACTCACGTCCATTGAGTCTGTGATGCCATCCAGCCATCTCATCCTCGGNGGGTCGTCCCGCCGCGGGTGACTTTTTACCCCTTCGCAGGTGATGTCCGTGAGCCTGGAGCGAGCATCTTTTCTCACACTTGCAGCTGCTCTTTAGAGCCCTACGGTAACCCGGAGTTAGCCGCCATTGGGAGCTCCTGTGGGCCCAGCGCAGGTGCGTGCAGGTGTGTGCAGGTGTGCCCTGGCATCGCACGGGCACGCAGCCAGGTGCCTGGTGGGCATACAACACGCCGCCAGTCAACACAGCGTCCCTTGGGTGCCCCCAGGGACAAACACAGGGGTGGGAGCACCCTGGGGAGCAGATGCCTGTCCTGGGAGGAGCGGCACGTGACTGATGCCCAGCCAGCCTGGCAGAGGGGAGAGAACGGGCACACAGGGACCTGCCCTGGCCAAGGGGCCCGCTTCGGGGATGACCACGGCCAGAGCACGAGACCACATGAGGGGCCGGCCAGGTGGTGGGACAGTAGGCCTGGGCCTTCATCCTCAGGGCAGTGAGTGTCATCATGGGGATGACAAGATGATCAGGATGCCTCTTGAGGTTTTATTTCTCTGCTTTTTAAATTAATTGTATTGGCCCATAGTTGCTTTCCAATGCAGTGTTAGTTTCTATTGTACAGGGAAATGAATCAGCCACATCTGTGTGGATCACAATATACTGTGAAAGATTCTGAAAGAGATGGGAATTTCAGACCACCTGACCTGCCTCTTGAGAAATCTGTATGCAGGTCAGGAAGCAACAGTTAGAACTGGACTGTCCAGCTCTTTCTGACCCTGTGGACTGTAGCCCCCAGGCTCATCTGTCCATGGGATTCTCCAGGTGTGAAGATTGAGTAGCCATTACCTTCTCCAGGGGATCTTCCCAACCCATGGATCGAACCTGTGTCTCCTGCATTGCAGGCAAATTCTTTATCATTTGAGCCACCAGGGAAGTCAATCCACCAAGGAGGCTTTACCATGCTTTATCAGTTTTGATACCTGGTAAGAAATGATGATGAAAGAGATGGGAGTACCAGACCACCTGACCTGCCTCTTGAGAAACCTGTATGCAGGTCAGGAAGCAACTGTTAGAACTGGACATGGAACAACAACTGGTTCCAAATAGGAAAAGGAGTACGTCAAGGCTGTATATTGTCACCCTGCTTATTTAACTTATATGCAGAGTACATCATGAGAAATGCTGGGCTGGAGGAAGCACAAGCTGGAATCAAGATTGCTGGGAGAAATATCAATAACCTCAGATATGCAGATGACACCACCCTTAAAGCAGAAAGTAAAGAAAAACTAAAGAGCCTCTTGATGAAAGTGAAAGAGGAGAGTGAAAAAGTTCACTTAAAGCTCAACATTCAAAAAACTAAGATCATGGCATCTGGTCCCATCACTTCATGGCAAATAGATGGGGAAACAATGGAAACATTGGCTGACTTTATTTTTTTGGGCTCCAAAATCACTGCAGATGGTGATTGCAGCCATGAAATTAAAAGACACTTTCTCCTAGGAAGGAAAGTTATGACCAACCTAGATAGCATATTAAAAAGCAGAGACATTTCTTTGTCAACAAAGTCCATCTAGTCAATGTTATTGTTTTTCCAGTAGTCATGTATGGTGTGAGAGTTGGACTATAAAGAAAGCTGAGTGCTGAAGAATTTACACTTTTGAACTGTGGTGTTGGAGAAGACTCTTGAGAGTCCCTTGGACTCCAAGGAGATCCAACCAGTCCATCCTAAAGGAGATCAGTCCTGGGTGTTCATTGGAAGGAGTGATGTAGAAGCTGAAACTCCAATACTTAGGCCACCTGATGTGAAGAGCTGACTCATTTGAAAAGACCCTGATGCTGGGAAAGATTGAGGGCAGGAGGAGAAGGGGATGATAGAGGATGAGATGGTTGGATGGCATCACCGACTCAATGGACATGAGTTTGTGTGAATTCCAGGAGTTGGTGATGGACAGGGAGGCCTGGCGTCCTGCAGTTCATGGGGTCTCAAAGAGTCAGACACAATTGAACAACTAAACTGAATTGAAGAAAGTATCAAATATCAAATGTCAAAAAATCAAATATCTCCTTTGATTAATTCAGAAATGTCCTGTCCATTGGAGGTTTACACTAGCAAAGTTTAGTTAAAAAAGAAAAAAACATTTTGGGTTTTTCATCTGAATTAAGCTGTTATGTAGATCTATAAAGGAAGATCTGAAAGCTTTGCAATCAATGTTGAGTCTGCTTTTTCATAAAAGAGATATCTCTACATTTATTTAGTTTTTATTTAATTTCTTTCAAACAGTGTATGTGATATTTTACATAAAGTTTTCCACATAATTTGTTAGTTTCATACCATAAGTAATTAATATTTTTGACTGATCCAGTAATAGGATCTTTTTAAAAAATGACTCAATCTACACATTTATAGCCAATATAATAAATGTAATTGAGTTGTGTATAAGATGCAGAAAATGTGGACAAATTTTATTCACTCAAATGTTATTCATTTTTCTATATTTCTGTATTATTTTGGTTTTCTAGGTCAGTGATGTTAAACAGTCAATGGTAGCAGTTTGCTTTCTTCCTTCATAAGCTTCATGTCCCCTCTCTCCCTGCCCCCTCCACCCCCAGAACCTCAGTGTTAATAAGAAAGAGTAGGAATGAAAATTCTTTTAGTATTCTTGATTTTGAAGTAAATAAAGTTTTGCCATTAAATTTGATATTGATATCCTGTTTTGGCAAATGCTACTAGAAAAGATGGAGACAGTTCCAAGTTCCTCTCTATTCCTGATCTATCAAGAAATGCTATAATTAAGTAGAGGTGTTTTTTTTTTTTTTTTTTGGTCTGTTCAAGTGATCATATGGTTTTTTTTTTATCCTTAATCTGTTACTATTAAAAATAACATTTGTTGATTTTCTAATTATAAGCTATTCTTACATTAGTTTGAAAAAACAATTATGCATATTTCATTAACATATTCTCTACACTTTTCTTGGTTTACTGATAATTTGTTTAAAAATTTTGCTTCTATATTTATTGCCGGGGTCCAGCCTGGGTGGATCCAGGGTGATTCGAAGGTGGAGACGGAGTCGGCATACTAGGAAAGAATTTATACAATTACAGATAGAGAGAGATTAGGAAATTAGCAGAAAAAAGAAGCTGAATAACTTGGCTTACATGGGATGCCAATCACCACCTACGTAGGCCACAGGCGTCTTTCCGTTCTCCCGAAGGAGAGGAGGCACTGAGGCTTCCCCGGTCCGATCTTAGAAGCCCAGGCAGAGTTAGTAGGCTTGGTGAGGACCCAAGTGCCCGATGGGAATTCAGCCAGAAAATAGTAAGAGGTATTAGAGGAGAGAAAGAGGCTGAATAACTTGGTTTACGCGGGATACCAATAAAATTCCAAGACAAGGAATTTGCACCATCTACGTTGGGCCACCAGCGCCACTTGAACATCGAAAGGTGCCCCTCTTTGGGCACCTTTTCGCGTGGACTTGAAAGCCGGGGCAAGTAAGCAGACNTTTTCCCTAGTGGCTGCACCGTTTTACCTTTCCTTTGAGCTATGTATGAGGGTACCAGTATCTTTATAACTTCACTCACACCTCTTGTTTTCTATTTCTTTGAGCATAGTTATTCTAGTGGGTGTGACATAATATTTCATGGTGGTTTTACTTTGCGTATTCTTAATGACCATGATGTTGAGCATCTTCTTATGTGCTTATTGGTAATTTTATTATTTCCCTGGAAAATGTCTATTCAAGTGTTTGCCCCTTTTTATATAAGGCTGGTGGTCTGTTGTTCTTGAGCTGTAGGTTTTCTTTATATATTCTGGATACCAGGCCCTTACCAGTTATGCAGTTATTTTTTCCTGTTCTTTGGATTGTCTTACCACTTTCTTGATAGTGACTTTTAAATATATGTTTTTAACTTCAATGAATCTTAATTTATCTGCTTTTTTTTTTTTTTTGGTTGCTGTTGCTTATGCTTCTGGTGGCATAGAATTGGAAACATTTTGTTAAGAAGTTTTTCATGTATCATCATGAAAGAGATTGGTCTGTAATTATTTTTCTTGTAAAGTCCTTGTTACACTTTGGAAATAGGTTGTTCTGGCACTACACACAAAAAAGTGAAAGTATCTTCCTATCATTAATGTTTTCTAGACATTTTTGCAAAATATTGCAGTTAGTTATTGCTTTGATGTTTAGAAGAATTCACTGGTGAAAAACTCTGTGCCTTGAGAATTCTTAGGAAGTTTCAATTAATGAATTCAACCTCTTTAAGACATTTAGTTTCTCAGAATTTTATTTCTTTATGTCAACTTTGGTAAATTGCATTTTTGAGGAATATTCCATTTCACTAAGATAGTCAAATTTATTGGTATAAAGTCATTTATAATATCCTCTTGTGAACTTTCTCATGCCTGGAGACTATGTAATAATAACCTATTTTTCTTTAAATGTTGCTAATTTGTGTTTTCTCTCTTTCTTCCTTGATGGATTTTGTAAGGGGTTTAGCAGCAGCAGTATCAATTTATTAATCTTTTCAGAGAAAAAACTTTTCTGATTTTTTTCTGTGTATTTTTTTGATTTCTATTTCTATATTTCTTTCTTAAGCTTGATTTGCTTTTCTTATTCTAACTTCTTAACGTAGATTTCTTGTTTTCTATTACATACCATTAAGATCATACATTTCCATATAAACACTATTTTACCTATAGCCAACCACCCTCAAACTTTTTTAAACCATTTTGTAAGGGGTTTAGCAGCAGCAGTATCAATTTATTAATCTTTTCAGAGAAAAAACTTTTCTGATTTTTTTCTGTGTATGTTTGTATCTACTTTTTTGATTTCTATTTCTGTATTTATTTCTTTCTTAAGCTTGATTTGCTTTTCTTATTCTAACTTCTTAACGTAGATTTCTTGTTTTCTATTACATACCATTAAGATCATACATTTCCATATAAACACTATTTTACCTATAGCCAACCACCCTCAACTTTTTTAAACCATAATTTTATTGAGAGATAAATCACAAAGCACAAGATTCACACTTTTGAAGTGAACAATTTTGTAGCTTTTAGTACATTCACAGAGTTGTGCAATTTCACCACCATCTAATTCCATAATATTTTAATTACCTCAAAAAGAAACCCCAGGTACATCAGCAATCTCTCTTCTTTCTCCGTTTCACTAACCTCTATCAACCATGGACTGACTTCTGCTTTTATAGATTTGCCTATTTTGGACATCTCACATAAATGGAATCATGTGATTTTTGGCCTTTTGTGTCTTGCTTCTTTCATTTATCATAATGTTTTCATCATTCATATATGTTGTAACTTGTATCAGTAATTCATTCTGTTTTATTGTCAAATAATATTCCATTATAGAATACGTACTATATATTTTAAGAAACTACCAAAGTGTCAATACTTTCCAAGGTGCCATCCCACCAGCAATGTCCCCACATCACTACAAATACTTGGTTTTGTCTGTTTATTAAAGCCATTCTATTAGGTGTGACAAGGTGTCTCCTTGTAGGTTTTGGTGTACATTTCCCTAATGACTAATTAAACTGAACATCTTTTCTAGTGCTTACTGTTCATTTTTATATCCTGTTCGGAGAAATGTTTATTTGAATCCTTTAGCCATTTTATAATTGAATCAACTATTCCCTGAGCCTTTTTGTTTTTTTGTTTTTTTTTTTACTTTCTTACCTTTTTAAATCCTCCTATGGTAACTTTTATTATTCTATGAGTTCATCGTTTGGTAGTTTTTCTGGAGGTCTGCTAGAGGGTTTCCCATCATCCTATATGTGTGTGTATATACATCTAATACAGTGTGTACGCAATTAATTTTTTTCCTGCTCTATATCTAATGATTTGCCTGAATATACCATTTTATCTTGATAATCACATCCCTTGAGTTCAAGTTTCCCTTGAACTTTTAAAGATACAAGCTGGTGATAATTCATTGTTATCTCCTTGTGGGTAATAACACTTTTCCCTTTCTCCAAAGCCTTTAAGATTTTCTCTTTATACATAATTCTGGCACTTTTATTTAAATATGTCTATTTATAATTTTAATTTATCTTGTGCAGTACTCTGTATGTTAAAATTGATAACTGTTGCTTATCTTTTTTTCTAGAAAATCTTTAGTATATCTTTTTAAATATTCCTTCTCCAACACATTTTCTATTTTTCTGACATTTCAATGAGACATATACTGGTACCTCTGTACCTAATCTCCATCTCTCTTAATACTTTAAGAGTTATTCCTTTTCATGCTGTGGTCTATTTAATACTAATGTTCAATTTACTAATTCCCTTTTTGACAGAGTTTATCTTTTCCATTAACTGTTTATTTCAGTTAGTGACTGCTTTTTATTTCCAAAAGTTCTACCTGATACTTCATATCTGTTTTCCCATTTTGAAGACGTTTTTGAAGATTAACTACTTAAACCTCTTTTCCAGATGATTCTATAATGTTAGTTCATCTGGATTGAAGTTTTTAAGCTGTCGCCTTATCGCTTGCCCATTTAGTACTGTGTGCATGTGCGAAGTTTCTTCAGTAGGGTCCTGACTCTTTGCAACCCGACTCTTTGCAACCCCAAGGACGGCAGCTCACCAGCCTCCTCTGTCCAAGGGATTCTCCAAACCAGAAGACTGGAGTGGGTTGCCATTTCCTACTCCAGGGCATTTTCCTGACCCAAGGATCGAACCCACGTCTCTTATGTCTCCCGCTTTGGAAGGTGGGTTTTTCACCACTAGTGCTACCTGGGTAGCCAGTTTCACTTATATATTTTGGATTTTCCACCACTCCCCTTAGCTTCAGATTTATGGTTTGATGGCTTTCTTTGACTGAAAATTTTATTTTATTTTTAAAATCTAAGTTGTCTAGAGCCTCCAAAAGTCCTGAACATAGAAAAACTAAGTTTTATATTACTTTCCAAGTCTTCTCCCCCAGAGCAACATCAGGGGAATTTTGGACACTTCCAGGTGCTTGTAATGAGGCTTTATCTATTCTCTTTGTTCTGTATTGCTTTATTGCTTGCTCATTTAGTACTGTGTGCATGTGCTAAGTTTCTTCAGTAGGGTCCTGACTCTTTGCAACCCCATGGATGGCAGCCCACCAGCCTCCTCTGTCCAAGGGATTCTCCAAACCAGAAGACTAGAGTGGGTTGCCATTTTCTACTCCAGGGCATTTTCCTGACCCAAGGATAGAACCCACGTCTCTTATGTCTCCTGCTTTGGAAGGTGGGTTTTTCACCACTAGTGCTACCTGGGTAGCCAGTTTCACTTATATATTTTGGATTTCCCACCACTCCCCTTAGCTTCAGATTTATGGTTTGATGGCTTTCTTTGACTGAAAATTTTATTTTTAAAATCTAAATTGTCTAGAGTCTCCAAAAGTCCTGAACATAGAAAAACTAAGTTTTATATTACTTTCCAAGTCTTCTCCCCCCAGAGCAACATCAGGGGAATTTTGGACACTTCCAGGTGCTTGTAATGAGGCTTTATCTATTCTCTTTGTTCTGTAGGCAGGAAGTTGCTCATTACCTGTTGTGCAGGCAGCGGTCAACTGTAAGCATTTTCCCTTCCTCGTGCATCCTACCTTCCTTAATTTTAAGCTGTGAGGATATTGCCCGCAGATAACCTCTGTTCCTGGGCATTAAGAGCTCAAAAGCTTTAGTCTCACAGTCTTTGAATTTTTATCAGTTTCTGCTTTATATTATGTTTATCTTCTTTTTAGAGACCATCTTACCACTTGAAAAGTATTTAGAACAGAGTGTGGGCATTAAAATATAAGCTCATTACATCTTGACTGGATGTGGAAGCATAGGAATCTTTGCTAAAGTGGAGGACTCTGGTCCCTGGATTCCAGCCTCCAATCTCTGGTATGGCATAACATGTTTCTGGAAATTTTGGTCCCTTCCTGGCATGGTGTAATGCGAATTGTCTGCTGCTACTGACCTCTGTTTCCTTCTTATTAATCTCACAGGTTTTCTGTACTCACCCTTCTTGTTAGCCTCAAAGGCATCCCCTTGTACCCTTTGTTTTTTATTACAAACCTTGAAGGTCAATCAAGGAAGCCATCCTTAGTAGCTAAAAAAAAAAAAGCATTCCTTCCTGGAGGGAAGGATACTATTCAGACTCTTCCAGCAGGTAAAAAGGTAAAAGACAGCAGTTATGTTCCATGTGTCTCATTCACAGAAGAAACTGAAGAAGAGCAAAGTATTTTAATGTTCAGTCTTTTTAAGTAAGGAAATTAATTGCCTGCTTCACTTTTCTATGAAATTCTGTTTCCTCTGCTGAGGCACCCTTCTCTTAGTTCTTTGTGTGCCTAACTTCTTATCAAATCTCAGCTCAGATGTCACCATCCTCAGTGAGAAGTTTTATATAATAGGAATAGATTGTAAAATATCTAGAAATTATCTATATTGTATATTTTTGCATTGCCCCTTCCCCCTAGACCATAAACTCCATGATGATGGAGGCATGTCTGCCTTGTTTATTTTAATCCTCAAACACCCTGAAGCATGCCAGCACTCAACACATGTTCTTTAAATACTTGGTCAATGAATAGGTGGGCTGATCCTGTTCCATTCAGAACTGGTCACAGTTGAGAAATAGTATATAGAGCATTATGTGAAATTACCCGATGGGAGGGCTAGTGGAGATCATTCAGTGGACACCTTCATTTTACAGGCTTAAGGCTTATCACCATCACAAATAACTAACTACTGGCTAGAAAGGAAACAAGGTTGATTGGCCACATTTTGAAGGAGCAGTGGCACGTGGGCCTGGAGCCCCCTTTATGTGGTTGGTGCTCAGTAAATAGAAATGCACTGAAGAGACTCTGGATCCTCCTCTGCTGGGCATATACACTGGGTAGTCACTAAGTCCCCGTTTGTGCCCTAGTCTATAAAGTTATTGTGACAGTTAAGGTGGATAATTTAAAAAGATTATTTGGCAATTCATATGAAGACCCTGTTTGGCAGAGGCAGGAAACGCACAAGAGAAAGGTCACTGCCTTTTTGCCAATTGTGCTCATTGTATAAACAAAGAAAGATTGATGGATATCCAAAACAAAACAAGACCTAAAGGAAGACTCAAAGGAAAGGAGAAAGTAGGAGGCAAGGATGGTGATATAAACTTACCATCCTGGTAAAAGAGTTGGTTGTGGGTGCCTTTCTGTTTCTCTGTGGAAATGTTTTTATAACTATCGAATCTTGATAGATCTGTCAGAGGAATGAAATCAGTAATGCAAATTTTGAAACGTATGTCAGAGATCTTTCTGAGATACTGTGAAATCACTAAATGTTCATCAAAATGGAAAATAAAGATGGAGTTATGAGCCCTCTGGCTTAATTTATCCATTATTTATTGGTGAAGTTCACGTTTCCTGGGGTCATGTGGATGTCATGGGCCAGGCTGGATGCCTGAGCCACATGAGGTTCTAGAAGGAAATTGGACAGGTAATTGGGTGATGTGTAGCCATCATCACAGTCTTAGAGTATGGACACAGAACTGCATGGAGTCAGAATGGAGAAATAGTCACTGGAAAGCTGACTGATTTGACCACTGGGAGGTCAGTGGTGACCTTTTTAGAGATCAGTATAACTAGACCTAAAAACAGAAATTGTTGTTGTTCAGTCGCTAAGTCATGTCTGACTCTTAGTGACCCCATGGACTGCAGCACATCAGGCTTCCCTGTCCTTCACCATCTCCCAGAGTTTGCTCAAACTCATGTTCATTGAGTCAGTGATACCATCCAACCATCTCAGCCTCTTTCATCCCCTTCTCTGCTTGCCTTCAATCTTTCCCAACATCGTAGTCTTTTCTGATGAGTCGGCTCTTGCATCAGGTAGCCAAAGTACTAGAGCTTTACCTTCAGCATCAGTCCTTCCAGTGAATATTCAGGATTGATTTCATTTAGAATTGACTGGTTTGATATCCTTGCTGTCCAAGAGACTCTCAAGAGTCTTTTTCAGCACTACGGTTCAAAAGCATCAGTTCTTCAACACTCAGCCTTCTTTATACTCCAACTCTCACATCCCTACATGACTACTGGAAAAACATGTTAATACGCTGTCTAGTTTTGTCATTGCTTTTCTTCCAAGAAGGAAATGTCTTAATTTCATGGCTACAGTTTGTGTACTCATTGACCAATGCATTCTCTTGGCCAAATTCTGTTAGCCTTTGCCCTTCTTCATTTTGTACTTAAGGTCAAACATGCCTGTTACTCCGGTATCTGTTGACTTCCTACTTTTGCATTCCAATCCCCTATGATGAAAAGGACATCTTTTTTTGGTGTTAGATTTAGAAGGTCTTGTGTTCAACTTCAGCATCTTTGGCATTAGTGGTTGGGGCATAGACTTGGATTACTGTGATGCTGAATGGTTGGTCTTGGAAACGAACCAAGATCATTCTGTCATTTTTGAGATTGTACCCAAGTACTGCATTTCAGACTAATTTGTTGACTATGAGGGCTACTCCATTTCTTCTAAGGGATTCTTGCCCATTGCTAAGTCACATCAGTCGTGTCCAACTCTGTGCGACCCCATAGATGGCAGCCCATCAGGTTCCTCCATCCATGGGATTTTCCAGGCAAGCGGACTGGAGTAGGGTGCCATAGTCATAGATATAACGGTCATGTGAAATAAATTCATTCACATCCATTTTAGTTCACTGATTCCTAAAATGTCAATATTCATTCTTGTCAATATTCTCCTGCTTGACCACATCCAGTTTACCTTAATTCATGGACCTAACATTCCAGGATCCTATGCAATATTGTTCTTTATAGCATTGGACTACTTTCACACAGACACATCCACAACTGAGCATTGTTTCTGCTCTGGCCCAACCTCTTAATTCTCTCAGGAGCTATTTCTCTGCTCTTCCTCAGTAGCATATTGAACACCTACTAACCTGGGGGGCTTATCTTCTGGTGTCATGTCTTTTTGCCTTTTCATATTGGTCTTGGGGTTCTCGAGGCAACAGTATTGAAGTGGTTTGCATTGCCTTCTCCAGTGGACCTAGTTTTGTCTGGACACTCCACCATAACCCATCTGTCTTGGGTGGTCCTACATGGCATGGCTCATAACTTCACTGAGTTACACAAGGCTGTAATCCATGTCATCATTTTGGTTATCTGTCTGTGATTGTCGTTTTTGTTATAAAGGCTGTTAGATTGTAGTTCTTGCTTCTTCTGTCTGCCCTCTGATGGTTGAGGATGAGGCTTGTGCAAGCTTCCTGATGGGAGGGATGGCTATGGGGCAATCTGAGTCTTGCTCTGGTGGGCAGTGTCATGCTCAGCAAATCTTGAATCAAAATTTCTGCTGATAAATGGGGCTGTGCTCCCTCTTAGTTGTTCGGCCTGAGGCAACCCAGTCCTAGAGTCTACAGGCTCTATGATAGGGCTAAAGGCAACCTCCACAAGGACTTATGCCAACATGTGCCTCCCAAGAATGCTGCTGCCAGTACGCCTGTCCCTGAAGCAGGTCAGGAGACCCTCAAACACTCAGAGCAGGTCTGCCCCTGTCTCTTTCACTGCTCCTTTTCCCTGGGTTCTGTTGTGCACAAGATTTTGCTTGTGCCTTTCAGGCATGGCTGTTTCTTTCTAGTCCTGTGAAGGTTCTGTAATAATATCCTGGAGAATAGTAAGTGTGAAAGTTGAAGTAGTTAGTATAGACTGTTCTCAAGAATTTGGGTGGTAAATTTTCTTGAGGTGAGCAGGGTTGAGAGAATAATTTTGGATTGTATGTATTACAGGAGACTCTGTTGGCATGCAAAATATAGCAAGACAGGAAAAAAAAGAAGAGGTTCAAAAGGAGAAATAGTCTCTTTTTCAAGGAAAAGAGTAAATTATACACACGATGTTAAGGAAAACTACAGAAGAACTGAATGGGGATGGATAAAGTTTTCAGGAACCCATATAATTGAGTTAGAATAACTGGCCTTCTTTATGAGGGAATTTGTCTTAGTCACTGGTCTAGCTCAGACACAGGACTAGTTGACAGCAAAACCAATGCCCTTCCTCAGTGTCTATACCCCCCATCATATGTTAAACTCTTTTCTTGCTGAGAAGCATAATTTTATTGGCAAATACTCACTTGACTATAGAAGGAAAGATTAAGGAATAAAAACTAATTGGGTCAGATTATAGAATCTGACAGATAATTCACTTTTAAAAGGTAGAGAAGGACCCCTGTGGTAACTGTCTATAGTACTGAAAGTGTTAGTCATTCAGTTGTGTCCAACGTTTTGTGACCCCATGGACTGTAGCCTCCAGACTCCTCTGTCCATGGAATTCTCCAGGCAAGAGTACTGGAGTGGGATCTTGCCCGGGTATCATTTATTGCAGGCATATTCTTTACCATCAGAGCCACCAGGGAAGCCCCATAGTACTGGAGAAGGGATTAATTATTGGGATCTGAGGAGCTTGGTGGATTACTTATGATGAAGTCTTTTATGAAGAGAAGTCTGATGTTGAAGGAGGAATCATGCATTGCAGTGTCATGGGAACTAAGGGAAGTATGTTCTGAAGCCTAGAAATCATGGGAGGGAGGGATTAAAGATGTACTAAGGCTATATGAAACCACTTGAAATTACAGGCTATAAGGTCTACCTTGACAAAACAATCCTAGAATATTGAGGCAGGAGGAGGTTGAGGGGGAGTTTGAGGGAAGAGAGTAAATAAAGAGAGCAGTGATCAGATGATCAGAAAGAGTCTCCAAGACTGGACTGCATCAATTATCACTCTCACAATTTAAGGTAGCTATAAAGGTCAAGTTGTGGTAAAAGTTTTCCTTGGGTTCCACCTTCAAGTCTCTTGAAAGGGGAAAGGGTTGGATCCTTCCTTACCTGATCCTTACTTGAAGTCCAGTAGGGGAGCCAAGTTCCTACAACCTTGGTGCCCAAATAGAGCTTAGATGTGTGATCTGTTCTTTGATGTCAAATCTGTAGTCAAGCTTTGTAACCATCACAGGGCCCAGAAGAACATTTTCAAAGATCTTATGAAAAAATGAGAAAATGTGAAATGGAAGGAGAGACCACCTTAAATCTCTAGGTGTTCTCTTTGTTCAGAGGTCTTTTCAAATTTGACCCATTGGTTGAGTTGAAAAAATGGACTGAAAATTTTAAGTTAATAATTTTTTGGCAAAATTTGAAAGAGATTTCTGTCCATTCACTTTACAAATTTAGCAGTTATAAAGTCACCATGTTAAATAGAGTTTAGGAAAACAGAAATATTCAACCATATTCACATCACCTTAATGTAACTTAAAATTATCAGTGGTTCCTTTTCATCCTAACAATACATATATATTTATATGTATATGTTTTTGTGTATATATATATTTATACATGTATATATATATATATATGTTCATATAGCTGTAATTAGTTTTCATGTACTTTTAGGTCTTTTGACTTATTTTCTTTTGTCCTATGGTTTCTAAAATTATTTTAACATTTATAATAGTCCATGAATTGAATGTACCATGATTTATTTACCCTATTGTTGGGAAAAAGGCAAATTCCAAATTTTTAACAAAAATAAACAACACTGCAGTAAACAATTTTGGCCTGTGTGTTTTCCTTCATGTAGATTTTTGGTAGTGTCAAAGTGTGTGTGATTAAATCTGTTTTACAGATAAAGAGCAGATACTAGTCTTTTTTGAAAAGTTTATTATACAAACATAAACACAGGAATGATAATAAGAAAGCTATACCTACAGTTGGAGAAGGCAATGGCACCCCACTCCAGTACTCTTGCCTGGAAAATCCCATGGACAGAGGAGCCTGATAGGCTGCAGTCCATGGGGTCGCACAGAGTTGGACACGACTGAGCGACTTCAGTTTCACTTTTCACTTTCCTGCATTGGAGAAGGAAATGGCAACCCACTCCAGTGTTCTTGCCTGGAGAATCCCAGGGACAGGGGAGCCTGGTGGGCTACCGTCTATGGGGTTGCACAGAGTCAGACACGACTGAAGCGACTTAGCAGCAGCATACCTACAGTATCACTATCTAAATAAATCACCTTCAGTTTCTTGGAAGTCTTGAGTCAGGTGTATAAATCATTTTACACACTCAACATTGCATCTTGCATTACTGTAAACTCCTCATAACCCCTTTAAAGATATTCCATCAAGTTGAACCAACCATGGTCTGTTAGTCTTTCCTTTCAACTGGTTAGGTAGTGCTGCTATTTTTTCTTATCTTTAAATCCTATTGCAGTGTTTATTTATCACTGTGACTAAATAACTTTTTCCTATTTAAATATTGTTGCTTGGAGGAAGATGGGATTAATGGGCCAAATTTATGAAGATTTTATGACTCATTAAAAATATTGGTGAATTACTTTTTGAAAATTTTTGCCAATGTCTACTGCACCAATGTTGAGATACATGTCTCACACTTCCTTTTTGATAGAAAAGGTAGGCAAGTGCTTTTGTTTTTCTTTTATTCTCTGTTACATCTTCCAATGTTTTAGAAGAAAAAAGTGTGTATTTTTGTTTGTGTGGATTATCAGTTTAGTCAGTTCAGTTCTGTTGTTCAGTCGTGTCCAACTCTTTGCAACCCCATGGACTGTAGCACGCCAGGCTTCCCTGTCCATCACCAACTCCCAGAGCTTACTCAAACTCATGTCCATCAAGTCAGTGATGCCATCTAACCATCTCATCCTCTGTCGTCTCCTTCTCTTCCCCCCTTCAATCTTTTCCAGCATCAGGGTCTTTTCCAAGGAGTCAGCTGTTCACATCAGGTGGCCAAAGTATTGGAGCTTCAGCTTCAGTATCAGTCCTTCCACTGAGCACTCAGGACTGATTTCCTTTAGGATGGACTGGTTTGATCTCCTTGCAGTCCAAGGGACTCTCAAGAGTCTTCTCCAACACCACAGTTCAAAAGCATCAATTCTTCGGAGGTCAGCTTTCTTTATAGTCCGACTCTCACATCCATACATGACTGCTGGGAAAACCACAGTTTTGACTAGATGGACTTTTGTTGGCAAAGTGATATCTTTGCTTTTTAATATGCTGTCTAGGTTGGTCATAACTTTTCTTCCATGACCAACCTTTGTGGACTACTTGCTTATAACTAAGTATTGCTTATTAGTGATGTCTTGGTTCTTTATTAACTTGCATGGGTTCCGAAAAATACATAATTTTTAACCATTTCTCTTATTTAATGCTATTATTTTACTATTTTAAAAAGAGTTCTTTGGGTGCTCACACACATCCGACTCTTTGTGACCCCATGGATTGTAGCCTGCCAGGCTCCTCTGACAATGAGATTCTCCAGGCAGGAATACTAGAGTGGGTTGCCATGTCCTACTCCATGGGATCTTGCCTTCAAGGGATCGAACCCACATCTCTTATGTCTCCTGTATCGACAGGTGGGTTCTTTACCACTAGTGGCACCTGGGAAGCCCCATTGTTTTTTTTTACTGTTTTAAAAATAGTTCTCTGTGAGGTGTGGTGTGGGAAAAGCAGGAACTTAGAGAACTGTGTATTTGAATATGTTAGTCTTTCTTCTTGTCAATTGCTGTTGTCTTTCTTCCTGACATCATAGGTTGGTTGCTTGTCACTTTCCTATTATTTTTATCTTTTACATATTATGTGATAGTTGGCCTTTTTAGATCTCTATTTATCCTGCTAGACTCTTGAGATAGTCAAAAGAAAGGAGTGTGTGTTACTCATTTAGAAGAGAATAAAGATTCTGTTGATACTAGATGAATAAAGATATTTCACTCTGACCCACTAGAGGTATTTTAGGGGGAATCTGAAACTTCCCCTCCCTACCCTCACCAAAACAATTGCTGATCGGTTTCCCTAGTAACAATCAAATAGCACTTTTTCTATTGCTTTGTAATGGCATTCCAGCTACCTGTTTCCCTGGCACCTCATTAGTAGTTCATATCTGCAACTATTTGTTTCATCATCAAGGCTGCTCACTTGTATGTTGAGTGCAGAAGTCACCATCTTGTTCTTGCTCTCTGTTTTGGAGTGCTTAAGAATAAAAGGTAGATTGAAGTGATACATTGATATAAGACAAATTCACAAATTCACTTGAGTCTATTTCTGAGTTTTCTGGTTTGTTCAACCATTTCTGTTTATGTACCTGACACTTGGTTAGGCTTAGGTGGTAAAATTCTGAGGAGGCTATGCCTTTGTTCTTGAGCTCTCATTCTAGTGGCATGAGTAGAAGAATTGACAGGTTGCTTTGGTACAAGGGAGGCCTTGATAGAGGTTTGTTCAGAGTTCCCTGAGGGTACAAAGGGCTGCTCACTCCACCGAGAAGCAAGTCAGAGGAACCTTCTGAGAGGGAAGAGGTCTGAGCCAGGTCTTAGAAGGTGAGCTGGGGTAAGCCAGGATGAGAAAGGAGAGGGTATTTTCTTGGTAGGGAAATAATGCCAAGTGCAATGATCTCTCTCTCTTTTTTTTGAAATATGGCTATCTTCATCACTGCTATTTTGTGCCTTTAAATAGCCTGTTAGGTTTGCATCATTTTAGTGGCTTTTTGTATGCAATGTTCCTTGACTTTTTAAAAAAATGATTTGCCTGATAAAATTTAGAATTATTTTTACTTTCAAGAAAATTTCTGTTGGGATTTTGACTGGAATTCTGTTAAATGTGTAAAGTGAGTTGGAGATAAAAAATATCAGTTTTAGTCTGTTCAGCTAAGAGTTGGTCTCTTAATTTTATATTTATCTCTCCAAAATTTTTGCATTTTAAACCATAGGTTACAGCAAATCTATGGTACTTTTTCTCTGTGCATAAATTTATGAATGTTTATGCATATACATTATATGTAAAATACATGAGTTAATATCAGAAAAAGTATACCTTGGATAAAATTTCCTAAGCAAAACCATTTCATTTTTATTTAAGAAACAAGCACTAACTTTAACTTTTTACATTTGAGCTGATTTTTAAAATTGTACATGATTGAGGTTTTCTATTTTTCTTATAAGAGAATAGCATGTCGCTATAGCATTTAAACTTTTACATATCTCTTAAGCTTGCTTTCATGTTTTTCAATACTTAGCAGTTTTGTCTTAGGTTTTTGCTTTCTGCTTATTAAGATGTAAATTTTAGAATTATTAATAGGGCTTCCCTGGTGGAATTTAGAATTATTTGTGCCACCTTATGTTTATTATTTATATTTGTTATTTTGTTGATTATTTTGAAATATTAAGTTGAATGCTTCATTTATTCATTTCCCTATCATAAGTTTAAATGCTTTTATCATGCCAGAAGATTGCTTTGGCCAAGCAGCATACTTTGTAGAGTTTTTCATTCTTTAAATAGGATAATCACTAATTAGTTAGGAAAACATATTTCAATCTGAAATTCCTAGGGTTTGATGTTAAATATACCATCCATTTCTACTTTCAGAAATATAGAATGAAGAGTTTTTTTTTAATTGTTTTCATTTACAGATTATATTTATTTTATATGATCATGGGACAGTCAAAGGGAAGTTTCTTTGATGACATGCATAGGGGAGTGTATGTGTTTTGTATGTATAATGGTTTTCCAATTTGTAAGTTATAAAGAGCAATTATATTATATTTGTCAATTATTATATTTGTCAATTATTTTCCTTATTCTTATACTTCAAAGTTGTGGATTTCCTGTTCAGCATAATGGTTTAATTATATATAGTCAGCAAGATGGGAACTTTATCATTATATATCATCATAATTAAGTTCCCCTAATACTTTTTACCATGAAGTCTACTGTAAAATATTTTCTTTTTATTTAAGTTTTATAGGTTAATTTTGCCCACCAAGTTTTTAAGTGCAGCTCTTGACTTGGTCTTTTAATGGATTAAGCTAGATGATTTCATGTTACAGTTTCTACCTTGATTTAATATCTGCTGTCCTCAACTTTGCCATTCCAAAATGCTTACTTTCAATTAAAATATACCATAATTTGGAAGACTGTATTCTCACATTGTATCTACCCATTTTACATTCTAAGTTTTTCCTTGAAATAATCTCACAAGGATTCTATTATTCCGTTTAATTGCTTGTGCCAGAGAGTCTCAAGGCAGATCTCATTTCTCCATTGATGGGTCAGGAGGGTCTTCAGTGGGGGCTGTAAACTGATCCAAACACCAAATATTTGGTGATATTGAGGATAATTAAAATTAGCATGCACAGACTAAAATTAGCCTGTCATTGAACTTAATTGGAGAAGCAAATTCATACATGCTATTCACAGGTTTTTTCCCTGAAATGTATGTATTTCTCTGCACTGACTCCCATTCCCTGGCTCTGTACCCAGGACTCTTTTTCTTGGGTAAAGTGGGGCTTGGTGGCTAACTGCTACAGAGTTTTTACATCTTTTTCAAAGGAATCAAGTTGGAGGAAATGTAAAAGTTGCTGTTTTATACCTCTTTGCAACTTTAAAAGATTCCTTCTGTGAAGGAAAATGAATAGAACTCCTTTTAGCGACTCAGTATTTCATCTGTTTTGTAATTTTGTATTAACAATCATGTCAATTAGTTCAAGTCACCAGTAACAGCCTTTCTCTCTCAATAGTGTTCCCTTATCATTTTAGCCATGCTTCAGCATGTTTTTCACCAAAGCATCTTGAATGGTGACTTCTCTGACTTCATTCTCTTTGATTTAGACTTATTTGGTAAGTTTTCTCCCAAAAGGAAACCATGTACTAAAATTACTGCACTCAATTAAGAGAAAAATTTTCCCTACAGCATTTTACCTTTTGAGGATTCTGTAATGTTGCTTCAGCATCATTTGTAGTCAGGAGCTTAATTTGATGGGAGGTGTAACCTATGATGAGTACAATGGGGAATGCATATGGGTTCTGCCAATGTAAAATAAAATTAGTCTTAGATTTTCTAGATGAGAAAATGACCTCTCTGCCTTAACATGTAATTGTGAGAATCTATCCATATGTCATTACTCCATTATAAACTTTAAAAATGAATATAAGCATTCTAAAGTCTCAGGCTGATAGGTAAATAGGTAAATTACACTACAACACAGGATTATGAAATAAATTAGAACAAATTAACAGGTGACTTAAGAATGATAAAGGCTACAGAGAAAAGGTGACATGGGGATGGGATCCTGAAGGATGATTTCCTGTGACAGGGTGGCGCAACTTGGAAGGGCATTTGAGGTGGATGGAATAGTACGTTCAAAAATGTGGTACTCTGCAGGCCAGGAGAGTGAGATGCTGAAATGGAGGACTGACTGTGGTGTGTAATGCCATGATATCCTTCTGTCATACATTGTCCCCATTTGGGAAGCAGGGTTAGGGTATTCTGTGGAAAAGGATAAAAACTGGACCAGGGATGGGCAACTGGCTTACAGGTGGCTGATCCATAGGCTGACCGGGAATGCTAAGGTATCCTGTTAAAAAATGCAGAGCAAGCAGACTGGCTTCTTCAGTGATTTAGAGATAGGAGTGTGAACTACAGCAGAAGGAGCCTGTCCAGGTTTTTATGAAAACGGTAGAGGATGGCTGTTCCCTTACCTTCTCCAAGTTCTGGGGACTCCCCAGTTCTAAGCAGGTGTTACCTTATAATAAGCTCTCTTTCAAAAAGCAGCCAGTGTGAATCTCTTCCTAAAAACAAAAATGACTTAACAACGTGTTAGGCCACTGATCAAAGAGAAGGAGAAGAGAAGTTAACCTTAAAATTTATTTCTGTGGCAGAGTCAACAGGAGTAGCTGTTTATCAACTATGCAAGTGGAATTCCCTAAAGAAGTGGACAAGGGTGCTTTCCTTCTTACCAATCATTATTTTTATTAATATATTTTACAAGACTGCAGTTGAAATAATATTAAATACAAATTTTTTATACAGAAAGTGTAATAAAGTTAAAATAGTTCCTTGTAATTCATAGCATTATTGCAATGCTTACAAAATTTTTGCATAGAGTGTGCAAGGATTGATGTTATTCAAAACAAAACTAAAAAGCTCTTCTTACATCACACCCAAATCGAGAGAAAAACAAAAAACCAAGTTTAAAAAAAAATAATCCAAAGGCTGAACTCAATTGCTTTAGGGAAATGGGGTTCCTTTTTCAAAATCTCCAAGCAAATAGGACTTTTATTACCTTATCTTTACTATGAAAGCACCAGAATCTGGCTTATCCAGGAGTGTGTTTAGCCAGCACAGAGATGGATGGTTCCCTGCCTTTCCTTTCTCAAACCTGATCTCCTGAAGAAGCATGCCTCTGCTTTAATGTGGCCTCAAAAAGAGAGAAACTCGACTGGGTAGGCGGTTAACAGATGGCAAACTCTGTTACTGCCTCACCAAACACTGCCTATAAATTAGGTTAGTTTTGTGTCCATCCCAAATTCAGGTTTGCAGACTCTTCCTTCTACTTTGCCAAGATCTCCTGTGTCTGCTAGGGAACCTGACTGCTGGCTCTGGTGATGTTAGTTCCATGAGACCCTTTAAAGATACCCCTTCCTAATTTGCTGTTGGACACATACATCAGTAAAAGAAAATCCCTGAATGACTTACCCTAAAACAGGATATTTGACATTTTTAGTTCATCCCTTTACTAAGTTTTAAGAGGTGGCAGAGCCACAGGAGCATGACAGGACCCTGGTTAGCACTGGGATTGACTGTGTTAGGAGCAATGAGAGGCTCTGTCTGTAGCCCTCCAGGGGTCAGACATGTGATGTGGAGAAAACACAGAAAAAGCAGGACAGACCCACCCTCTGCCACTGCGCCACTACGAAGCTCTGGGTGGGGGCAGGCTAATAGGAGCTGCACAAGGGCATACCAGTTTAACCTGTTCCGATTGTCCCTGGCTGAGTTAATTCTTCAAAATGACTTTAAGTCTTTGAACTCTTAGAGATCAAACCCTGATCCCTTGGCTTAGAAAATGAAAGTGCCCCAAAGCCATGGAGTTATAAGGAACTTCAGATGCACTCATCTGCCCCCTTAGTCACTGGAATGCCACCAACCTCTTTGCTGAAACTAGGACACAGGTGTCAGCTGTACAGGTTCAAGGTTAAAGTATGCCACTGTTGCAACAGGAATTGGCAGGTGGGCCCCCTTTCCAACTCAGATCAATTGGTAATGATGGCCTGAGTGCTTTGGTAAGAAAAATTCTGTGCATGGGGTAGGTGGGGTTATGGACCATTGGTGATGACTGACCAGGTATGGGGTGTGAGACTCGAACCATTATCCCAGCCAAAGGGGCCAGCTTGGTCCTGAATGCCTGGTGCTAACTGAATTCTTGCCAGTCTTATTTTCTTGTAGGGAAATACAGACAGTTGAATTCCTTTCTATTTGATTCTCTCCTGGAGTCTTGCCACAGCTAAATGTAGGGAAGAATGATAGCCAACTGGTATCAAAGCACTCACCTAAAATAAGACATTGGTCTTTTGAAGTGAAATACAGGGGAAGGAGAGTTGTGTGAGCAGAAATGCTTATTTGTGTAGCCTCAACTATAGATCATCGAGGATTAAAGTTTAATTCTTAAATGTAAGGCTACAACCCAGGCATCTTTGAACTTATAAGGAGAAGGAGCCTGATTTAACAAGAATCATAAAGCAAACTATTTGGTCTTTTATTCTTTTTTGGTACCAGATTCTGTTACTCAGATCTTCTATATTTTTACCATAGGTGTCTCTTTGTCAGTGCTGGATGCTGTCACTCATGAGACAAGATAGAAAGAGAGGAGATACAGTTTTATAGTCTCATCCAGACAAGAAGGACTAGTTTAAAAACCAGTAGGAGACATTTCTTAACAGCTTGACAAATAGCTTGACCTGTTGGTGACTTCACAGCATAGTGGTCTGGAGTTAGACCCGCATTCCAGCTCTGCCCTTTTCTAACTAGTGACTTTGAGCAAGTTTGCTAGCCTTTCTAAGCCTCAGTTTCCACATCTGTAGATTGGAACTATAATGGAACCAAACTCAAAGGATTGTTTTGAGGATGAAATAAGTGGATGCATATAAAACACTCAGCACAGTGGCTAGCGCACAGTGCTCAATGAATTATATCCATATAATCCATAAGCATTATCATTATAATTGGAGAAAGAGAACCCAGCTCTTGCCCTGCTTTAGAGTAGGCTGTGGGTCCAAGGAGACCTCTCTGACCTTATGTAAGATTCATGGGTGTGATTTGAGAAGAAGGTTCACAACTTGCTCAGATCCTCAAAAGAAACTATGACATCTCCCCAAATGTTAGGACTTCGAGGATTATATAAATATGGAGACTAAAGAAGCATCAGTGTCTTCTTGGTCATCAAATATCTTTTGCCCTCAGATAGTACTTTGCTATACTGCTCCTTTGTAACCTATGGATCAACTTGGGATTTAGGAAATCTTAGCTGTCTCTGATTTCACCAAAATAATGCAAATATAGAATTAGGCTGTGAAGACAATAAAAAAAAAATGGGATTACCAGATGAGTCTAGGAGTGCAGAATAGACTTTAGGTAAGACAGGTCTTCTCTCTTGTCTGAAAGAGGGCAGCTTGTTTTATTGTCTGACTTTAGGTCATGTTCACGATGGAGCGAAATCCCTTCACTATCTAGTGAGGGTGTCTACGTGCCTAACAGAGTGTTTTGGAATAGTATTCTGGTTTCTCATTGCGACAGCTGGATATGAACTCTAAAAATACTTCCTGTTGATAGTATTTTCCTTTGTACAGTAGAAAACCTCCTGGAGGTGGAACTGATATTACCACTTGTTGGGCCAAAGTTAAGAAGTCAGCATTGCTGTTAGTATGTTTGAGACTATTTACTGATGGGTTTGGTTAACATCCTTAATACTGTTCTGACATCACACCTCTTGTTGCATCCTTTGAACTGCTCTTTTTTCCAGGGGAAGATGCTAATATATCCTACTCTTTCAGTACCTAAAAAGAAGATATGGGGTGGGATAAAACCAAAGAAAATAGCCTATGGATCATGAGTCACCCCCAAGGGGATGTTTTCTTTTATTCTTGTGCTCTAACAATACTCAAAACAAGGACCTCCCACAAATAATTCTTTTCCCTTTGCCATTCAGACCTGTCTTGAGAAATTTCAAGGACTCCATTATGAAGAAAGCTTTTAAGAACCATAGAAATCACATTGCTTTTGAAAGTGCTAATGTGTGCGGTGTGCTGTGCTGGCTGAAGCAGCGGGCTTCAGAGCGCTTTATCTCTTATCAGTGGTTTAGCTTTGTGAATGAGAAATTCAGAGGCAACTGTGTAATTTGAAATTCTGATTACCACAAAGAAAGAGATGCATCTGACACCCCAGTGCAGTAGCTTTGACTATTTTAATGGAAATATGTTGGGACTAGGGGAGCCTTCCACTGAGGAAAAAGTGATGAAAGACCAAGAGAGAGACATGTTATCTTTGAGATAAAAGGCCTGTTTTCTAAGGTTGTTTCTTTTATGATGACTTTTCCCCTCTACCTGCTACCGGGGCACCATGCAAATGTTTCATTCCAGGAACTGCTTTGTTATTCTTTTTGTGCCTAAGATTTCCCAGAGCAAGAGAAATAGAGAAAAGGGGTCATGTTTACAACCTACTTAAATGGATTTTCACCTTTCAGAGAGCCTTAAAGAAAACAAGGATCTGGTGCTTAAATGGATCTGTTTACTTCCTTGGTTCAAACATCAGGCTACCTTTTGCCTAAAATAAATCATGATATTTTCATGTAGCTGCTCCTGTGAAGGCCAGTTTAATCCTCTCTTAGTTGAATCCAGATAAAATGCTGAAGGACTCCTTTAACTAATGTCGATTAGGGTCTGGTAAATGGTGGATAAAAAAATAAACACCTTTCCTTCCCTAGCAGGAATACTACTACTTATAAAGAATCATTCATAATTGATGCTACTTTAGCAATATTGAATATGAGGTCCTGGATTAGCAATAGGGGTGCTGATTGAAGGGACAAATCTCTGGGAGGAACCTGCCTTACCACGCAGAGGCAGAGATTTTGGAATTCAAAGTAGGTCTTTCCTTTACTCCTTTTACACCAGAGAACAAAGATCCAGATCCTTGAAGACAACATCAAGGCAGCCTTTCCCCTTGACCTCCAACTCCCCAGCAGTAGCTTCATGAAATAATTCTATGTTTTTTCTTCTTACATATTTTAAGATATTTCTTTGAATATTTCTAATTATTTATTGGTCCTGCCAACTCTTCAGGTCTGATGTAGTCACAAGAGAGCAAGTCTGCTGTGGGTGTGAATAACTGAGGTGATGGATGCCAAAAAGATGGGTTAAGTAAAAAATATTCTTCAGAGGACCATGGAATGGGTGTCTTTCTGGAATATGAGAGGGTGAGATAGAAACCTCTAAGCAGAGACTGCAGAAATAGTCTCTTCAGGAAAGAGATTCTAGATATAAATCAAAGGACCCCTGCTTCACTTCATGTCACACAATGATGCTGGCCCAAGGAACCCCTATATATTACGGATCCTAGGAAAACCTTCTGGAGGATCACAGCTTTCCTCTTTCACTCAACCCTTCCCTAATTCCATCTTCCCTCTTCCCAAGAATCCTGTGAGCCTGTGTTTCTCAGACAAGAGGATATCTTTTACGTGCAATGTAAGGGGAACATCTTTTCTATAACCACATATTTATACTCCCAAGCATGCCTGGAAATGTACCGCTATCACCTGCTTTCTCTCCTGCTGTGTCCAACACAGATGAGACTACACATGACCTGTATGCCAGGTGTCAGCAAACTTTTACTGAAGAACTAATTAGTAACTGTGTCACGAGTAACTGGGCCACGAGGTTTCTGGCACAGATACTCGACCCTGCTGGTCCATTATGCAATCAGCTCTCCATAACATGTAAGTGGATGGATATGGCTGTGTTAAAATAAAACTTTATTTACAAAAACAGATGATGAGTCCCATTTGGCTTAGGGACCAGAGTTTGTTGACCCCTGTGCTAGAGTCAAGACTCAAGCAATCTTTGGTCTGTGTTGCTGGACATACAATGAAAATCAACCAAGGGAAACTGACCTAAATGAAGTTAAAAGCCAGTTCAAGTTTATAGGTTCTATCTCTTGGTAACAGAAAGATAAAGCTTCATATCAAGTTTCCACCTAGACTGCTGACACCGAAAGGGCTTTTGAAAACCTCCTTCATACTAGTCATTTCTTAAGACTCAACTTTAACAACTTATTAGCAGATATCCAATAAACTAGGTGCTAAACATTTGGAGATGAAACTTTCCTGAAAAATATTAAAATACTAGAACTTCTAGAATATTGAAAATTCATTTAAGCTCTTCATTATGCCACCTACTGCTTAATATTCTGAGAGATATGATTGTCTAGAAGATACTGTATATAAAGACTAGAAAGCATCTTATTGTTATAAATTAAAATTATCAGATTTTAATGTAAAAGAGATTTTTTTCC
Organism: Aepyceros melampus; assembly: GCA_006408695.1. Taxonomy (NCBI): domain Eukaryota; kingdom Metazoa; phylum Chordata; class Mammalia; order Artiodactyla; family Bovidae; genus Aepyceros; species Aepyceros melampus. The sequence goes on from SJXQ01007884.1 coordinate 224,769, forward strand.
CCCCAGAATTCAGGTGAAATATTTTGTCATGACCAGGGACATGGAGGAAGTTAGGGGGAAAAATGTACATTGAGGACTTAATATGCATTTACCGAATTCTAAAGTCTGAACTGAAATACATAATTTAATCCATGCCAAACTTCCTGCTTATTACCTATATTGTAGTCACTTAGCACAAATGAAAATCAAAATTTTATATCACTCTGTCCCCATAGGTGCTTGATTTCTAGTCTTGGTTGCTATTATTCTTTTTATTCTATTTGTGATCTGAGTACCTTTAGGATTAAATTTTGCAAATGGGATCACACCACTCTTTTTTATTGGCATAAAATTCCCAAGGTGCTCCTCTCAGACTTTCATTTAACGATTAGAACAAAATTAGATGAAAGAGCTCAGTGAACCTTCTGTTTCTTTGTCATCCTTAGAACAGGTACTTGAGATGACAAAATGCAAAGATGGTCTCTGTTAAAAAAAAAAAAACCAACAAAATGCAAAAACCCTTTGTCTTCATGTATGTAGCCACAAAGGACCTCATAACTACTGTTGATCTAAAAGATATGGGGTAGATGCTCCGAGTTGTCAAGGAGGGCCTTTCTTGGCTTGGAATAACCCTGGATATGGTACATGCAGATTCTGGCAGTGTGATTCTACATATATAAATAGTACTGAGCCAGAGCAACTGGCTTTTTTTTTTTTTTTTACCATTTTCTTTTTTAGACCCTAATGCTGCAAAATAAACAATCACATGGTCTCACCATTGAGCAATCCAGTTCTTCTGTATGGATATTGAGCAGGAGTGACTGGAGGGAGCCTGGGGTCCAGAAGCCAGCAGAGCCACTGGTCAAGCTAGAACCATCCCTCTTCCCCGACTGCTAAGCGACCAAGCAACACACAGTTTGTTTTTATCCCCCACATGTGCAATCTCAGCCCCCCGATGCTTGAGTGTCATCTCAAAAATACCAAACCTCTTATTTATTTTCTATGGCAAATGTCACCTCTGCTTGTGAAGTAAGAAAAAGTAGAACCCTGTTGAGGAGAAAACAAATGCCATTCAGGCCTACAAATACAACTTCAGTGGGGCCACCGCTTGCCAAGTGGCACCCAGGGAGGTCGAAACCAGTTATGTCTCCCTTCCGGGCTCCTCGGAGTCCACATCTGTCAGCCATGTGGTTTGTCTACCAGCTTTTAAGATGCCCGGTCATCATTTTACCCTTTCCCTCCAATACCCAAAATAAACTACAGGTAACAACAAGATAAACAGGATGTGCTTCTCCTTGCTGAGTGCATTGACGTAAGGCACAGGCACATTTCCCCCTCTTTGAACAGAGACGGTGTAATCTCCTGTCCCAGCACAAGAGCTGGCCAGGGTGACCCTGGAGCGGGATGATGAAAGTGGGGTGATGGGAGGTAGCTGATGGCGGGAATTAGGGAGCTGCTGCCATATGCAGGGGAGCAGGGACCACTGGGCACCAGGGGACACAGCGATTCTAAGGAAGACACTTGACTCTTGTCTAGAGTAATGTTCTGTGAACATTCCTGGGGGCACATGGTACTTCGTGGCTGTGATTCTTGGGTCACTATTTTTAGAGTAAACAACGGTTAATTTAGGAAAATGAATATCCCAATACTGAAAAACTATGTAAGAAGATTGGAGGCAGAGTGTTTGTGCATGCCTTTAAAACTAAAAGGCGTGCCTCTAAATTACCTACCAATCCCCAGAAACATATTTAAAAATAATTCTGTTCCCTATGCCACTCTTTGACTTCCACCTCCCAATAGCTTCTCATGGGGTAGGGGGTTCCACTCTTAAGGATTTGGATTGACCTGATCATTTTGGGTAGGAGCCCGCTGGATAAAAGTCAAAAGTGAGGATGTAACAGATTTTGAGCCATTTTTTCCCCTTTAAACAGAGACATATCGGCCATTTATTCTTAGTCTGTCTGGCCACTGAGTAGCTTCCAGCCGACTGAGGAGCAGCTGTTATCCTATTTTGTGCTGATTTACAGCTCCTGTTTTGACTGTGGGATAATATGCGAGTTTGAAGGAAGGAGGCTAGCAGGAGTTGGGAGAGTCATTCAAACTTTGCTAAAATACATCCTCCAAATTCCACAACCATGAAAGCCTGGATGCATTTGGATGCCAAAGTAGCACAGCCAGTCTGAGTTCCTCTGTCTGACTTCTAGAAGGATTTGACTTGAAGAGGGAGGAGATGGCTGGCTTTGTGAAAGCTCATAAAGGGAACTAAGGTATGCTTTTACTACAAGGGTCTTAGCCGCTGAAGGCGACTTGCAAATTCCCGCCATCACTGCCTTGTGATGACACTAAAAGAAAAGACAGGCTGTTATTCAAACATGTAGGGGGATATTCAGTAAGTGTTGATACACTGTGTGATTCAGCAGGGTCTAGAGATTATTAGGCCCAAATTAGTGTTTTGATTTTATCATGTACATGACAGGGTTGGGATAGCAATGACAGTGGATATCACAGGGTCACCCATGGTTCCTTTTGTACTGAAACCTCATTTTATACAGAGGATATATATATTTATTTATATATATTTATATATATTTATATCTACCCACACACGCAAACACATTCACGCACACACACACGCACGCACGCACACACATACACACAAGGTCTTTGATAGGCTTTCCGTGTTCTAGTAAAAATAGCTGGCAGCCAGGGTCTAAAGCCAAAAAAGGCCTGGATGCTGCCGGCAGTGTCCACTACAGATGGTCTCACAGGCAGACACTTGTGTTTATCTGGCAGGTGGAACCGGTTCCTGCCTGGGACAGGAATAACCTCCCGTTGGCGCAGACGCAGATCTCGAACACCTTCTGCCTCGTTCCTGTGGGCGTATAGGATCCATGAGGCAGTCTAGGTAGTTTGATTTTCGCAGCATCTAACTTAATCTAAAGAGAGGAAACAGGAAGGAAGAGTCACTTATCCTCTTGACATTCCAAAACAGTGGATAAGAATGTTCAGTTGAAATCGAACGAGCACCTACTATGTCCTCAGCATTGTTGATGCTGGGAATTCAGGGATGAATCAGACAGGTCAAGTCTCTTCCCTCCCAGAAGCTTGTATTCTAGGCAGACAGTGTTGCACTGGCAACATCATGTGTATATTAGTATTTTGTAATAGTATATCATGTGGAATGTGAACGGATTCCTAGAGTGATGCAAATCTGGAAATGGTAGGGTAGCAATTTTCTTCACTGTTCTTTACTATTTTCTTTTCTTTGCTATTCTCAGCCTCTCTATACTTTAGGTATGGGGTGGGGCTTCAAGAACATGCAGTACTTCGTGCTTAAATGTCAGGATTGTAATTGATCCCTCCAGCATCCAGATCCTGATAGCTATACATTGCATCTGTGGTGTAGTCACTCCTCCTAAATGTGTGTGGTTTGGAGTCTGCAGCTGTCCATAGAGACAGTTTTGATAACTGAAAGCTCTATCTGACTTGCTCTGTTAAAACAAATATAGCTCATGCCAAACTAATCAAAAGTCCAGCTTAGTGAACAGAGGCAGGTGGAGGCTGATAACCTCTAAGGAGAAATGGAAAGTGGAATAGAGTTTTGCTTTAAAAACACATTTTTCCTCTTTAAAAACATCTTAAATAGAAAAATTCACTTATGAATAGGATGAAGGCACTTTCAAAAGTTTGCATTTGAATGGTATTTTCTTTGGGGATTTGGCTTACCTTGCTTGCAAAAACACAAGCAGCTCTTCTGTTCACCAAAGTGAGACTGTATTGGGGTAAGAGAATGAATATTTGCAGCCTTTCGTCTCTTAGCCTCTCGTTGCCTATCTGGTTTTGACTTGTTCTGATTTGGGATAGCTGTTAGATCTTTTCCATTTTCGGTGAAAGTAGACGCATGCAACGTACACTTAAAAATGACTACAAGTAAACTAAGCTTCTCTTTAAATAGTCTTGTGTGTTTTACAGTTTAATTATACCAGCCAACTAACTCTATTTTAAGGTGATGAGAGAGTTTGGAGTTAGCATTCATTTTTACAGCTGTTCTTATAATTCTGTTTTTGTAATATGTGCTATTAGCTCAGCACTTTACAAATAATGAGTCATAACTTTTATGGGTTGTGGGTTTGGCTTATAATTGTGCTGTTCAATATATGTGATCCAGAAATAAAACCTCCCAATTGGCTCTTTTTGTTGTTACACTGTAGGATCAACTTCAGAGGCAAAGCAGTGATGTGTCTTAGAAGAATCATTGGCTCATTGGAGCTGTGTCTCTCTGGGCTTCTGTCCCTTTCATGCCTACCTCTCCATCTTTGGACTCCAGTCTCAGTTCTGTTCTGCAGGTGGCTTCCATGTTGCCAGCTTCTGCATTTATTTCTACTCCTTTTGGGGCCTCCATCACCAGAGACCGGGTCGGGGACTCCAACCTGAAATATACACAAGGCTAAGAGTTAAGATCGCATTTCACTCTTTTAGTAAATTTAGGAGGAAGCTGATGCTTCTGAGTATTGAGAGGACACTTCAGTATCTGATGAGACAGTGCTTCTACCTTTGCTTCACATGCCTGATCAACTTTATTAGGGTGGACATAGCATATCTGGGCTTTATCTTCATTGCACACCATAAAGCTTGTGAGGAAGGTGTTCCAGGATCCTAGTTTGTTCTGTCTTATACCTTACCAGAGACCGGGTCGGGGACTCCAACCTGAAATATACACAAGGCTAAGAGTTAAGATCGCATTTCACTCTTTTAGTAAATTTAGGAGGAAGCTGATGCTTCTGAGTATTGAGAGGACACTTCAGTATCTGATGAGACAGTACTTCTACCTTTGCTTCACATGCCTGATCAACTTTATTAGGGTGGACATAGCATATCTGGGCTTTATCTTCATTGCACACCATAAAGCTTGTGAGGAAGGTGTTCCAGGATCCTAGTTTTGTTCTGTCTTATACCTAGTTGATTGTTGCTTCGTTAGCATGATTAACCAACTTCTTACATAAGTTATCTCTAGAGTAAGGCAATTTCAAGTCTAACTGAAATTCCTGAAATTGGTAGGTATTCTCTCCATTTTGCCCTACTATCTGCGTCTTCCTGGGAACAGGTAGAGGTTAAGAAAATAGACCTAGGAATTGGACATGATTGCCCCAAGTCATGGGGCTGCCATGGTATGATCTTGGAAAGTCCTTTCCTCCTCTTTTCCAAAATTTCTTAAAGCCTCTGTTTTCTCATGTCTAAAGTGCTCCAAGTTGGTGCCTGGCACACTGGAAATGTATGATTAATATGTGTTAATCATTATTACTGCTGTGACTGTTGTTATGACACTAGCAAGTCATAAAGAAATCTCAGGCCTTTCTTAAATAGGCAGTCGTCAAAAGAAGACTCAGGATAGATGAGTTGTTGTTAGGAGTGAGAGGGAAGTGATTCAACTATAAAGGGGCAGCATAAGGAGTAGATGCTTTTCTGATGACAGAGCTGTTCTCTGTCTTGGTTACAGTGGTAGTTACGTACCTCCATGTGTTTATAGAAACTGTTTGGACTAATTATACTATCCAACAGTGAATTTCATTGTATGTAAATTAAGTTGAGAGAAAGGAGAATCAGCCACACTCTGTGCTAATTATTGGCACAAAAGAGGATAATGCTTCACAGAAAGTTTTTTGCCCATCTTATTTTATGCAAAAAATATGAACTAAAACTCATCCTATAAGTATTCTAGATTTTACCACTATCACCTAGTTGAACTGAATGAAGTTCAGTTCAACTTCCCTGTTACAAATAAAATATTCCAACTTAGAAAGCATAGCTCTCGGCAATGGCCACCAAACCACTCTAAATCAGATCAATTTTCTGCATTTATATTTTTCCACTCCTAATTTTCAAACACTTTGAACATGTTTAAGAGGAACATCACATCATTCTCTCTGCCAACAGCTGACTCCATGTTTTGCTTCCACCAGCCCCCATGGGTAGGGCACATTCTTGTGGGCATCAGTAAGTGGCGAGAAGAGCAAGGCACCAGTGGGGTGCCACCCTGAGTGATTCCAAGCCATACTGCACAGTTGCCAAAAAAGGGTTCTCTCCATTTCCCAGGTCTGGGTCCCTGAAGTCTCTAGTCCTCTGGAAAGGATGGGCTTGAGCCTCTCTTTCAGTCCTCCTTTCCCTTGTGACCTCACCCCTTTGTGTGTGGCAAAAATCCCCCATCCTACCCCTTCCTCATCACAAGATCTTCACCAAGTTGGTGCTGAGCTGAGTATGGTTCTATCTTGATTTATGGTGAACTTCTTTTGCCTACAGTTTTTCTCACTAGAACATCTGGGCAAGGAAGGGGGGTCTTGTCACTAGAACAGCAGAGAATGATGTCCCTGCAGTGCAGCCTTGTCTAGGACTTAATCCAACTCAGTCGAGCTCTTCCTATAGCTTACTGCTAAAATCTGCCGATGGTTTTCTGTCATTTTCTTTGCTGTTCTCCTATAAGGTCTGGCTGACGCATACCCCTTATCCTAGCATTGCCTAACTTTCTGTTTTCACTAATATTCATCCCGTGGCATACACTTCCCTTCTGACAATACAGCCTACTCACCTCCACATTCGTTCACCATCTTCTCAACAGCACTTCTCCACCTTGCCCAGGATACAATCCTCAAACCATCTTCTCTCTTTCCCTTTCTTTTGACCTTCTCTCCTTCCCTTATTACAATGGTTAACTCAGCTTTTTTTAGAAAAATATTGGAGTATATGCTTTACAATGTTCTGTTCATTTCTGTTATACAATGAAGTGAATCAGCTCTATGTATACATATAGCCCTCCCTCTTGAACCCACCCACTCCCCATCCCACCCCTCTAAAGTCACCACAGAGCTTCAAGCTGAACTCCCTGTACTTTATACTAGCTATTTATTTTACATATGGTAGTATATACGTCAATCATACTCTCCCAAATCATCCCACCCTTTCCTCCCCAAGCTGTGTCCACATGCCCATTACAGCTGAGTCTCTGATTCCTGTCCTGAGAGTAATTCACGACTTCTCCAATCTGGACTACTGCAACCTCACAAGTTTTGTGTCTAACTCCTCCTTTTATTCCCAATGTACTTCACGCACAAATATATCTTCCTGAAGTCAGTTTTGAATATGCCACTTATCAAAACTCTTACAAGTTTCTTAGAAAATATAGGAGCTACTGGACATATCCAACCATTGACAGCTTGGTTATAGTGTTATTTCTTGCCACAAACATCAGCTATGCTTCACTGAATACTTAACATGTGATTGGGCTCTGCGAGAAGTGTTGTATACTGTGTTATCTCTTGGGTATGTGTGTGCTCAGTTGTGTCCAACTCTTTGCAGCCCCATGGGCTATAGCCTACCAGGCTTCTCTGCCCATGGAATGTTCACAAACATCAGCTATGCTTCACTGAATACTTAACATGGGATTGGGCTCTGCGAGAAGTGTTGTATACTGTGTTATCTCTTGGGTATGTGTGTGCTCAGTTGTGTCCAACTCTTTGCAGCCCCATGGGCTATAGCCTACCAGGCTTCTCTGCCCATGGAATGTTTCATGCAAGAACACTGGAGTGGGGTGCCATTTCTTACTCTAGGGGATCTTCCTGACCCAGGGATTGAACCTGGATCTCCTGCACTGGCAGGCAGGTTCTTGACCATCACACCACCTGGGAAGCCTGTTATCTCATTTAATCCTGACAAAATCCTATGCCTTCAGCACTCCTTTAGTCCTGGTTGTACAAGCAAGGGAGACTAAGGTGAATGACTTGCTTAAGGTTGTACATCTAGTAAAAGGGAAAAACCAAGATTCAAAGCCAAGTGTGTTGTCCAGGTATAATATCAGTGCCAGGAAGACTGGACTTCTTTCCTGTGCCTTAGGTCTTCACCCCACGCTTTGTAAGTAAATGCCAACTCTCTCTTCACGGAATTAGAACTTTTATTTCCAAAACCAACCTCTCTTTAAATAAGGGTAAGGTGACAGGGAAACTTATTTCCTACCCTAAATGGTTTTCACAACTTACTGAAATGGTTGACATCAGTGACATCAAATTCAGGATACAGTGACTGTGTTCCTATTTGCTGCATATTATTCAAGGTGAATGGCTGATACAAAATGATAGTTGAGGGGAAAATTTCAAGGTAGGAAAACAATGTTTGGAGTCTGGAGAACTTTATCAGTTGGAGCTCTGGCTTTTCAGACAGGCTTAGGAATTCCCTTTACTCTCACCACCTCCTGTGGGCTTTGAAATCAGCAGGAGGGCTCCCAGGCCAGAGAAGTGAACTTAGAAATGACCGCTGCCTCTTTTCCTCTCACAGCTTTGGAAGTGACGAGAAACGCGGCTGTTCTGCTTCCTAATGTCAAAGACTCCAGTAAGGTAGAAATGGCAATTCCTTGGCCACAGAGACCAAAGGGTAACTGGCTTTGTGTTTCAAAGCTCATCTTAACATCCTTTATTGTTGAAGCAAACTTAATAGTATGTGCACAGGCTAAATCCTTCCAGTGTGACAAAAGCTCCTGCAAGAGCCCTGAAGGGCCTGCACAGAGCAGATAAAGCACTCCTGCGGCGATTTCAGTCGATTTCTGACCATAGATTAACAGCCATGACTCTACTGCTTAGTTGGTTATTGAGCAGGGAAAATGGGGGAGGCTTCCTCCTGATTTGGAAGGTGGTGAAGAGTCTTTGAAATGAATACAGCTCCTCTGGGAGGACTGAAAGAGCCTGAAAATAGATGGAAGTCTAGGAGAGGAGGCCTAAGGCTAGCCTGTGCTGTCCAGAACAGTGGTTCTCAAACTTGAGCAGCAGAATCCCCTGCCAGGCTCCCATGAGTTCTACACAGTAGGTTCTGGGTGGTCCTGAATGCCTGCACTATTGGCAAGTCACAGGTGATGTTGAGCTGATAGTTTGGGGACCACACTTTGAGATCCACTACTCTGAAACAATGTTGTCATACCAGATGCCCACAAAGACTGGATAGGTATGTCAGTGAGTGACCCATAAGAAAGCCTGAAGGAAAACTAGTCTCTGAGCAATCATAGAAGGCGAGTGATGGATATGCTTTAGACAGGAGGCAGCTGATATTCTAATCTGGTCTATTATTGCCGGAGCTACTGGTAGAAAACAAAAATTTATTTCAAATCATTAAACTTTTGGAATTGATGCAAAGGTTTCTCCAAATATAAATATGGTAAAAAGAATGACATTGTCATAGATCTTGTGTGTGTGTGTGTGTGTGTGTGTGTGTGTGAGTGCACGCTTAGTCGCTCAGTCATGTCCAACTCTTTGCAACCTGACAGATAGCCCGCCAGGCTCCTCCACCCATGGGGAGTATCCAGGCAAGAAAACCAGAGTGGGTTGCCACGCCCTCTTCCAGGGGATCTTCCCAACCCAGGTATACTCACCATCTACTTAGCAAAAAAAAAAAAAAAAAATTATTTGTAATTCCCTGAGCTTCTTTTCCTAATTCTATCCATTTCCTTCTCTCAAGAGTAACTAGTACTATGAATTTTGCTTACTGTTTTCTTGCTTTTCTTTGTACTATTACTACATTTGCCTGCTTAAATGGTAAGTTCTTCACTATCATGTGTTTTTGAGCTTTATGCACAGAATGTTTCCACTTAGTGATTTATTTATTTTTGGCCTCAACAGTTTGTTCCTGAGGAACAGCCATGCCCGGCTATAATTTATTTGATTCCCTCGGGTTAATCACACATCATGATTTATTGTCCATCCTTTTGCTGGACATTTTGATTGATCCCAAGTTTTTTTCTTTTTCTACTAAGTCATCTCTGATGTGCATCCTGGTGTTTATTTGTAAATTTTCCTTAGGATACACTGGTGAAGAGTGACTTTGCAAGCTCCTAGGGTATGCTTATTACAGCTTTATTATTTTCCCATTAGTAATATACAGAGTTTATTCTATTTATTCTATTTCTTGCTGCTACTGCTACTGCTAAGTCACTTCAGTCGTGTCCGACTCTGTGTGACCCCATAGACGGCAGCCCACCAGGCTCCCCTGTCCCTGGGATTCTCCAGGCAGGAACACTGGAGTGGGTTGCCATTTCCTTCTCCAATGCAGGAAAGTGAAAAGTAAAAGTGAAGTCGCTCAGTTGTGTCCGACCCTCAGCAACCCCATGGACTGCAGCCCACCAGGCTCCTCTGTCCATGGGATTTTCCAGGCAAGAGTACTGGAGTGGGTTGCCATTGCTAGCATTTGATATTGTTTATTATGAAATGAGTGTGAAATGGGATGCTATTGTCTTTTAAATATGCATTTCCTAGTTTAGTAATGGAGGTAAGGATCTTTTTATTTGCTGGTGAGCCATTTGGGACTCTTCTTACAGTGAAATGTCTTTTGTTTTTGTGATTTTGTATGAATTATAATCATGCTTTATGTATTCTGAAAAATAATTATTTAGCAAAGACAATTGATATGTATTGATAATTCCTTCTTTTGAGGCAGTAGCTTATCTTTTCATTTTATGCTTTGCATCTTTGGGTGAACAAAGTTTTATATTTTAATGCCCAAAATTTTATTATCTTTTCCTCTAGCATTTGTGCTTTCTGTGTCTTATTTGAGAAATCCTTCCCTACACTGAAACCATAAAGTTCTTCAATATTATTTTTAAAACTTTTATGTTTTGCCAAGTCTAATTCATTGGGGATTCATGTTTGTGTATGGTCTGAGGTTGGGGTAAAAACAGATGCAGGTGAAGGATCTCAACATCATATGTTGAAAAGCCTATATTTAGTTATTTCATAAATGATGTTGCCAGACACTTATGGGTCTTTCTAGTCTATTTCATTCATCTATCCCTGTGATAACAATTAAGTGCTTTAACTTACTACAACTTTTAAATTCTTTACATTTCATAAGACAAGTCCTCTTACGTTACTTTTCAAGACAGCTGTGAGGTAGTTAGAATAGGAAAAAGCAGTCCAGAAAGGCAGTGGCTAAAAGACAAGGAAGGGAAAAGCCCATGAAACTAGAACAAAGGAAGGTCCGAGGACCAGGACGGAGTGAGGACCTCAGATTAAACAAACAGCACTCCTGGCTAGCCCAGTTTACATAAGGCAGGCCCAAGGGGAAGAGGAAAAAAAAACATGAAAAGAGGAGCCAAAATTGGGCCGGAGGCTTTTCCCTTCCTTGTCTTTCAGCCACTGCCTTTCTGGATTCCTTTTCTTATTCTAACTACCTAATTTCAGCATCAAATGAAGGAAGACCTGTTGGAATTTTGGTTGGATTTCTGTTCTCTCCATGATGATTTCATCTGTCTCTAAGTTTTCTTGGATGTATTTCAATAAAGTTACACATTTTTTTCTATGTGGATTCAGCATATCTCTTGTGGCTACTGAAAATGATGTTCTGGTTAAAAAGTATTTCTCTTACACTTACTTCTTTTTCCTAATATATTGAGATTCAGGTTTTTGTCTGTTGTTTTCAATATGTTGATCTTATAGTTAACACCTAGGTAAATAAGGCAGGAGGAGGAGGGGACAACAGAAGATGAGATGGTTGGATAGCATCACCAACTCAATGGACCTGAGTTTGAGCAAACTCCAGGAGATGGTGAGATAGGGAAGCCTGGCGTGCTGCAGTCCATGGGGTCACAGAGTCGGACATGACTGAGCGACTGAACAACAACAAATTATCTTATAATTTGTACACAGGTTGATTTTGGTTTTCTTGTTATTGTTTAGTTGCTAAATCATGTCTGACTCTTCTGGAACCCATGGACAGGTTCCTCTGTCCATGGGATTTCCCAGGCAAGAATACTGGAGGGGAGTTTCCTTCTCCGGGGGATCTTCCCAACTCAGGTTTACTTGATAGGCACTAGTTACTTTATGACAGTTTTATATCTTTTGATTTCTTATACTTTTTATTTCTTTTACTTTCTATACTGTTCTGTCTAGGATTGTCAATACAGTGCTACTTAATAGTAAGGAAATGGCAATCTTGAAATACTTTTTATCATGACGAGAGAGTCCCTTTCTATTCTTATTTTGCTAAGAGTTTCTATCATTCATTACTGTGAATTTTATCAAGTACCATTGTATTCTTCATATTTTGAGATAATATACTTAATATATTAATGTGGTGAATTATGTTAATTTTTCAATAATCCACTCAATTTTTGGTATTACCTTAATGCTGTCATTCCGCCTGCAATGCGGAAGAAGAGAAGTCGCTCAGTCATGTCCGTCTCTTTGCGACCCCATGGACTGTAGCCCACCAGGCTCCTCGATCCATGGGATTTTCCAAGCATGAATACTGGAGTGGGTTGCCATTTCCTTCTCCAGGGGATCTTCCCAACCCAGGGATTGCGAGTCTCTTGCATTGTAGGCAGATGCTTTACCATCTGGGTTCAGTCCCTGGCTTGGGAAGATCCCCTGGAGAAGGGAAAGGCTACCCACTTCAGTATTCTGGCCTGGAGAATTCCAGGGACTATACAGTCCATGGGGTCGCAGAATCAGACACCACTGAGTGACTTTCACTTCACTAATGTCATCAATATCTTTGTCAAGTTCTATCACTTTATTCTGAAATTTTTAATGAAAGATTTATTTACCTCTTGTATATTTAAAATCATTGAGAAACCTGGGCATTGAATGACATATTTTTCCATTTAAAGTTAATTATAGGATTATACATGTTTTATACTTCTTCTCAGGTTGACTTTGGCAAGTTATCTCTTTTCTTGGTATTTTTTCATTTCATAGAGAGGTTTAAATTTCTTGGCAAAGCTTTTTATAATATTTTTATTTTAAAAACTGTCCCCAACATTTGTAGTTATGTCTTTTGTTGTTCCAAATATTTATATTCATGTCTTCTTTTCCCCTTGAGCAGTACTGCCAATTATTAGTCTTTTCAAAGAGCTAACTTTCGTTTTTGTCAACCCTGTGTTATGCTTACTTCTTGTGCTTGAATTTTCCTGTCTTTTGTCTAAAGAGAACTGCAGAATTATTCTAAGTAAGTTCTAAAATGTGTTGCCGTCTTAGTTAATTAAAATGTTCTGCCTTCTTAATTTTTAATATTTTCATTTAAGGATATGCATCTGGGGGGCAGCATACCAAAGAAGTATTAATAATATAGGTGTGAATATTTTACCATTTTAGTATAATTTCTCCTCTGGTAAGTTTTCTTTCCTTAATTTCTAAATATGTAAGATTCTCTAGTATATATTTCTGTATATTTTATTCATTAGTTTTAAACTAATAATCTCTTTAATATATCAATTATTTAAAAATTGAGACTAGATTGTTGGTCCAGTATATGTTAATTTTTACAAATATTCATGCCTGTCTGGAAAGAATATGTGTTCTGCAGTTGTTGGTGCTGTGTTCTATGTCTATTAACTCAAGATATATACCTGTTTGATCTATCAGTTATAAAGAGAGGTATGTTATTAAATACACACCAGCTTAGGATTCCATGTATAAAATAGTTCTATTTCTTATGTTTTTTGCCTTAAAAGCCATTTTGCCTACTAGTATAGTTGTTCTCACTGTTTCAGTATTTTCCTTGAAGACATTATTCTTTTAAATATCATCCATTCTGTATGGTTATATTTTAGATGTGTCTCTCATATAATATAACTGTATTTTTAAAAAATTTCAGATGAATTTTTATTAAGGAAAGCTTTACATACAATGAAATGCACAGGTTCTTTTTACTTTTACTGAGAAATAAACATTGTCTATATTTGTACAACACGATGTTTTAATACATGTGTATATCGTGAACCGATTCTAGCAGTTAATTAACCTACCCATCACCTCACATATTTACTTTTTCTCCCATGTGGTAACAGTATTTAAAATGTACTTTTAGCAAATTTCAAACATATAATACAGTATTATTTAATAACTAGTCATCCCTGTGCTGTACACTAGCTCTTCTGAATTCATTCAGCTTATAACTGAAAGTATGCACCCTTTATTAAATCTCTTGTTAGATATTTGGTGTTTTGAGTTTGGGGATATATTGCATACATCTTTATGAGGATAAAGTTTTTCATTTCTCTAAAATAGGTAGCTATGAGTAGAACTGTTAGGTTATAGCATAGGTGTGTCTTTAAGAAATGTGCTAAGATAGCATCTAAAATAATCCCCAAAGATCCTTGCCTCCTGGTATTCATGCTTTTAGGTGATTCTGTCTCCTAGATGTGGGCTGGATATGTTGTTGTTCAGTTGCTAAGTCAAGTCCAGCTCTTTGTGACCCCAGGGACTGCAGCACGCCAGGATTCCTTGTCCTTTGCTGTCTCCTGGAGTTTGCTCAAACTCATGTCCTTTGAGTCGGTAATGCTATCTAATCATCTCATCCTCTGCGGCCCCCTTCTCCTGCCTTCAATCTTTCCCACTGACAACGGTCTTTTCCAATGAGTCGGCTCTTTGCATCAGGTGGCCAAAGTATTGGAACTTCGGCTTCAGCGTTAGTTCTTCCAATGAATATTCAGGGTTGATTTCCTTTAGGAAGGACTGGTTTGATCTCGTTGCTATCCAGGGGACTCTCAGTCTTCTCTAGCACCACAATTCAAAATCATCAGTTCTTCAGTGCTCAGCCTTCTTTATGGACCAACTCTCACATCCATACATGACTACTAGAAAAACCATAACTTTGACTATACAGACCTTTGTTGGCAAGGTGATGTCTCTGTTTTCTAATACACTGTCTAGGTGTGTCATAACTTTCCTTCCAAGGAGCAAGTATACATAGTGTTTTGCTTCCACACAAGTAAAGTGTGCCAGGATGTCACTTAGGGGACTAGCTTAAAAAAAGACTGTGGCTTCCATCTTGGATTTGTGCTCTTATTCCCTCACTCAAAGAGATGCTATGCTGAACACTGCCCTATGAAGATATCTGAGAAAATGTGGGAGCCCATTAGCCTGTGAGGAACTAAGGCCCTCAATCCAATAGTCTACAGGAAGCTGAGTCTTAACCAACAACTGCATTTATAAATAGATCTTCCTCAAGACAAGCATTTGAAAGATCATAGCCCTGGCCCACAGCTTAACTGCAACCTGATAATTGATCTTGAGTGAGAGGCATCACTAAATTGCACCCAGATTTCTGACCCACAGAAACTGAGGTAATAAATGTCTTGTTTTTTAAGCTGCTGAATTTTGTACCATCATGTATTAATACAATAAGAAAACTGCCAAACTGGTTTCCAAGATACTTGTGCAACTTTATATTCTTACCACAAATACTGATGTAATTAAAGCTATTCCAGTGGCTATAAAATGACTCTTCTTTACAAGTTTCATTTCCCTGATGACTAATCATGTTGAGCAGCTTTTCATGTGTTTATTGAGTATTCAATGTGTTCTTTTGGGAGAGATCTATTTAAAACTTTTGTGCAATTTTTTTTTAAACCATTGGATTATTTGTTTTTTGTTATTGATTTGCTGTATATGCTAGGTAAATTTTTTTGTGTGTATATATCAACATATCTCTGAAATTTCAGATACATTTTCAGAAAATTCAGATATGCATGTATATCTGAATATGTTCATATATCTAAAATCTTTCTATGTATCTATCTGTATAAAGTTTTTTCTCCCATATAAAGTATTTTCTCCCAATCCATGACTTCCTTCATTTTTAAATAATGTCTTCCCATGAGTGTCATACATCTTTTGCTAGAAGCTTTAGAGTTTTAGTTTTACATCTAGGTTTATAATCCATCGTGAATTAGTTTCTTAGAATTGAGGTTCACTTTTTCCCCAGTAGGTTTATCTAGTTGTTCCAGCACCATTTACTGAAAAAAAAAATTAATCCTTTCTCTATTGAATAGCACTGATGCTTTTTTTGAAAATCAATTAACCATACCTATATAGACCTATTTTTACACACTCTGTTCTGTTTATCTATTTGCCTCAGTTCAGTAGCTCAGCCGTGTCCAACGCTTTGCGATCCCATGGACCACAGTATGCCAGGCCTCCCTGTCCATCCTTATGCTAATACCAGACTGTCTTGTTTGATACAACTTTGGAAGAAATCAGAATAGCTAAAGTGAGCCCTTTAGCTTTTGCAAAAGGAAAACATTGGTTTAGCTTTTCTAGATTCTTTCCTTTTCCATAAGTCTTAAAGGCCTGTAGGCAATTTGATTGGGATTGTGTTGAATCCATAGATCAATTTTGAGGAGAGTGGAAACCTTAATAATATTGAGTCTTTAATGGATTTTCTTTTAAAATGTAACAATCCAGATATTCTTGATTTATCTGTATGTACTATTAGGTATTTCGGTTCTGTGTTGTTTAATCCAGCCAGATTATTGCTTATTCACTGTTTATGTAGATCTATTAATATGCATTTCTACTTTCTATCTTTGTTTCTTCTGTCATCATAAACCTCCTTTTCTTAAAATGAAGAAAATTTTTGACATTTTCTTTCAGTGAGAGTTTGCTGGGGCAAATCCTCAGTTTTATTTTTCTGAAATAATTTTTTAATCCGCCTTCTTTAGTAAAAGAGATTTTTCTTTGGATGCATCCTGCTGTGCTGATAGTTATTTTCTCTCAGGAACTGAGGGTTATTCCTCTGTATTCTGGTTCGTTCTTTTGTGGTTAAGTAGTCAGCTGTCAATCTATCTTCAGTTCTAGAACTTCTATTTTGTTCTTTTCTCTCCAGATGCTCTTTTGCAATATTATTTTGATGTGCCTAGATGTGATTTAATTTTATTTACTCTCCCTGAATTCTTTTCTACTCTATAAATTTGTAGTTTTGTGTCTTTCATCACTTCCGAACAACACTCAGTTGATACGTCTTTGAAAATTGTTTTTGCTCTGTTCTCTTTCTTTTCATGCTGAATCTTGGAATAGACATTCGTATTATTCTGCCTCTCTGCTTCCTGGATAATTCTTTAGACACAGTCTCATGTTCATTTAATTTTCTTTCTATTATTTTTCATCACATCCAGTGGAGTTTTGCTTTTTGAGATTATATTTTCATTTTTAGAAAATCTCTATTGCTCAGTTGTTAGCCATTTTTATATTCCTTTGTTTTTCATTCTTTCAATTCTCTTTTGTTTTCTACTCATAGTGAATATATTACTTTATATTTTCTCTGCTAATTTTCATATCAGAAACTTCTGTGCATCTAAATTGGCTGCCTTGTTTCAATGCTCTCTTGCTCATGGTGCCTTGCTTCTGAGGATGTTCCATACTTTTTTTGCCTCTGTGGCTTTCTGTGTCTTGGATCTTAATTTGCTGAAGTTATCAGAGACCTACTTTTAAGGTGATTTTCTCTAGAAAGGGTTTGCATCTGTTTCCATTGGTCACTGATGCCACTTTCAGTTTGGGCCTATGTTAAATGTTAGTCACTCAGTCGTGGCCAACTCTTTGCGACCCCATGGACTGCAGCTAATTTCTTTCCTTGATGTCTCGGAACCAACCAGGTAATATGAATTCAGGCAGAGGGAGAGTCGATGTGAAGTTACCAAGCCTTGGATAAATTTTCCTCTCCAGTGCTGAAGTTAAAAACTGGCTATTTCCCTTGCAGTCCTGAGGGTGGAAAAGTCAGAGGAGGGCAAGACCAGGTAGGCTGAATTCTATTTCATCTGTACATTGAGGGTTTGGTACATTGGGGTCCCATTTAAATCTGTGGTATCTCTAAATGGATTACTTCCATTCAATGGACACTGAGATTTTCCTATGTTCCCATGTTCCCTCAGTCAATAAAACAAGCTGAATTTCATCTAGTTGAGTAAAATCTATAAAGTTATGGGTGACTTCCACGCTCAGATTACTTCTCTGGGTTCCTATGTTTTAACTTTTGGACTGTGACTAATCATACACCATTTCTAGCTCATCAATACATTTAAAATATTTTAAAAATAGTTTTGCCATTGGTTTTAATTCTTTTCAACCAGAACAACTGGTCAAAGGACTTGCACTACTCTACCATTGTACTCCAGAGGTCCAGGTTTCTGGTTTTTCAAATGATGGACTTGGAAACTGTATAGGAAAATCAACTCTCCTTTAAACGTTGGCAAATTATTATTATTTTCATTTCTTATGTTAAGAAATGTTTCTCAGTGTTTCCATTTAAAAAAAAATATTTTATATTGGAATATAGTTGATTAACAATGTGTTAGTTTCCAGTGTATAGCAAAGTGCTTCACTTATGCATCTATATATTCTTTTTCAAATTCTTTTCCCATTTAGGTTATTGCAGAGTTCCTTGTGCTATACACTAGGTCCTTGTTGGTTATCTATTTTAAATATATTAGTGTGTACATGCCAATCTCAATCTCTCCCCTCCCCACCCCCTCACTCCCCCTGGTAACTGTAAGTTCATGCTTTAAGTCTGTGAGTCTGTTTCTTTTTTGTAAATAAATTTATTTATATCATTTTTAAGATTCTGTATATAAGAGTTGGGCTTCCCTCATAGCTCAGTCGGTAAAGAATTTGCCTGCAATGCAGGAGACCTGGGTTCGATCCCTGGGTCAGGAAGATCCTCTGGAGAAGGAAATGGCAATCCACTCCAGTATTCTTGCCTGGAAAATCCCATAGACAGAGGAGGCTGGTGGGCTACAGTCCACGGGGCCGCAAGTGTTGGTCACGACAGTGACTAAACCACCAAGAAGTTCTAGTGCCTAGCTACATATAAGAGTTACAGTGATATTTGTCTTTCTCTGATTTACTTAATTTAGTACGATAATCTCCAGGTCCATTTATGTTGCTGAAAATGGCATTATTTCATTCCATTTAACAGCTGGATAATATTCCATTGTGTATACATACCACATCTTCCTTATTCATCTGGTGATGGACACCTAGGTTGCTTCTACATCTTGGCTATTTAAATAGTGCTTAAATAAACACTGGTGTACATGTATCTTTTCAAATTATGGTTTTCTCTGATATATGCCTAGGAGTGGGATTGCTGGATCATATAGCTCTATTTTTAGCTTTTTAAGGAGCCTCCATACTGTTCTCCTTAATGGTTGTAACAATTTACATTTTCATCAATAGTGTTTTCTCCACAATCTC
Source organism: Aepyceros melampus (assembly GCA_006408695.1). Classification (NCBI taxonomy): domain Eukaryota; kingdom Metazoa; phylum Chordata; class Mammalia; order Artiodactyla; family Bovidae; genus Aepyceros; species Aepyceros melampus. The sequence continues at coordinate 243,746 of SJXQ01007884.1, forward strand.
TCTAGCATTTATTGTTTGAAGATTTTTTAATGATGGCCATTCTGACTAGTATGAGGTGATATCTCTCTTGATTTGCATATCCTGATAATTATGTTGAGCATCTTGTCATGGGCTTCTTGGCCATTTGTATGTCTTCTTTGGAGAAATGTCTAGTTAGATCTTCCACCCATTTTTTATTAGGTTGCTTGTTTTTTTGACGCTGAGCCAGCTGAGCTGTTTGTAAGTTTTGGAGATTAATCCCTTGTTGATCTCATCATTTGCAAATATTTTCTACCGTTCTGTGGGTTGTTTTTTCATTTTGTTTATGGTTTGCTGTGCAAAAGCTTTTGAGTTTAATTAGGATCCATTTGTTTCTTTTTGTTTTTATTTCCATTACTCTTGGAGAAGGATCAAAAAAGATATTTCTGTAATTTGTGTCAAAGTGTTCTGCCTATGTTTTCCTCTAAAAGTTTTATAGTATCTAGTCTTACATTTAGATCTTTAGTCCAATTTGAGTTAATTTTGTGTATGGTGTTAAACAATGTTCTAATTTCATTCTTTTATCAGTGCAAGAAAAGGAGATAGTCTGTGGTTATGCAGGTGGGAGAAGACTCATTTCATCATCATACTCAAATCAGTGTCAAGGATGATTTCTAGCGTTTGGTGATGGTCAGCCACAAAGATAGGAAACAGTGTAAAAAGAACACTTACAGTGTCTTGTGAGTTGAGTGTTAGAGAAGTTGATTTGAAGGTGTTTAAGAACATCAAGTGACCAGGTGGATTACAGGGCTAGAGACGGAAAAGCGAGAGGCAGGTCTGATCATGGTTGGTGTATCTCTGTGTTGCTGTGGCAATGGTATAGTTGCTTATACACTCCAAAACACAGTCCACTTCTATGGAGTGGCAGCTGAGTTGGTTTGGCTGGTGAGACTAGGAACTATTGTTCTGGCCAAGTCAGGATGGTGTCCTCTGAAATCATCTCTTTCTATTGCTGGGGACAAAGAAAAGTCCTGACCAGAGTCCAAAGTGCCCAGACTCTCTGGGTTCCCCTCTGACATGGTTTCCTAGGTCTAGTGCGGCCAGGGACTATGACAAGGAGAAAAACTGGTTGTGTCTCTTAGGTTATGAAACCCTGGAGAGATGTTTTCTCTGTCAAAAACCGCTGTTTCCTGGCACATTTCTGCATGGATTTGAAACCTCCTCTTCCCTGCTCAAATTTCATTTCAAGGACTTGTGAAACATGGGGTGGTAGTACTTGGGAATGCCATCAATCAAAAACACCCACAAAACTTTAAATGCTATCGCAAGTCTGTTTTTAAATCTCAGAGAATAATTTATTTGCTCTTGGCATTATCAGTTTGTTCTCCCCGTTTCAAGCTCATTTTTTGCTGAAATTGTTTTTGTAGAAACAGTGATTATTTATCCAGATTTCTTGTTTTCATTTCCTTCATCATAAGTATCTACGTTAATCACTTCCAAACCAAGACAAGTTTTTAGATCATATTTTGTTCCCATCCTCAGAGAATGGAAACAATGGTTTTTGTTACTTTGGGGAATGACCTTCGAAATATCATAAAAACCGAGTGATGTATGTGGTAACTGAAATAGAAGGTTAGCATCCCCGTCCTTCTTAGGAAACAACAGATTCACAGTGGCACCAACACCTAAAATGACTGTGTATGTTCTAAGTTTGAGGAAAAATATAATACAAACTTATAATAGAAAGGAAAATGATTTAGAAAGAACTGGTGGGAGAGAATATAAAGTTTGTGGCATTTTGGTTAAAGAAACTGCTTTTAGGGAGTTCTTGGATTGGCTGATGTCAGGGACTGAAATTTCAATCTGGTAAGAACCACATGGGGGAGCTTTCAAAACCTGGGTCATGTCCCACACAAACTAAATGAGAATGCTGAGACATTGATGTGGTGATGGTTGAAAACCACTGACTTAGCAGATCTATGTGTGAGTTGTAGATAGACAACGTTAACTATGGAACCCTGCCATCCTACTGATGAGAACAGAATAGTTAGTAATTCAGGCTGGAACCGGAGCAGCTAAGTTGATAAATGGAAACCTCAGTGCCTACTTAATGGGCCCATTGTACTATCTGAGCAACTGCATTTCTCTGTTGGTTATCCAATGATATATATATATAAAACTTCAATCAGTGGGATTTCGTTACTCAAAGAATATGTGTAACTGTCAAACAATTTCTTCATTGATCTAAAGTTCATTAGCTCTCACTGAATCTTTAAGAGCTCAAAGTTGAATTCCTATTTAAAGAAAAGTGCTTTAAAAATCACTCCCATATTTTAGTTGGGCTGTTTGAGAAACACTAATGAACCAACAGTAATTCTCAAGAACCTGATTTGAATCAGTGTAATGGGCCATTTAAATTAATGCTGTGAGAGATTTTGATGCTTGACAACTTTCAGAGCATAGTATTGGGTTCCATCATGTTAAACACCGTGGCCCATTCTGTTGTCAACCTGAAAATTCATAATTGAATTTTCAATTGATGGGATAATTTTAAACTGAAAATCTTTAATTTTCAGTTGATGTGACATCTGACTTCAGTTTCCTAAAAACCACTGTGACTCACCCTGTATTTTTGAGTCATGCTTTTACACAGCCTGATTCAAAGTAACCTCAGAGGTCTCAAATGAAAGCCCAATGTCAAGTTTTAGCAACATAATGAGATTCACATGCCATTAGCAAATGCATATTTTAAGCCCTGCATATTGGGTGCTTTTCATATACTTAATCCCATCTGGTATTCACTACCAGCCCCAGGGAGATTCAGAGAGGTCATATGTCATGGTCCATTCTCAATGTCTGCATCTCCATTCTTTTCCTTCAAATAGGTTCATCAGTATCTTTTCTACATTCTGTTCAGTTCAGTTTGGTCGCTCAATCATGTCCGACTCTTTGCGACCCCAAGGACTGCAGCAGGCAGGGCCTCCCTGTCCATCACCAACGCCTGGAGTTTACTCAAACTCATGTCCACTGAGTTGGTAATGCCATCCAACCATTTCAGCCTCTGTCGTCCCCTTCTCCTTCCGCCTTCAATCTTTCCCAGCATCAGGATCTTTTCCAATGAGTCAGCTCTTCACATCAGGTGGCCAAAGTATTAGAGTTTCAGCTTCAACATCAGTCCTTCCAATGAATTTCAGGACTGATCTCCTTTAGGATGGACTGGTTGGATCTCCTTGCAGTCCAAGGGAGTCTCTAGAGTCTTTTCCAACACCACAGTTCAAAAGCATCAACTCTTTGGCCCTTTCTTTATAGTCCAACTCTCACATCCATACGTGACTACTAGAAAAACCATATACCCTTGACTAGATGGCCGTTTGTTGGCAAAGTAATGTCTCTGCTTTTTAATATGCTGTTTAGGTTGGTCATAACTTTTCTTTCAAGGAGCAAGCATCTTTTACTTTCATGGCTGCAGTCACCATCTGCAGTGATTTTGGAGCCCCCCAAAATAATGTTAGTCACTGTTGCCATTGTTTCCCCATCTATTTGCCATGAAGTGAGGGGACCAGAAGCCATGATCTTAGTTTTCTGCATGTTGAGCTGTAAGCCAATTTTTCACTCTCCTCCTCTTTCACTTTCATTAAGAGGCTCTTTAGTTCTTCTTCACTTTCTGCCTTAAGGGTGGTGTTATCTGCATATCTGAGGGTATTGATATTTCTCCTGGCAATCTTGATTCCAGCTTGTGCTTCATCGAGCCCAGCATTTCTCATGATGTACTCTGCATATAAGTTAAATAAGCAGGGTGACAATATTCAGCCTTGACGTACTGCTTTTCCTATTGGAACTAGTCTGTTGTTCCATGTCCAGTTCTAACTGTTGCTTCCTGACCTGCATACAGATTTCTCAAGAGGCAGGTCCGGTGGTCTATTACTCCCATCTCTTTCAGAATTTTCCACAGTGTATTGTGATCCACACAGTCAAAGGCTTTGGCATAGTCAATAAAGCAGAAGTAGATGTTTTTCTGAAACTCTCTTGCTTTTTTGATGACTCAGTGGATGTTGGCAATTTGATCTCTGGTTCCTCTGCTTTTTCTAAAACCAGCTTGAATATCTGGAAGTTCATGGTTCACATACTGTTGAAGCCTGGCTTGGAGAAGTTTGAGAATTACTTCACTAGTGTATGAGATGAGTGCAGTTGTGCAGTAGTTTGAGCATTCTTAGCATTGCCTTTCTTTGAGATTGGAATGAAAACTGACCTTTTCCAATCCTGTGGCCACTGCTGAGTTTTGTGTTAATATATGATATCTGTTTTTCTCTGACTTACTTTACTCAGTATAACAAGCTCTATCTTTATCCACCTTATTATCACTGAGTCAAATTCATTCCTTTTTATGACTGAGTAATATTCCATTGTATAGGTAACACAACTTCTTTATCCATTCATCTGTTGATGGACATCTAGGTTACTTTCATGTTCTGGCTATTGTAAATAGTGCTGCAATGAACATTGGGGTACATGTGTCTTTTGTGAATACAATTGAAGAAGGAGAGGGTAGAATGAATTTGGAAAGTAGCATTAACACATATACATTAACATGTGTAATGGTAATGGGCTTCCCTGGTGGCTCAGAGGGTAAAGTGTCTGCCTGCAAAGCAGGAGACCTGGGTTCGATCCCTGGGTCAGGAAGATCCCCTGAAGAAGGAAATGGCAACCCAATCCAGTACTCTTGCCTAGAAAATCCCATGAACAGAGGAGCCTGGTAGACTACAGTCCATGGGATTGCAAAGAGTAGGACATGACTGAGTGACTTCACTTTCACTTTCATTACCATGTGTGAAATAGACAACCAGTGGGAAGGTGCTGTATAGCACAGGAATCCCAGCCTGGTGCTCTGTGATGATATTGAGGCGTAGGACGGAGGCTGAAGGAGGAAGGTACATTTAGTTATGACCAATTTGTGATGTTGTACAGCAGAAACCAATACAACATTGTAAAGCAATTTTCCTCCAATTTAGAAAAGTGTAAGTAGGGGATTGCACCATTTTCTGTTAAAGTCTCAAAGGGAAACTAAGTAAAATACATCCATTTCTTAAAAAAAAAAAAAAAAAGTCATGGTCCAGGCCATGTGCCTAGAGAGTTTTAGATCAAACCCAAGCACCCTGATTCCTAGTTAGTCCATGGTGCTGGTTATTGAAAATTAGTTCCATGTACTGGGTGGAAGTCTCACCCAGTAACTTGTATGTAATATGGAGTCTCCATAGTGGTACTTCACATTTATAAAACAAGCACCCTAGTTATTCTGAGGTTCGTTTCAACAAGACCTTCCTATGGACTTGAGACCTTCCTGGGCCCCTGGACAGCTGGCAGATCCACTTGTCCATCCTCTACTCTGCTTCTTGGTATGTCTGTTCCCTTCTCACCCTTCAGTCAGTGACATTCCTGCAGGCCACTGAAGACAATTTGTAATTACTTGTCTGTTTCCCTGTTTTAGTCTCTTTCTTGCTCTAGACTAAACTCTACAAAGATAGTAATTACACTATATTTATGCCCAGCGTCAAGAATATTACCTGGCATTCAATAATTATTTGTTGAATCAGTGTCTCTCTTAGATTCTATTACCTAGCACTGAATACAGTGCTGTGAGTATGTTCTGAGTAAGATCCAGGACAAAAAAAAAAAACAAACAAACCACTCTTCACTTACCATCTTGGTATGATTCTGGACAATTTATTATTGCAGCCTAATAACATTAAATTGGAGGTCACATGAGTGTTCATACTGAGTTTAGACCCAAACCAAATTTTATATCTATCTCTTCCTTAGTTTGTGGCCCATTTTGCTAGTAACTACCCCATTCTGACTTGTTCTATTAGGGTTGTAGTTGGTTTCATGTAATATGTTCCTTTTAGATTGTCCATGAAGGCCATAACTCCCTCTCTTAAATATTTTAATCTTTCTTGGATAGGAATAAAGGATAATGTTTAAAGCTTGAGCTTTAGAATCACGATTTTGAGTCCAAGCACCTCCATCTGATGGGTGTTTGACTTAAAACAGAAAAAAGGCTTACCTACTTTTCCAAAGATTTATTGAATTTGTTACAATACTACTTCTGTTTTATGTTTTGTTTTTTTTTTGGCCCTGAAGCATGTGGGATAGCTCCTCGACCAGAGGTCAAACCAGCAACCCCTGCACGGCAAAGTTTTCACTGGACTGCCAGGGAAGTCCCTAACTAAGGCTTTTTGAGGCTCAGCAGTTTCTCATTTCTGTAGGGATAAGAGTATCTCCCTTCCAAGACTGTTAGGAAGCTGAAATGTGGAAATATAGATGACGAAGTTTTCATCAAGTACATAGGATGTGGTGATAGGTGATAGCTTATATTACTGTATTTATCCAGATAAAAATGAAATACCTATTCATTTCCACTCCTAAACTGGTTAGCATAGATGATTCCTTTTCCGTTTCTCCTTCCCCTAAACCCCTCTGAGTTTCTTAACATTTCATTGTCCATAGGAGACATCCTGGTTGACATAGTAGCCCCATGCAGACTTCGAAAAAAGCTTGGATGTCAAAAATTTCAAAGGTAACTGACTTAGAAGTCCATTTTTCTTCCATACTTTATTTTTACTGTTTTAAGATTTACTAAAATGTCAATGACTTCGAGAGGGGAAAACTCTTGACAGGTTTTGGGTGGAATTTGTCAGTTACTTCTGCCAGAGGTAAAAACTGATCACAAATATTGTGCATTAGGAGTCTAACATGGGCTTCTGAATGGTGATTAGATGCTTGGATTTTGCAGGAAATCCTGTTTCTCACAACCTGAGGTTTCCAAGTTGACTGCATATAAAACTATAGGACATCATAATCGCTCTTTCCAGAGAAACTCTCTCTAGCTCTGCACTCTACCATCTCCAAAATATTATATTCCTCGCATTTGGAGATTCTTTTTCAAGTGAGATAAAAACCAAATAATTGATTTGCATATCAAAGAAATGATGAACATTTCCACACTATTAATGAGAGTAATAACTTTCAAGTCTTTTCAACAAGACCTAATGTTCTCACAACGTTTAATGACCTGTGCAGCTAACCTGACTCCATGTGTAACAAAGAGCTAGGCTGTCAGTTATTTTAATTAAGAATGAAAATTAAGAAATATTATTTAGATTTCCCCTTTAAATGAAATCACTAGCTTTGATCAGAATTGGAAGTCAGTTCAGCCCCGTGGCACTAACTTGCTACATGGCCTTGGGGACCTGGTCCCTTGCACACAGTGAGGCGACTAGGCAGCAAATGGAAGGCTGCCTTGCTCAGCCCTAAAATATACCTCATTATAGATTTTGGAAGATGAATAGCAAATGAGTGTGTTACCTGACATGATTATCATGAAAGAGCCCTCCTGCCCTGAGTGAGGTTGTCACGATCTCTTCATCCTCAGTGCTAACAGTCAGTAGACATCTTAAAGAAGTCTTTGTATCTGTTTGTTTACATGTTGTACAGGAGAACCCTGGGCTTCCCAGGTGGCTGAAGTGGTGAAGAATCTGTGTGCAAGCATAGGAGATGCAGGTTTGATCCCTGGGTTGGGAAGATCCCCTAGGGGAGGAAGTGGCAACCCACTCCAGTATTCTTGCCAGGATAATCACAGTCCATCGGGTCACAAAGAGTCGGACACGAGTGAAGCAACTGAGCACGCGTCCACGAGAACCTCTATCTGTGGGGACCTACAGGTGAGCTACGCAGTTCCTAGAAGACTAAAAAGTGAAAGTTAATGTTTCATATGTGAATAACTATGCTTAATTCAAGTTTAATTTTGTAAAAGATATTTTATATAAAAGTATAGCTAGAAAATATTGCATATGTACCATGTGTTCTAGGGACTGTGCTCAGTAAAACAATTCTAGAAGGAAGTCATTACACCATTATTGTTAATGATCCTAGTTTGAAAGTGAGTTTTGAGGGGGATGATAAGCCTAAGGTTACATCACTAGGAGGAAGCGGCAGATATGTTTCAACCACAGCTCTCACACCAGAAAGCATACTTCTAAACGCTACTCTAAAACTGCCTTTATTGACTGGGAATGAACATTACAGTAACAGGCTGAAGTGTTAGGGCTTGGAGGTAAAAGTAAATTATAATAAAAACTTATGGAGCGCTTTATTTGTGTTGAAAGGCATTTTAGATAATGTGTGTCTGTTTAGTTGCTCAGTTGTGTCCAACTCTTTGCGACCCTTTGGACTGTAGCCTGCCAGACTCCTCTGTCTATGGGATTTTCTAAACATGTACATTAGCATGTGTGAAATAGATAGCAATAGAAATTTGCTGTATGACTCAGGGAAATCAAACTGGGGCACTGTAACAACCAAGAGGGGAGGAAAGTGGGAGGGGATATATGTATACCTATAGCTGATTCAAGTTGAGGTTTGGCAGAACACAAAACAATATTGCACAGCAATTATCCTTTAATTAAAATAGATTAATTAGAAAACACTGGAGTGATTACCATTTTCCTCCTCCAGAGGATCTTCTGAACTGAGGGATCTGACCCACATCTCCTGCATTGCAGGTGGAGTCTTGACCTGCTGAGCCATTGCGGAAACACTTTAGATAACATAAATTTAAAGCGAATGGTTTTCTATATGGTTTTAATTGAAATTTTCTATTTTGGGTCCAGCCATAAAATAAATAAGCTAGTTAATATCTAGTTTACATATTTTGGAATTTTTCACAACCCATTTTAGGGATCCTCTTTTAGTCAAAATAATACCATCAGTCCAGTTGCTCAGTTGTGTCTGACTCTTTGTGACCCCCATGAATTGCAGCACGCCGGGCCTCCCTGTCCATCACCAACTCCCAGAGTTCACTCAAACTCACGTCCATTGAGTCGGTGATGCCATCCAGCCATCTCATCCTCTGTCGTCCCCTTCTCCTCCTGCCTCTAATCCCTCTTAGAAATAGTTTTGAAAGCAAAATGGAGAGGGGCCAGTGGTTCTTTCTTGGGCTCAGAGTAGTTAGCTTGGGGATTATGAGGGAACCAGTGGCTGAACAAACCAGAGGGCATGTTTTGAGAGTGATTTGTGCATGTTTAATAATGATGACTACTATGTACTGGGGCTTTCCTGGTGCTCAAATGGTAAAGAATCTGCTGCAATGTAAGAGACCTGGGCTCGATCCCTGGGTTGGGAAGATCCCCTGGAGAAGGGAATGGCAACCCACTCCAGTATTCTTGCCTGGGAAATCCAACGGACAGAGGAGCCTGGTGGGCTGCAGTCCACAGGGTTGCAAAGATGGACACAACTGAGTGACTAACACTTTCACTATATACTGAACACTATTATGCTTCTGGATTTTCACATGGTCTAGGGAATCCTTAGGACTTCCTAAGCAGTATGTGGTAGAATTCCTGTTAAACAAGTGAGGTTCAGTAAAGTGGAATGATTCGTGCAAGGCTACCCAGGTATTGATTCTCAGAGGTGGGACTCAGGTAACCAGGACCATTTGGCTTCAAGATAGCCTTCCCAAAGCCTTCCACTGAATTATTATCATAGAGGATTCATACTTTTCTGTGGGGCACAGGACCCACTAAAAATCCAGTGTTTCTTTGACATTTCTTGCATGTATCTTTGAAAGGAATATAATTTAGTGCATTTTGTAGTATAAAATATCCCTATTTAATGGAAAAATAGTGATTTAATGTATAATTATTTGATTTCTACCTTAAAATTTTTAAGCAAAACATTCTCCAGGAAGATATGTCAACTTTGTCCTATGCTGTTCTGAATCCTAATTTGAGAAGCACAGCACTGAAATAAACAGAGTAAGGAGACACAGAACATGGGACCTGACATTCCACACAGTGACTGTATGATATTGGATAAAAGCTCACCTTCCCCAACTATAAAATAAAGGTAATGAGGATTCTAACAGTCACTTGAGAGAGCCATGATTATATGGTACAGGTCTGAACTATTCTATCATGCATGATACAGTTGTGATAGGCAGAGAAAAGTTCTTGAACATGGCTTGATTATCAGCGATGTAGAAAGAAAATTATTTAATTCACTTCTCTCTGCCATTGTTTTGCTATTTCAGTTGGTCCTCTGTTAAAAGCATGATTTTATCTTAATCTGCAGATGGCTTTGGGATTATTTTGCTCTCAACAAACTGAGATGAGGAACTAAGTGGGATTGCATTATTCTGTATAAGTAACTCACAAAGTCATAAAACTCTCAAAATAATTATTGATCTGCTTTTACCTCAGAGACTTTAGTTGGGAGTGAAAGGTCTTTATAGTCATGGCTAGTGTTGAGAAGGGTGCACATTTCTCTGTTCTTCATGCTCTTGTTTATTTTCACACATAACAAAATGGAAATGCGGGGAAAATGCTGGTAAGAAACTACCTTTGATTTTACAATGCAATTTAAATAAAAGCATACCCTGGAACTCAGGATGTCTCCTCAAAGGCTCAGGATAGCAAGACCCTGAGAGAGACGGTAATCATACTAAGCGTACTAAGTATACCATTTGTTGTGGAGAAGGAAACAGTAACCCACTCCAGTATTCTTGCCTGGAGAATCCCAGGGACAGAGAAGCCTGGCAGGCTGCAGCCTATGGGATTGCAAGAGTTGACACGACTTGGTGACTAAACCACCAGAGCATTGAGGGTCTCTTGTATAACAAGAATTTGTTTAAAGCCTTTGTGTACATCAACTTGTTTAATGTTTTTCAAAATCCGAAGACATATGTCTATCATAATGTCCATTCAGCCAAAGTGCCAGACCTTGTAGCCCAGTCTCTTAGGACTTTGCTCCAAACCACCATTTGAAACATTTCTGTTCATATGTGGGGGATTGTCTTTTGAGGGATATAGAATAAACCAGGGTTTTGTCATAAGGAAAATTATGAGAACAGAGAGGTATGTGACCATAATGAGAAGGTCTAGACCCCACAGGAAAGCCAATAGCATAATAAGAAGCTATCCTTTCTTCAGAGTCACAAAAAAGTAAAAACTTCTTAGAAAAATCCAAGAATAATATGTAGTATATACCATATTCTGATGCAAAATCTTTATACAGTGCACATATCTCTGCTAACAATAGTGTTTATCAAGATTATTTATTACAAGGCATTAAAATAAATCTTTTTTTCAATTACTTTCTAATGAAATGTACCAATTACCTTTTGAATGGTGACATATGGCTGCAATCTATTCCAATGGGGATAAATCTTACTTATACAAGGTTTCAAGGGCTCCCTCCTGAACTACATTAATTACCGATGTAAACAAAGACAGAAGATTATTATCGTATTTATCGATAAATCCTGAACTTCATTGCAATATAGTTCCCCAGGTTAGACAGCATTAATCATCAGGTATTTCCAACAGTTACAGTGCTAACCTACAATAAAAGGGATGTTTCTGCAACCCAGCTGATTTTAGAGCATGTTTATTAATGTCATTGAATCCTGGGGTAATTGGATGAGGTCACATGCTGCTGTGCACAGTGAAGTTGAAAAAATAATGCTCTTAGGTAACTAGTGGGCCACCTGTTGGCTAACAAATGAATAACTACTATTTCAAAGAGCCTTGTCTGGAGCTGCTGGTATAAAGAAGTAGGCTTTTACTAAGGCTAAGCCTTTGAAGCGGCTCCACCTCTTACAAAAACTTTGTCCTTATAGGCTATTAGCTAAGAAATTAGGAAGGGAGACATGAAGAAAGTTTCATGACTATGAGAAGCCCCAGTATCTGAGCAAAGAAAAATCTAGCCACCTTGGTCAACTGCTTCCTTCCCATTCTATGGTATGAGGTCACCACGGGTTTTAGAAAAGACTTTGGTATTTGTCAGGAAGTCATTTTTCCTTCTTTCTGATGATCTTTTGGTCTTTAAAAAGTTCTCCAAGCTTTGGTTTAGCCTCTGCCATCTGACGATAATATTAGTACAGACCTTACAGGCTGAGAACAGTCCCTGGAACATTTTGAGCTCAAAGACATTAGCTATTTGTCAGTGCAGTCAAGTAACTTCATAAGATAAAGCGAAAATTTTCACCCGTTCTGATCTCCTCAAACTACCTTCTGCATTTTTACTTTGAAAGGAAACTTCTATAAAAGAAGGTGATTCATCAAGCGAATTACATTGATTACCTTCCCTGTTGGCCACTGAGGTAGGTAATTTACACATATAATCTTACTTAGTCTGTGGCTTAAAATATATAATATTGGTATTGTTTACGGAATGAAATAGAGGAAGAAAAAGGATTTATTTACCTTATAGAAAATGCAGGTAAGCAACAGAGATGGGATTCAAACTTAACTCTAACTTCAAGGTTTTTATTCTTTGCAGTATGCTTAAGTATATACTAGCATATATGTACCTAGAAATACCACTGTTCTGACATTACATGTCATCTGAATTTTTACCAACATTTTGAATCACTCTCTGTCTTTGAGAGTTGACCAGAGGATAGTATTGGTCTGTCTGCATTCTATCACATCTGCCATTAATCAAATATTAATTGATTAAATATAGAGCACTGTTCTAAAGAAATTTACTAGGCATGTGCTAAGTGTTGAGACTATATAATTAAATACTATTTAAGAGATTCTTTTTGGGAAAATGGAGGCACAGAAAGGTTAAACAACTTGCCAATGTTTACATAACTAAAGTAGCAGCAAAACTTGAATCTGAACCCAAGCACCCTGGTTCTAAAACTGGCACTCATTACACTGACTCACCTGGAGAAGACAAACCTGTAAACTCACAGCTGAACTATGGTAGCAAGAACACTGATTGTAAGAGAAGTCAGACAAGGTAGAGGATATGATCTGGGAGTGGGGAGCTTGGGAAAATCTCCCAAGGAGAAAGTAATAGGAGATGGGGATTTCTTCAGGCAGAGCAAGCATAAGGAGTGTGTTATACATGAAGAATAGGATGAGCTGGGGCTGAAGAGGTGAGAAAAGGCCTTTCGGACCAAGAAAGGGGTGTGGAATCTGTCCTCTGAAGAGTCCTTCACTGGGAGTGATGTGGTGGGATGTGTTTGGAGAGACTCTCTGGCTTAAAATATGACAAGGAGTGGCAAGTAGGCTGGAAGGGCTGACACAGAGGGAGAAAATGCCGTCCAGATTGATGGCTTTCTGCTGTCATTTACTAAGCATGACAACACAGGATGGAGGCAGGTGGAGCTTAGGGCTGGCTCGTGGCACTCTCAGGAAAGGCAAGTGTCTGAGTGGGCAGTGGTGTCAGCGTCTGAGGTTCACCACCCGCACAGGTCTTTGAAAAAGAAATAAAAATGCAAATAGGTTTAAAACATTTCAGGGATTTTCAGAATTTTTAAGCATAGCCATATGGATCCACATAGCCTATGGATCACATAAAAATCAGACACAAGACAAGATCAAACAGTGACACACATACAATTGAAAGTGTAAAATTCTTGGGGAGATGACTGGAATTTGAAAAGGAAATATGAAGATCCAGTACCAGGTTTTCTTAGATGCCAGGAAAATGAGAGTTAATATGGTAGACAGGAACCATAAGATTAATAATTAACCAAGGAGAAACATGGATGTACAAATTAATACCCATCAAGATAATTAAGAGTTGATAGTAAAGCAGAGAGCTTTTGTTCCCTTCACAAATTGGACGAGCATTAATTATACTGTGTTGCAGACATGTTAGTCAATTGGTCAGGCCTGTTTTCTCTCCTTTCTCAGAAACTCTGCCCCTGTAGCCTCTGCAGTGGGCTGTTGTAGAAAGATGCCCTGGGCTGGCATGTTTGTACTAGGGTTGGCATATGTTGCAAGATGTGTCAATTCGGTTTTTGCCCTGGAGACTTGGAATTGATTATGGGACTAGTCTGTCTCTGTTGACCACTCTGATTAGGACTGAGGTGGCCAGTTTGTTTCATCTACAACAGAAGCAGGGAATGCTGCTGCTAAGTTGCTTCAGTCGTGTCCGACTCTGTGTGACCCCATAGATGGCAGCCCACCAGGCTCCCTCATCCCTGGGATTCTCCAGGCAATAATACTGGAGTGGGTTGCCATTTCCTTCTCCAATGCATGAAAGTGAGGTTGCTCAGTTGTGTCTGACTCTTAGCGACCACATGGACTGCAGCCTACCAGGCTCCTCTGTCCACAGGATTTTCCAGGCAAGAGTACTGGAGTGGGGTGCCGTTGCCTTCTCCGATACTCATGTACAGAAAAAGGATAATTGCCTTACTTCCAGATGGCGTCCCCCTTGCTGTTCATGCAGTTCACCTACCTTTTGATTTTATTTATATTCCTGTGTCTTATAACAATTGCTTCTGTACTAAGACAACTTGTATCAGATACCCAAATGGTTCTAAGACCACCTCTTAATAAATCCAGTCTAATCTTCCAAGGATAAATTGCATGCTGCTCCTTGATCTAGTATGATCCTTCCTTGCCATAGCCAAAATCATTCTAGTGTTGTCATTCTAGGTAATTCCTTAGAAATCCAGACTAGTTACTTATCAATACTCCCATTATTGTTTCATCTCAGACATTCAAACTCAACATGTCCCCACTTTAACCATGGCCTTTCCTCTCCAGATCTGGCTTTGTCATGGTGTTTGCTAGTCCAGTGAGAGGCACTGCCACTCTTGATCACTACCTAGGATGCATTCTTGATACAGCAGAAGGCCTGTGGAGCAATGCATGAAAACTTATTAAAAATGAGCATCCTGGCAGAGAAATCTTAGAGCAGTTATATTTTACCACAATATGCACCAAAAATACATTCTCAGCAAGGCTCACTTGGAGATCTCAAGCTGGAGGATATTTAAGGAGAGAGGTTTCGCAAATATCTCCAGATCCTTCCTGAAGGATGGGCTTGGGTTGATTTCTATGTGGTTCTGTCTATTCAGATGAGGTCTATATGTTTTCAGGAAGTCACAAATGAGTACTTATCCTCTAAAAATAACCCTTTAAAATGCCAACACAGAGGGCAGGATGAAGATGGCAGAGAAGCAGCATGGGGAGCTCACCTCACATGAAAACAAAAAATACACCTCCAAGAGGTGTGACTCACACAGAATATCTACTGAACAGGGCAGAAGACCTCAGACTTCTGAAAGGGCAATAAAACGTCCATGTAATGGAGTAGGACAAAGGGAAGAATAAGGAATCAGTAAGGGGGAAGGTACAGGACCTGCACCTTGGGGAGAGAGCTGTGAAGACGGAAATGTCCCCACACCTTGGGAGGATTTCTTACCAGCAGGAAGATCAGCCTGGATGGAGGCGAGCTTTGAAGCCAAGGAGGAGAGTGCAGCAACAGGTTTCAGGAGGGCAAAGCAGAGAGTAACCTGCAAAGCAGGGGCACCGCCGCTCTGTACTCCCCAGCCTGAGATGCTCTTCCACAGTGGACGCACGAGTAGCGGGGCGGGTCCAACATAAGAGCGTCTTTCCCTGTTGGTACCCCCAGGCGACTGGCATGGGTAGGTGCCAACTTTGTCCCAGGAGTGTATGGGCTCCAATCCTCCCTAGGCAACAAAAGCCCCACGAGCATCTTTGAAGGCCAGAGGGCCTTCAGTCAGGAGCTCCACAGTGCAGGAGGAAACTGAGACTCCAGTCCTGGAGGTGCTCCTGGGGAGATGAGGTTGGCTATGGCGCACTAGTGCCGGGGAGAGGACAGTGGTGGTAGAGGCTACAAAGAATATTTGATCAGCTTGTGCTCTCACAGAGTTCGCTATTTTGGGAATGGAAAAGGATGGAAAGTCCAGAGAGAAACCCACGCATTTATGGTCAAACTAACCTATGACAAAGGAAGCCAGGATATACAATGGCAAAAAGACAATCTCTTCAATAAGTGGTGCTGGGAAAACTGGACATGTAAAAAAATGAAATTAGAACACTCTGTAATACTATACACAAAAATAAACTCAAAATGGATCAAAGACATAAATACAAGGCCAGACACTATACATATAAAAACTCTGAGAGGAAAACATGGGCAGAACACTGACATAAATCAGAGCAATATCTTTTTGGATCTACCTCCTATAGTAATGGAAATAAAAACAAAAACAAATGGAACCCAATTAAACTTAAAATCTCTACACAGCAAAGGAAGCCATAAACAAAATGAAAGACAGCCCACAAAATGGGAGAAAAGATTTGCAAATAAAGCCACTGACAAGGGATGAATCTCCAAAATATACAAACAGCTCATGCAACTCTATATCAGAAAATCCAATCAAAAAATGGGCAGAAGATCTAAATAGACATTTCTCCAAAGAAGACATACAGATGGGCAAAAAAAACACATGAAAAAATACTCAACATCACTAATGAGTGAAATGCAAATCAAACCACACCGATCAGAAGGTCTGTCATTAAAATGTCTACAAAGAATAAATGCTGGGAGGCTGTGGAGAAAAGAGAACCCTCCCACACTGTTGGTGGGAATGTAAATTGATGCAGCCACTATGGAGAACAGTCCATATAAAACTAAAAATAGAGCTATCATATAGCCAGCAATCCCACTCCTGGGCATGTATCTAGAGTAAATCACACCTAGAAAAGATACCTGCACCCCAGTGTTCACTGCAGCAGTGTTTACAACTGCCAACACATGGAAGCACCCTAAACGTCCATCGAGAGATGAATGCATAAAGAAAATGTGGTATATAGGCGCAGTGGAACATTAGCCATAAAAGCAAAATATTGCCATTTGCAGCAACATACATGGACCTGGAGATTTCCATATTCAAACGGAGAAAGACAAATATCATATAACATCACTTATATGTGGAATTAATTAAAAATGATACAAATGAACTTATTTATAAAACAGAAATGGACAGATATCAAAAACTCATGGTTGCCAAAGGGGGAAATGTGGGGCAAGGGATAAATCAGGAGCTTGGGATGAGCATGCACACACCACTGTATACACAATAGATAAACGAGGACTTACTATATGGCACAGGGAATGCTACTCAATATTCTATGATGACTTATATGAAAAAAGAATCTGAAAAAGACCAAATATATGTGTGTGTATAATTGAATCACTTTGCTAACAACATTGTAAACCAACTATGCTCCAATACAATTATTTTAAAAATGAAGTAAGATTAACTTACATATTTGAAAAGAAAACACTTGCTCTCCCTGCCTCTTAAATTCAAATCACCATGATGCCCACTGGTTTTCTGTTCAAGATCTCTTAAATCTGTCACTTTGTTTCTATACCCATTGCTATCATTCTGGTCCAAGTAACAAAAATCTTTTCTGTGAATCACTGTAATAATTTTCTGTCTTCACCATGGTCCCCTCCAATCCATTCTCTACATTAAATCCATTCTCTCCTTAATAGAAACTAGATCCTACTACACATACATATCTAGCTTAAAGCATTTCAGTGGGTCCTCACTGCTCGTAGGCCAGAGATGGAAATTCTTTACATGACTCACAAGTCCCTCTATTATTTGGATTCTCCCAGCCCCTCAAGTTTCATCTCTGACCTCAATCCTCCTTACTCCCTTCCTCATGTTTGTAACTATTAGAGTTTTACATTTATTTGTGAAGTTCTTTCTCCCTCCCTAGAATATTAAGTGGAAAAGGGATTTTTTTTTCTTTTCTGATTGTGTTGTTCACTTCTATATCCCTTTGGTAGAATGGTGCTAGCAGGTTGCAGGTCCACAGGAAACATTTGTTGAATTTATAAGGGAAGGAACGGTCACCACGGTTATCCTAACACCTCACTCAATCACTGGAATGTACAGACACTGAATCAAACTGTAGAGGAGCAGGACTGAGATTACAGTTCAGTGGGATGAACGTGAATGACCTGTTCCCTAATCTTGCCTCTCAACTTCAGATAATCATGCCCCTTCCCTTTCTTGCCTTGTAGTATTCATGCTAGATATATCATTTAAAAATACAATTTCATCCAGCTCTAACCTTTTCATTGGATTTTATATAGGCATTAAAGGAGCTTTTAATTCTCCCTAAGCAAAAGGCTATTTGGAACTCTACTTGAAGCAAGTATATTCTCTTTCATGTTTAATTTACTAGCAGGTAAAGACTATGCAGAAAGCTTTTGTTCTCAGTGTAGATTGATTTCTGATTCAGAGGCTGTCTGAACACTTAGGAGACAAGATGGAGGAAAGAAGATGGCTAGTCCCCTACACAGAGGGGACTGGATGGGTTTGTTCTGTGTAACCCCAGAGCTAAGTCAGAGAATCAGGGGTTAGAAGTAGAGAGATTTAGCTCATTGGAATGTAACACATTCCGTTAATGGAATGGGCTGCCTTAGGATGTAACGAGGCCAATGGCTAGGTGTCAGGGAACTTATGAGGATGATTCCAGAACAGCATGAAATGCTGGGTAAGAGGACCTCCACACTTCCTTCTCTGAGGTTCTCTATTTGGTATAAAATGCTGCATTTTAATTGGAGAAGGCAATGGCACCCTACTCCAGTACTCTTGCCTGGAAAATCCCGTGGACGGAGGAGCCTGGTAGGCTGCAGTCCATGGGGTTGCTAAGAGTCAGACACGACTGAGCGACTCACTTTTACTTTTCACCTTCATGCATTGGAGAAGGAAATGGCAACCCACTCCAGTGTTCTTGCCTGGAGAATCCCAGGGACGGGGGAGCCTGGTGAGCTGCCGTCTGTGGGGTCGCACAGAGTCGGACACGACTGAAGCGACTTAGCAGTAGCAGCAGCTGCATTTTAAGCTTAGAAAGAGGTAGTAAAACACAGGGTGATAAGAGGAGCTGAACAGCCACAGAATTGTGGTGAATCAGAGTCTGTAGCCCAGAAAACAGGCCAAGACCAAAGCCCAGAGTAGAGGCTGTATAGATTTTATGACAACACTGTCATTGGGGATTTGATTGCTGTTGTGACAAGACAAAAATTATTAATGTGTGAGTGTTCACAGCTTTCCCTTCTCTCCATGTCAGCCCCCAGATAAGGCCTTGCTTTCCCTGTTCTTTTCCCAGTGGATGTACATTTGCTGCTTTTTTTTCTTCTATAGCTTTTGGAATGGAGAAACACTGGAGACAAATTTGGTCTACCTAACAAAATCCAGACAAAGAGGGGTGAAGATGAGAACCACCCACCATGTGGGCTGCAGCACTGGCAGAGTGTTGTCTGGAAACAGGCATGGGGATAACTGCCTCACGAGGTGGACTAAGAGGGGAAGATGGGGCTGACAGTGAGAGATGCTAAAGACTGTGAGGTGGGTTCCCCATCATGTTCTTTCAGAAATTGAGTAAAGAGCAGAATTCATTTGCAGTTTCCTTTGTCAGATGCGATTCCACTCTAGAAATAAACTAGAGTACCTTCAAGCCCTATAAGGATTACTCAGTCATTCAAACAATAATAATCCATTGCTTCTGTGATCAATGGCTCTTGTTCTTCATAAGTCCAATTTGGGTGGTCCTGGGATCCAATGGGAAAGTGAGAGTCTTTTTTTTTTTTTTCTTTCTGCTAGTGACCTTGCTTCTATTTCACTAAGATAAAGACAGCAGAAGAAAACTTCCATATGTCTCCATCACCCAATCAACTTACATCTATACTGTTTTCTACCTTCCACCAGGTCTAGCTCTCCATGCACCCAGGTTAAACCGTGCAATTACATCCTAGCTCTTCTCTCCCCAGAGCTCGCTCTCCTCTCCTGTTCTATCTCCTTTCTCTCCTACATCATCCTCATTTAACATAAACTTCTTGTATTATTTCTGTGGATCCCAAATACCCCTCCTGCTACTGCTTAACTTCTTTCCCTTTGATGTTACCACCTGAAATATTTATTTTTGCTGTTTCCAGCATGCAGACAAATCCAGTGGTTCAGTGTCAGTCTCATTCGCCAGTCTTGGCAGTAACCGACACTATCACGCTTTTCATTTTGAAATGTACAAGGCTGAGCTGCAGGGACACTTCTGTCCTTCTCATATCTTACTGGTAGTTCCTCCTTATTTCCCTGACTTCAGTCAGTACTCGCCATCCAGCTGATTTTAATGCATTTCTTGGCCTAGATATATTCTACATGGATGATTCCCTCACTGGCATCTGTCTGGGCTCTCCCCTGAACTCTAGACTTGTACCTCTCAGTGCTTACTCAGCTTTTCCACCTGGATATCCACAGGCATATTAAACTTAACACATTGCACCTAAATTCCTAATTTCTGCAGTCCCAGCCCCTATGCCTGTGGTTCTATTGCAACTGTCTCTATCTCTGTTGTCTGTAACCTCATCTTTCCAGTTACTTAGGCAAAAATCATTGGGGGTTATCACTGACTCCTCTCCCTTACAGTCACACAGTATTATGTCAGAAAATTCCGCTGTCTCTGCTTTCAATATACATTTGGAATCCAAGCACTCCTCGAAAAGTCTAGTGCTACCACCTTGGTCCGAGCCACCGTCTTATTGTCCCTGGATTTTGCAAGCACCTATTTAACTTCTTGCTCTTCTCCTCACAGAAGCCAAGATTTCTAAAGGTGGCACATTTGAGCCAAAGCAATCCTTAGAAGGCAGGCTTTAGGAACAAAAGGTACCCTTGGGTGAATCAGAAGATAAACCTCCCTTTAGAAGAAGGTGCTTTGGGGTCAGGGCTGCAGGGGGCCCTCTGCTGGATCCCCTCCAATTCTTGGAAGCCTTGATTTCACCGCTAGGCTCAAAACCCACAAGTGGACACTGTGTCACCCAGACTTCACAACCGTTCAGAATGGTGTATAGCGCTGGCCACCTGCTGCCTCTGTACCCTCCTTGCTGGGCAGCACTGTCTTTGGTCACTCCGTCTTAGCCACATCAGTCACCTTGCTGTTTGCTGCACACACCAAGCTTGCTTCCACTTCAGGGCCACTCTCCCCCTTGAAGACCTTGGGAGGATGGCCAGGACCAGTGGATGTTCTGAAAACTTGGCTTCATCTACAAGAATCATTTATAATCCTGGGTCCTGGAGACCTCCTCCTCATAATCCTAACACTACTGACAGTTCTGATTATAAAGATTAACACCATCTACCACTAACTGCATTCAGGTGCTGTTCCCTCGTAAGTTACTAAGGGAATACAATGTACCAAGTTCACCAGGCAGCAGTGTTAGAATCTTGTCTTCATACAGTCTGTGACAGTTAATTTTATGTGTCAATGTGGTTAGGCCAGGGCACCCAGATATTTGCTCAAATGTTCCTCCTGATGTTGCTGTGAAGGTATTTTTTTCAACTGAGGACTAACCTATCAGTAGGATCTGAGCAGAGGAGATGACTCTTCACAACGTGGGTAGGCCTCATCCCATCATCACAGGCCTTAAGAGGAGAAAAAGACGAACCCCCCGGAAGAGGAGAGAGTTCTGCCAACAGACTGCCTTTGCACTCGAACTGCCTCTCTTCCCTGCGTATCCATCCTGCCGGCCTACCCTGCAGAGTTTGCACTTGCCAAGCCCCCATGGTGTGAACCAGTTCCTAAAAATAAACCTCTTTCTTACCATGCACCTATCCTCTGGGTTCTAATTCTCTGGAGAAACCTGACTCATACACAGTCTAAAGGAGAAAGATCCATTCAAAAAGTCGTGACCATCAGTGAAAAATTAGGATGACAAATACGACTAAGGATAAATGCCCAGGGTTAAAGAAGCCACATTTGGGAGATTTGCCCTCATTAGGGAAGGCATAGAAGGCTTTCCTAAAGGGGCAACTCTCGAGTTGTGATGTAAAGGATAAGGAGCTGTCAGGAAGTGAAGGAGGGGCAGGAAAGAGCACTACAGAAAAGAATTGTGAAAAGACTTGTGGCCTTTTTCCTTTTAACCCTTCTGGGACTTGGGGAGAGATACTGCTATCATCCCTGTTTTATGGATGGAAAAAAAAAAAAAAAAAAAACACCCAGCAGTCGATGTGGCAGCTGGAACTGGGGACTGACCTTGGACTCCAAGCTGTGCTCTGAAACCCCAAACTCCAGTGCGCCATGCAGATTAGGGAGAATAGGGAAACCTGCACACTATGCTGTTTCCTGACTCACCCCCTAATGCAGCGTTCCCCAACCTTTTTAGTACCAGCAATTAGTTTTGTGGAAGACAATTTTTGCACAGACCTTGGGGTTAGGGGAGTAGTTTTGGGATGATTCAAGTGTATTACATTTACTGTGGACTTTATTTCTATTATTATTATTACATCAGCTTCACCTCAGATCATCAACCATTAGATCCTGGAGGTTGGGGACGCCTTTCCTAATGGATGCAGGGATGTGATATTTTCAGTTCATTCACTTATTCCCTATGTCTACTCCATACATAAACACTCTGGGCCTTGTGCTAAATATTGGGTGTTCAGAGATGAACATGAGACAGAAGTTAGGGAAACAGACACTTCTGTTTCAACATGGCTTACATGAATGAGACCTTTTCAAGAGGAACAGAGAAAGTGTGATGGAGTAATAAGTGCCTTTGAGCTACACTTTGAAAGATGCTGTTTCAATTATCCCAAGATTTGTTTTAATCAGATATGGTGAGCCCCATTGAAATGGCTGTCATGAAGGAAGATGCTTGCTATATATTCAGATTCCCTAGAAACAGGAGGCATGACATGCCACACAGGGAATTAAAAGAGTCAGGAGGCAGAGGGAGTGAGGGAAAGCCATGGGCAAGAGCCTTTACTTGGGTTCTATGGGAAGAAATGGGCAAGACAGAGGAGGGGTGGCTAGTCTGAATAATCTCAGCAGGTCCTTGGGGCGTGGGAGCTGTCTCTAGGTCTCTGGAACCCAGCCCTGACAGCAGGGAGTGGTCCAGAATATAAAGGTTGACAAAGGAAGGGGTAGACAGCAGGTATGGACTCGAGACTGGTTGGTTTGCACAGGAAAGGTGTGTGCCTGCATGCAGGTGAGCTACATCCTGTCTCTAGGAATTAGCTACCTCTGAGAGGAGTGGTCCTAGCAAGGCCCAGATACAAAGCATCAGATACAAAAAATAAAGGTGGGGTTAATATAGATACAGCGAAGCAGGCGTGGTCAAGATAAGCTGCATCGTACAGAGGGCCACCAGAGCTTATGGAAGCCTGGGGGTGGTGGGGACGACACCGCAGGAGGCAGCCAGAGAAGAGCACGCACGAGGGAGGGTGGGAGTTGGAACTGGAATGCAGCACCTCCATGAGGAACCTAGATTTATTTTTTCTCTTGGTAATGAGGCACTGTTATAGGCTGCACAATTAGACTTATTGGTTAAGAGACAGAATGCGTGTCTTGGAGGCATCCCATATAAAATGACCCTGGCAACCAGCCTAGCTTTTCCCAGCATCGCTTTAAGTGGAACTCCTTCAGACTCTATTGGCTCTCAACCTGACATTCAGGTAAATGCTTTCAATATCTTCCTTTTAGAAATATTCAACGTATTAATTTCACACACAAGGAGAAATCGTATTAAATCTCACCACATAATTAGCTGAGCCACAAAGACATATTCTGAAACAAAAATGATTTATGTGGTTTCCTAATTAACCCTTGAAAGGTTTAATTAAAAAGCACCATTTGTAGGGAACCTATTTAGGAGTTGGAGCTTAACTTCCTGAAGGTGTGCTCTCAGAGCATCCCCATTCCCCTCCATTCAGGGTGGAGAGAGTAGCCGCAAGAAAGGCACACTTCGCCCACGTGGTACTGTCTGGGAGACAAAGAGGTAAGGAGCTGCCTTTTAGGAAACAGCTTAAAACCACCTACTACCGCAGTGCAAGAGACGCAGAGAACAAACGGACAAACAAGATAACAGTGCAACTCGGATGGAGCGGTTCCTCCGCGTCCAGCTCTGTGCTGGTCACTTTGCAGAGATACCATAATGTTCCTCAGAGCTCCTGTGTGAAATACATGGTGCTAGTCCCATTTTCCAGATGGGAACACTGAGGTACAGAGGTGTGAGGCAGAGCTAAGGCACTGTCTGACTTTAGAGATGTCACTTCATCATATTCAGGTATCCTCTGGAAATTGGGGAGAAGCGAGGGAGTGCAAGAAGAGAAAACCTGCATTTATTAATATGCCTAGCTGAGACACTTCCAGGCTCAGTTTCACTTTCCTAAAAAGGGGATAATAATGCTTTGGAATGTAGTTGTGAAGCCCAGTAAAAGCATGTGAGCCTGGCATGGGTGAGCACACCAGTGGTTTCGGTTACTGTGAACTCTTCTTCTGCCTGTGCTGTCTTATCAACATCAGGCAAGCTTAGTGGGCCCCTTTGACGTTGAGGTGTTTAGGAGCATGTGGAGTAGCTTACAGACCAATCAAAATGGAAGGGAATTAAAAGATAGAGGCTATGTTTCAAACATTTCTAGCTAAAAAGAGTATATTGCAGAAATGCTCTTAGAGCCCACATTGCTTCTTCAAAACATGTGTCAGTGCTCTACTTAAAACCACACAAAAGCTTTCTAAACCCACTTTAGCGCTGCCTTCCAAATCCTCCCCTTGGCTACATCTGAGGCCCTGCAGGATCTGGCCCGCCTGCTTCATCTTGCACCACTCTTGCCTTGTTAAGTGGTAAAGAAAAGCACCCCTTTGGCATGATGGCCCCTTTTCTGCATCTCAGGCAAGTACTCCATCTACATCAGGTGGTGTGCAAAGGACCAATACATGGATTATCTCAGTTAATCCTCATGGCAGCCTGATGAGGTGGGTGTTAATGTTTTATGTGCTTTACAGATGTGGAAACTGAGGCCCTGACAGGTTAACTACTGGTCTAAGACATCGTAGTTAATAAGGGACAGGATGATCATTCAAATCCAGGCATTAACTGCATCACAGCCCAAACACTTAAACTTTACACTCTCTGGTATCCCCAAAGTTTGACCTTGCTTTGCTCACAGAGTTACTCCAAGGAGATGTTTATTAAGTGAGGACAGACTGATGGGGAGATGGCAACATGGATTAGTCACTCAGGCTGGGAGAAGCCAGCAAGAAGAGCAAGCCGAGTCTGAGCCCATGAGGGAGACAATGTGTAAATTCTAACCATACCAGCAAGAGGTGTCCACCTCTCTTTGCAGCTGTCTCCTGCATAATCGTCACTGAGTTTGAAATTTGACTTCACCAACAAAATTGCCCTTCACTGATGAGCATCTACCAGCCTTAAAGGCTATAATCTCCCGTCCTTTCCATTTCTTCTACTCAATTTCTGATGATTCCATTGAGGTTAATCTTCGTTATTCATCTTACCTATCTCTGAGCTTCTTTCCATGATTACTCTTTAATTTAGGTCCAGACAAGTGACAGGCAATACGAGGAATGAGCAGATGTGCAACAGGCTTTCAGTGCAGCTCCACCACCACGTAGGCTGAGTGGCTATGCACCAAGTATCAACTTTCACAGCTCAGTGAGCCCTGCCCTGGGCCTGTCAACAGTGGACTATGAGAAATACAATATCTTTTTCTCTAGTCAGCAGCAGCAAAGCACAAGTACTCAAGGATGTATATATAGTTCTGACGAGTCTGACACCAATGACCTGGGATGAACTTAGACAAGTGGCCAAGAAAAATAAAGGATTCATCAAAAGGGTACACATTCTTCAACAAAGATTTGTGTTTTGAATGGCTTGATTTGAAAAAAATACAAAAACAAAGATATGCTTCAAGCAAACATCTGGAAGGTCTACTTGATATAATCAATAAAAGTGGGTATGGAATCCTGTAGAAGGTCTCACTAGATTAATACACACAGTTGATTCTCACTATTCATGACAGCTATGCTCTGTAGAGTCAGATGAATACTGAAATATCAAACACTGAACAACTACTCCTAGGGGAATACAGGGTAGGTTCCTACAAACGTGGTCATAACATTTTTTTGTCAGCTGATCAAAACATTATCCTGATTTATGTTTAAAGACAGTTTATATATATATATTAATATTAAATATATTTATTTACATTGAACTCACGGGCAGCACTGTAACTCATGCCTGGTGAAGTTTATCTGATATACATCTTTTCTCTGCAAGGTAGGTCACAGCCTTCTGTGCTTAGGAACACTAGCTAGCACTTCAGTACTATGCTTGGAGGCCAACTTAAATAGCAAAATCACTTTTAAAAAGTGGGACTACAGAGATCACAAAAAAGGATAGCTGTTTCTAGCATGGGAGCTAAAATAATAAGGCAGAGACTTGCTTAGGTCAACCTCCACTGGAAACGTGCATTTGAGTGACTCAGAGTTTTCACCACTCTTCACACATCCATGAAATCAACAACACATAGTGATTTTTGAGTTCCAAATAAATTTTACATGAGTAGGTGAATTCACAAATAGGGGATCAAAGAAAAATGAGGATCGACTGTCAGTATTACTCTCAAGCTTGAGATTCCTTTTCTATATGTTGGCATGAAGAGGTCACTGGAATACTGACCTGGTAGGATCGAGGACCTGATCTCTGAATGGCACAGTGATTTAGCTCCTTCAGCTGGTGTGGGTTGGTGAAGGGAGAAGGCCAGGGCGGGCAGGTGATGCACACACTATTGCTTAAGTGGGAAAATACTAGAGATCAGTTAAGGAAGTCAAGTGCTTATGGACATTTTGGGGAGTCTCTCCAGTTCACATTGGCCCCCTTTCCTTTTTAACTGCCTGGGGATTCCTAATCATAGAAGCTGAGCCTGTATTTCTATAATGATTCAGTCATCATTGAGAACCTACTGTGTGGGACCAATGTCTAAATGATGAGAATATAGAGGTGAACAAGCTCCTCATGAAACTTACACTCAAGCTTGGGGTAATAAGCAAGTAAACAAGACGTTTCCCTTTATCTTAAATACCATGAAGGAAGCACGGAGGGGACAGCATGGAGAACATGGGAAAAGGGGTGGGGCGTCTCTTAGAAGGGACCTGTAAAAGGGCATGCCAGCCTAAGGAAGAGGACGTGTCAACACAGGACATGGTGTGCACCATGATGACACAGGCTCATCCTGCCACACAGGAGGAGGAGCAACGACGGCAGATGAAGCAGAGCTCAGATCCGAGCTTAACTGTTGCCTGAAAAGCTGGATTCTGGGCCTTAGCTTCGTGAGAAACCCAGTAAGCTTATTATACATTTTTTTCCCCTTAACACGAGTCTAGTTTCTTATATTTGAATTCAACACTTTCCACATAACAGAAGAGTTGGTTGGAATAGGTAAGTAGGAACATTACTTTGGCTAGGAAAGTAAACTTTATCAAAAATGAGTTGATAAATAATAACTATCTTACCTGCCTCCATAACACTCCCAAGTACCAATACTCATAAATGTTTCTTAAAACCTGCCAAGCCTGGAGAGTTACCCCCTCCTGTGACAACTGGCCAGACTATTAGGCTATTATACTTCTGCTGAGATACTTGTTTATGATGTATTTCACTTTGGGGAGTTTCGAGAAGTCATTAAAATATAAGACCTGATTAAAAAAAAAATGCATGTACTGGATTAAAGTTAAAATAGTAGCCTCCAGGGATCTCTCACCAAGCAAAGCCAGGTCAGGGCTTGGGGACAACCTTTCCCTGAAGCCACAGCAAGAGGTAAAACACAGCAATCACCAGTGCCAACAGACAGGGTCATCCTTTAGCAACATACGACGGATTAAAAGTTCTTGTGTTGATGCTGATGGCTGCCAGAGCGGCATGCATCAAAAGCTACTCTCCCCCTCTACTTCATTTCCCCACTTATCTCTGCCTGTTCTATGAGGGTGATATTGAAAGATACAATTGTAGGAACTTAATGTTCACTTGGCAGAAACCCATCCATACTGCCTTAGCGGTGTTGACTAAGCAGGGCATTCTAGAACTTACCTTTGCAAGGCAAATACTGCAAGGCACCCCAGAATATTGCTCTGGATTTAGAAACTGAAGGTACTTTCTGAAGTACCTGGTATAACCAGGTGATTTCACTTCCCCTTCCCCCCAATACTTTTTTTCTGAGAAGCTCTTCTTCTAAGGGTGTTAGGATTGACAATGGCATCCAATCATTATTTACTGTGCATATATCCTTCATCAAGCTTTGATCTACACAGAAATTTATGCATCTTTTGAAAAAAATTAAACCTCCTGGCTTTGTTTACTATTATTCTTGAAGTCAATAAGAGGGGTTGGAGGGAAGAATCTTCATATTCCAGGCACTTCTTATCATCTGGTCTAGATTATTTCCTATGATCCTCAGTGAAAAAAATGACAAAGAAATGGAAGTTTAAGAAGTACCCTCCACCACCACACATACACACACATTCCCCCAATTCCACAGCTGCAATATTACATAAGGGTTTTGGATTGCAGTCTGGACTTTCTTCTCCTTGCTTCTCAAAAGTCCCTGATGGCTGGGAGATGTGAAGTTGAATTTAGAGATGTAGTTGGCCTTTCATGTTGATAAAGTGGAAATAATACAAGCAGGAGGAAGTCTCAGTGGTTCCCTCCCAAGCCCAAAATGAAGATACCCAAGGAGTTTGTTGTCTGGCAGTGTTGCTGATAGGTAAAAAAGGCAGAAACAATAGTTGTGTAACATTCAGCCTTTATACAAATTGTGGTTCAGGGGAAGAAAAAAAAAAGTTCCCCAGAATCTCTCAGGCATGTATGATCATTTTAACACTTTTCATGTTGCTTTGAAGTCTTTCCCCAAAATTTGAATCTTCTCAATCTTTGTTTTCTGCACAAATCCCTTTCCCCATCCCTTTCCAAGTTTCTCCCAAGGTAGATCTGAGGAAGTGTTGAGCTACTCTGACTCTAGCTGCTAAATTCACGTAGATTCTCTCACTCACACTATTGTTTGCACAGACAGGATGTTCATTATCAGGTAAATGAGGAAGGGGAAAAGCAGGCCAACTCAACCTCATGGAAACCCTCTGCTCCTTTTGAACAAATTTCAAATGATATTTGTAGCTAGCTCATTTCTGTATTCTCCGTGGAAATACTCTGTGATTTCAAGTTCTTCCCCACTGTTGGTCACCACATGATCTTTGTGACCTCTGCATATTGTCCTGAGTTTAGGGTTAGCACAGATTCATTATACCTACTAATCTACTCTGACAACTTTTCCATCTACTCAATTCTGCCCATTCAAAAACCAAAAAATGAACTGATAAATTCCACAAGGTAGCAGGATACAAGATAAACATACAGAGATCAGTTGTATTTGGTTACATGAACAATGAAAATGAGGAACCTAGGTTAAAATTTTAAGTCCCCTTTTTGATTAAAACCCCGGAGGCAGGCCATGCCTCACAGGAGATAACTTACTCCTTATCTGGTGACTCAGAGTCTCCTGGTCCTTAACAAAGCCCCATTCTATTAATTCTTAACTGATGACTTATAACCTAGTTTCCTGACCTTGCGAAGAGACCCCCTCTCAAAGATGTATTTACTGTCGGATTTTTCCGGGTAATTGTTTCTTTAAGAACTGGCCAAGCGCTGCAGGGTGGTCAGTCAACTGTTTCGACTTAATTATCTGCAGACCTATCCCACCAATCAGATGTCCTCACCCCACCTACACCTGCCTATGGCCCCCTACCACATTGTTCCTAATATCCTGACCCCTCCCACACCTGCCTGTGATTTTTCGGTATAAAAGTTCCTTACAATTGATGTTCGGGGTTCATCTTCTTGCGTGGAGACTGAACCCCGGCGTGCCGGCCTAATAAATCCTCTTGCCTATTGCATTGAATTCGAGTCACTGTGGTCTTTGGAGCGACAGATTCTGAGAAAAGGCCGCGAGGTCTTACAAAATATCAGAAAGGGAATGTAAAATTGTCTCTCTTAAAATCATACTAAAGAAATAAAATTCTGAGGAATAAACTTGACCAAGGAGGTGAAAGACTTATATCCTGAGAATAAAGGAAACTAAAATGATTCAAAGAAATGGAAAGATATCTCATGCTCTTGGATTAGAAGAATTAATACTGTTAAAATGACCATACTACCCAAAGCAATCTACAGATTTAATGTGATTCCTATCAAACTACCCAGGATGTTTTTCACTGAATTGGAACAAATTATCCTACATTTCTTGTCCCAAAGAAGATAACCAAGGAGTTAGTACAATAAAAACAACAGAAAGTGAAAGAAAGTGAAGTCGCTCAGTTGTGTCCGACTCTTTGTGACTTCATGGACTGCAACCCACCAGGCTCTACCATCCACGGAGTTTTCTAGGCAAGAGTACTGGAGTGGGTTGCCATTTCCTTCTCCAGAGGATCTTTCCCACCCAGGGATCCAACCTGGGTTTTTGGCATTAAGGGTAGACACTTTACCAAAAACCAACAGTGTTTTATCTAAAAACTATTGTATACCAAAAGTTCTGAATTCAATTTCTCTTGCTTTAAAAGGTTGAAGTAACACCAGTAACCCCAATAAGCACCAAGAACTAGCAACAACATGACTTTATTAAGACAAGGGTCTTAATCAAGATGGTAGAGTGGAAAAGGGAATGGCTTTGTTATTTTATTATTTAATGTCTCTTCTAAAATTATGCCCAGTGACACAGCAAGAATTCTACACTTTGGGAAACACTGACTAGTACAATCTTCTATTGTTGAAGGAACTATAGCTTAGAGAAGTGAAATGCATTGTTTATGAATGACACAGCCAAACTTTGAAACCCTTTCTATAACCTTAATTAAGTGCTTTTTCAAGTATACAACAATTCTCATTTGAAAAAAAAATGACATTTAAAGGTTACTTTTCAGTTTCCCTGTCATGATTGTTTACCATTATGATCCAACCTACATCATTAATGACTTGTTCAATAATCTAGCTCAGAATTAGTCTCGTGTTAAGATTATCTATAAAGGCAAGAAAAATATAACTGCTTATTATAAAATGTAAACTAATATTTAGAAGCAAGGAACAAATATTTCACATTCAGTTCATGTTTTCTTTTTGAGCTTTCATTTGATTCTGTCCATTTTGATCTTATTCTTTAAGTTACCTGGAATAACCATAACACCTGTGATCTAAAATAACCATGACATTTTTCTTGTTAAAAGAGAAAAGATGGATCCTTATTATAAGATCTGACAGTCCACTAAAATACCTAAAAATTGAGTACATTTAGGGACTGAGAGTACTAATTAAAACAAAGGGAATGGAGGTGAATGCATGAAGCCAGATAATGTGTTCCATGACATGCTGGTTGGCAAAAATTTACAATATATTCTTTGCACCACCCTAGTCCACAGACAAGAATAGATGGAAAGACCAATGAAAACAAATACCAATTTCTCCCCCAAAATGTCTGGCCTTTGATGAAAAGATGCTGTACCAAAAGCCTAAGGTTTGGGTATTTGACAGGATAACAGGATTGCTTCCTATGATTCTGTAACCCTTCTTCCTAGTTAGGTAACAGGTACAGTATTCTATAAAAACTACTTCACATACAGAATGACACAGCAGCATGCAGAGAATAGACAATCCAGCTCTTGACATTTGGATCTCAAAAGGACTAGTTAGACCATTGAAGAATTAAGGCAACATATCAGCAGACTGAATCAACAACATTCTGGATAAAGGAAAAAAAAGTGTATGTCACAAGAGGAGAAGAAGGATAGATAGTGAAGAATTCAAGACTGCTCCCTAGTAGCTATTTCCTGCCCCAGCAAAGTCTAAGTGCAGGAAGGGGCAGAATATTGAAGCCTCCAGCGAACTCTGGACAATTTGAGAGCAGAGAGACCATGTACCTTCATCCTCCTTCCTAGGAAAGGCTAGCAAAGTGTCAAGAATCTGAGAAGAAATGATTGCCTGAGGGATCCCACAGACAGACTGAAGGCATCTCAGTGTGCTTCTGAGCATAACACCGGAGGAAGCAAAACGTCCCACCACTTAAAGGCAGCAGGAATGTGACACAGATGAATGGACAAAGTGAAGGTCTTAATGCCAGGATTAGGCGATGCAGTACATCCTACCAGCGCCAGTGACCGAGGATCAGGAAAAATAAAGGCATCTTGGCAGATGTCAGTGCAGGTGGAGAATGGCAAGGACTCAATTGCCACTATCCAGTAGTCTCGTCATGTTATTAGTACTCCTACCTTAACTGAGACACAAAACCAGAGTAAGAACGGTGAAAGATAGTGATATCCTGAATTAAATAACCACTTTATGCTATCCATAAGAATCGAGGTTCTAGGTAAGTGAGAAAAAATCATCTGCTTTTTCTTCCAGGTTGGAAATTACACCTGCTATGTTATATCCATATACTTCCCTGGTGGCTCGAATGGTAAAGAATCCACCTGCAACGTAGGAGACCTAGGTTCGATCCCTGGGTTGGGAAGATCCCCTGGAGGAGGGCATGGCAACACACTCCAGTATTCTTGCCTGGAGAATCCCATGGACAAAGGAGCCAGGTGGGCTACAGTCCGTGAGGTTGCAGAGTTAGACACGACTGAGCAACTGAGCACAGCACAGCACACAGCATGCTGCTACTGCTAAGTCGCTTCAGTCATGTCCGACTCTGTGCGACCCCATAGACAGCAGCCCACCAGGCTCTCCCGTCCCTGGGGTTCTCCAGGCAAGAACACTAGAGTGGGTTGCCATTTCCTTCTCCAATGCATGAGAGTGAAAAGTGAAAGTGAAGTCACTGAGTCGTGTCCAACTCTCAGCGACCCCATGGACTGCAGCCCACCAGGCTCCTCCGTCCATGGGTTTTCCAGGCAAGAGTACTGGAGTGGGGTGCCATTGCCATAGATACATATAATTTGAGATTATATACCCAGAAGACAAATGATACACTATACTGTAGTATCTTTCTTAGAAATGGGGGAAAATAAGGGTTTAAATACACCCTTCAACTGACTTTTACTTTAGAATTACTGACAAAATTGAATATGATTGCTCCAGGTTGATTGGGGCATTTTAGTAAACACGTTTAAAATCACTGTGAATAGAAACAAGGCACTGCAAAACAGTGGTGAAGGGCACGTCTAAGTCACATCATTATTAAAGGACTGGCCAAGACACACAATCAGATATTAAAGTTCTTTAAAGCAAAGTAATAAGGGACTAGTCGATACCTGTGATCATGGAGTCATGACAAAGGAACTCATCTTCTCTGAGAGGTACGCAGTGCCCATGCAGAATCGATGCAAGCGAGTCACACACAGCTCATTGCCAACACTCCAAATATTGAGTTGTTCCCAATTAGCACTGGCTGAATTTCTCTGACCTTCAGGTGCAAGGGGCTCACAAGGCTATCTTTAAACTGAGAGGATAATCACATTTCAGGCGCTGCAATATCCCTTTAATAAAGCCTTGGGTTTGTATCAGTGGGTTCAGGCTAAACTATGCCGCAGTAACAAGGATCCAGAATTTCAATGGCTAAAAAAGACAGTTTGTTGATCTTGTGGCAGAAGGGAGGAGAGAAAATGGCAGGATCAAGCAATGGCTCTGAAAGTTTCTGCTCAGAAGTAGCATTTGTCACTTCTGCTCACTCTTCATTGTTCAATGCAAATCATGTGGTTCTTGACAAGCGCAAGGCAGTGTAACTCTCCAGGGAAGGGAGAAAGTCTCTTTCACAATATACAAATTACCTTACATATCCTAGAAATGAGATAGTTGGATGGCATCACCAAATCAATTTACATGAGTATGAGCAAACTGGGAGATAGTAAAGGACAGGGAAGCCTGGCATGCTGCAGTCCATGGGGTCACAAAGAGCTGGACACGACTTAGTGATTAAACAACAACTATGAACAACAACAATCTTTATTTCTATTATCACATGTGGATTTCTTTAGCAAACTATGCTAAAATTATTATAACAAAAGGTGGCTCTATTTAGAAACTGGAATTTTATCTTGTGAGAAGAGAAATATCTACTAGCATTTGATATATAGAAGTTTTTAAAAAAAGTTTGCTGAATCCTTACAATGCATGGATTATTATAAATCAAAGCCCTTCAATGAAGAATAAAAATGTCATTTCTCTTCTTCCAATATATCTCAATTTCACATCAGATTTGGTTCCTTGGGTTGATATTAATGGGGAGAAAATAACAGGTATGTTTATGAGGCTAGTACTTCAGAACTGTTTTTTTAACGGGTAAGCTACCTTCAGGTGAATGGTGGTACCTTAAGGATAACTACATTTTAAAAAAATGTGGGGAAGCAAGGTGAGATAAGATGACTTTCTTAAATGAACAACGCAAGAAATAGAGGAAAACAACAGAATGGGAAAGACTAGGGATTTCTTCAAGAAAATTGGAGGCATCTAGTGAACATTTCATGCAAAGATGATCTCGATAAAGGACAGAAAAGGTAAAGCCCTAAGAGATTAAAAAGAGCTGGCAAGAATACACAGAACTGTACAAGAAAGGTCTTAATGACCTGAATAACCGTGATGGTGAGGTCACTTACCCAGGGGTGGACATCCTGGAATGTGAGGTCAAGTGGGCCTTAGGAAGCATTACTACAAACGAAGCTAGTAGAGGTGATGGAATTCCAGCTCAGCTATTTCAAATCCTAAACGAGATGCTGTTGAAGTGCTGCACTCAAAATGTCAGCAAATTTGGAAAATTCAGCAGTGAACACAGGGCTGGAAAAGGTCAGTTTTCATTCCAATCCCAATTCAGGACAGTGTCAAAGAATCTTCAAACTGTTGTACAATTGTGCTCATTTCACATGTGAGCAAGGTCATGTTTAAAATCCTTCAGCAGTTACATGAACCAAGAACTTCCAGATGTACAACCTGAATTTCAAAGAGGCAGGGGAACCAGAGATCAAATTGCCAAAAATATCAATAACCTCAGATATGCAGATGATACCACTCTAATTTTGCAAAAAGTGAAGAGGAACTAAAAAGCCACGTGATAAGGGTGAAAGAGGAAAGTGAAAAAGCTAGCTTGAAACTCAATATTCAAAAAACTAAGATCATGACATCTGGTCCCATGGCAAATAGAGGGGAAAAATGTGGAAGCAGTGACAGACTTCATTTTCTTGGGCTCCAAAATCACTGTGTATGGCGACTGCGCCATGAAATTAAAAGACACTTGCTCCTTAGAAGAAAGCAATGACAAACCTAGACATCATATTAAAAAGCAGAGACATCACTGATAACAAAGGTCCATATAGTCAAAGCTATGTTTTTTCCAAGTAGTCATGTACAGATGTGAGAGTTGGACTGTGAAAAAGGCTGAGTGCCGAAGAATTGATGCTTTTGAACTGTGGTGCTGGAGAAGACTCTGGAGAGTCCCTTGGACTGCAAGGAGATCAAATCAGTCAGTCCTAAAGGAAATAAGTTCTAATATTCATTGGAAGGACTGATGCTAAAGCTGAAGCTACAATACTTTGGCCACCTGATGCAAAGGGCTGACTAATTGGAAAAGACACTGATGCTGGGAAAGATTGAAGGCAAAAGGAGAAGGGAGACTATGAGATAGTTAGATAGCATCACTGACTCAATGGATATGAATTTTAGCAAACACTGGGAGATAGTGGAGGATATAGGAGCCTGCATGCTGCAGTCCATGGAGTCATAAAAAGTTGGACTGAACAACACCACCATCAAGCTTTCACTGTATTTTAATGATATGCAATTTAGACCACCATTTAAAGCAACACAGACGTGAAGAGAGAGCACCATCACCCCAGGTGGTGCTAGTGGTAAAGAACCTGCCTGCCAATACAGGGGATGTAAGAGATTGGGTTTGATCTCTGGGTCAGGAAGATCCTCTAGAGGAGGGCATGCAACCCACTCCAGTGTTCTTGCCTGGAGAATCCCATGGACAGAGGAGCCTGTTGGCTACAGTCCATGGAGTTACAAAAAGTCAGACATGACTGAAGTGATTTAGGACACACACACAAACAGGAAGATACTGTACTAGACATTAGTGATCATGTGTAATTGACACCTGCTTTATGAACAGACTTGAGTAACCTACTTCCCAATTGTACTATAGTATTTGATACTTTGAAAAAATGTTCATAAATAGCTATTTTTTGAACATTTTAAAAAAGATCTTTAGGTTAACAAGGGACATCTGTTGTTTCTGGTACCCCCTATTTATCTAGCCACAGTAACTAGAATTTCTTTGGGGATCTACCCCTTCCTTATATTCAAATAATATGATTTGACTGGGTCTATTTTTACATCCAAATCCAGACATGACCCATTCCTGGCCAATCTGAGTACTGTACTCCCTTGGCAGCACTGATTCAGGAATAAGTATGTGATCCAAGTTAGACTGCTGGGGTTTAATTCCAGGACTTTCATTGAAACTTCTGAGAAAGGATTCTTTGCTTTCTTTTTATTTTTCCCTGAGTGAATTAAAGATGGGTTCGAAGCCTGGGAGGTGTGTTGTCAGAACTAGGGGAGAGCTTTCCAGAGAATGGAAGCACGCAAAAGAACCCAGAGCTCAGAAATGGAAAAAGTAAAGTGGAGATGAGAGCCTGGATCGAGAAATGTCTGGGCATATCACCTGCAGGGCTTTTCAACTATGTGAGCTAATCATTACCATCCCCAGAGCCCTTGAAAAGTCAGCTTGACTTAGGAGTTCTTTCACTTGCAACCAAAGTTCTTACTAGTACATTTGTCCACGTGGTAGACATTCTTTATTTCTCCCTCTGTGGTAATAGACAATGATCCAAGAAAGAGTGGTGGGTCAGAGTCATAGGGTACCATGTAATTCTAAATAAATTGCAAATGCCATGGTTTGTGGAGACCTTGCTCTCAGTGAAGCTTTATGGTGGGAGAAGATTATAAAATCCATACTGGTATGGATTTTTTCTCATCTTCATCTCATTACGTTCCTCTATCCTGTGCTTCATTATATTGAGAATTCTCTATTTCTATATCCTCAAGATCCAACACAGAACATGGAACAAACTAGGTACAAGAAAAACAGATGAACGAAGGAATGGAATAACATTTCCTATTAAAATTGTTGCCTGGTGTAGTGCAAACTGCATTTAAAGTCAAATCTTTTTATTTCAATACGTTTTTGCTATATAAGCTATTGAATTCTTAAATCTACATTAAAAAGTAACACCATTCAGAAAAAAATTCCAAATAACACTGTTAAATGACTTAGATTAATACATGAAGGGTAGGAAATTTCAGGCAGAAGGAATAACTTAAGTAAAAAAAAAAAATAACAGTATGAACAAACTCAGGGGCATATACTTCAAGGTACAGAATCATTCAGTATAGATTTGAAAGTAATAATTTTTGCTGTTTAAAACAATTCAAAGTGTCTCTTTTCATAGTTTTCAATAGGTGAAGAGTCTGAGACTTCACATGACTTGGAAGCTAATGAGGTAGCTTGAAGATCATATGATGCTCCTGGGTCAGACACAAGAGATTTACTGATGGCACTGCAAGCACCATAAACATCATCATACCACTAACAATTTCCCTTATCCTAAATCTCATGGGTGGGAGCGAGGCAAAAAATGGGTCCTGATGGACGTCTGCAAGTGCAGTGCCCTGTCTTACAGGAGAGGAACCCTGAACTTAAGGAACTCAAATCATCTTCAGTGGGCAGCAGCTTGCCTGTCGTTTGCTCTGG
The DNA here is from genome assembly GCA_006408695.1 of Aepyceros melampus. NCBI lineage: Eukaryota > Metazoa > Chordata > Mammalia > Artiodactyla > Bovidae > Aepyceros > Aepyceros melampus. The sequence goes on from SJXQ01007884.1 coordinate 281,112, forward strand.
AGAGAGATCTTCATTATACTACTGGACAGTAAGCATGGCTGCCCTATGTTTGGGAGGAGACACTTTATTTCCTAAAGCTGTTCACTCTGTAAACATCTTTCAGAAAAGGGTTTGGAAAAAATGCACCTAGACTTACAAGACTTACAAAAACACAAGAGACCCAAGAGAATTGTATCCCACCAACAGTAACAAAAAACCTAAATTAGAAAGAAGTCTGACTTTATTAAACTGTGGATGTTTAATTTCCCCTCAAACAGAACTCCGGCCATATCAGAAACAGAAGTTGTATGAAGTCATTTTGACTTTGGAGCTTCCTGAAGGATAAAATGCAGAACACTTATTACTTTTTTTCTTTTAAACTGAGAAGCATTTCCCAAAGAAAGTTCGATTCTTTCTGCTTTGGTTTCACTAGGTTGCATTTCAATACATTTCTCCCTGAGTTTGTTTGGGAATGACTTAGAGAGGGAAAGTATACACATTTTTGCTAGACTATTAACTTGATGCCCAGGTAGAATTTATGATAAAGGGGAAAAGAGTTCACAGAGAGATGGATGTTCAGCTGAGAAACGAGTTATTAAGAAGATGGGAAATATAGATGGGCACTTTTAGAAGAGGAAAGTTAACTCCAGACAGGGTGTCACTGGAGTGAATGAAGCAAATTTTACCCACCCAGCACTTAAACACTTTTAAACAACAGCTACAGTGCTGAGTCAACATTTTATTACTAGTAGCATCCTGTAATACCCAACACAGACACATCTAGAGCCAGAAAAGAATCTGAGAATTTCAGCTGACTGATAAAACCTTTATCTGAATATGTCCCATCCATAAATAAGGTAAACAGAGGAGGAAGATCATTGACGTCCTCGAGAATCAAATCATAGATACAACTCTACTGTGAAGTACACTCAGTTGTGTCTGATTCTTTGTGACCCCATGGACAGTAGCCCACCAGGCCCCACTGTCCAAGGAATTCTCCAGGCAAGAATACTGGAATGGGTTGCCTTTTCCTTCTCCAGGGGATCTTCCTGACCAGGGATTGAACCTGGGTCTACTTCATTGAAGGCAGACTCTACTGGCTGAGCTACCAGGGAAGATCAAGACCAAGGATACAACTCTAACATAACCTCAAGAAACAAACAAACAAACAAACAAACGAAAAACTTGTATTGGTTCTTTGGATTGTCTATCTATTATCTGAAACTTTTTAGGATTTTACATTTTTGTAAAAGTATAAAGAATTGGGAATGAATTAATTTAATTCTTTATTTAAAAAAGAAACAAGCATAATCAGTGCACAGAGATGTTATCATTTTCTAGCTTTGTTTGTAAACATAAATGACAATGTTGGTTACTACATATCTCCAAGTTCTCAAATTCTAGAGGGTACCAGAACTCCTACAACTCTGTTCTCCTAGGGCTGAATTTATTATCAAAACATCATTTTAAAGTGAAAATCTAGGTAAATCCCCTTTTATAATTCTTCAGAGCCCTTCCATTTCACTGAGGATGATGAGCTAATTCCTTAAAAGCACTCACTAGTCCTTGAACATCTGGTTTTCCCTGGGTATCCCTTTCTCTCTTTTTCTCTCTTTAGCCCCTCCTCCCAGTTAGACGATTTTGAGCAAAGAACTGATATGATCCGACTTTGACTAAAATATAGGAAGTATAAACAGTCAATTGTGGAGGCAGGAGGATGAGTTAGCAGGTAATTGCAATAATTCGGGCAAGGCAGGATGGCAACATGGGGTAAGAGAGCAGTGGTTAGATGCCAGATAATTATTTTTAAGAGAGACACAACAGAATTTTTTGGCAGACTGTATGTAAAACATGAAAGAAAGAGGATTTTTTTTTTTCCCTGAGCACCTGAAAGAATAGAATTATCAGTTACTGAGACAGGAAAGATGACAGGAGGTCAGGCTTGGTGGAAAATTAAGAATTTATAGTTAGTTAGTATTTGAGATATCCATTAGACATTCAATAGGGAGAATGAGTAACTATGTAGGCATACAAATTTGGAGTTCAGGAGAAAAGTCGAGGGCTAAAGGTAAATAAATAAGTCATCAGTTTAGAGATGGCATTTAAAACCATAAAGCTGGATGAGATTATCTAGGGAATGATTGTAGATGAGGAGGTTGCAGGGTTGAGTCCTGGGCATAATGATGATTAAAGGGGCAAGGAGATAAGAAATAGCCAAAGACATGGAGAAGGAGAGCCAGCAGATCAGGAGGTGAACCTAGGGAGAAGGTGCCTGAAGGAAAGAAACATTTTTAAGAGTGAGGGAGTGATCTGTAGTGTCAAATGCTCATGGTAAGAAGAGGACTAGAAACACTGACCACTGGATACATCAATGCAGAAGTAAGGGGCGGATCCAGCTTTGTGGGGTCCAAGGTTTATATAATTTGAAGACTCTTTGAGACAGACAGAATGGAACTTAAGTTTAGGGTCTTGAAAGCACTTGTAAAAATGAGGATCTTGGAAGCACAAGCTTTATGAGAGTCAAGGTCAATCAACATCTGGTGATGGTCACTGAAGACTAGAAAGAGTTCTCTGCAGTCGGGGAGAAAACCTACTGGAAGGGAGCAAGGAAATATGGGAGGACAAAGAGTGGAGACAGCCTTTTCAAGATGTTTTCTTATAAGGGGGGGAAAGAAATGGGGTAGCCAGGAGTGATACAGAGGTTAAGGGAAGATTTCTTCTATTCCTTATCTTAGTTTTCCTAACTCAGACATGAGACCACTGATCAGAATGACTCAGAGGGAAAAAGCTGAAGATACAGGTGAGGGGTGGTGGCCAATTGTTAGACTAATATCCTTGAATGGGAGCGAGGGGATGGGATGCAATGCAGGAGTAGAGGGGCTGTCTTAATGAGAAGTATGGGCAGTTGATCCTGGCAACTAGAGGAAGGCAGGTGGAAAACACAGGTAGATGTGGTTGAAATGTGTGGCCATTCTTGATTACATCTATTTGTGTGTGTGTTTGTGTGTGTGTGTGAGAGAGAGAGAGAGAGAAAGGAAACAAAGCCATCAGAAAAGAGGTAGGCATAGCGAGGGGGCTATTAAAGTTTTGAAGATAAAAGAATAGTCTAAAGTAACTCTAGGACTATGAGGGAATGGACTAGAGACATGTTGGAGTGTTTCTGCTCTGTACCTATGACCCAGTTGAGGTTGGAGCTTGTGACCTTAGAGAGAGACTGGTTGATATGATTATATATTCTTCGGCAACCCACTCCAGTATTCTTGCCTGGAGAATCTCATGAACAGAGGAATCTGGCGGGCTACAGTCCATGGGGTCGCAAAGAGTCAGACACGACTGAGTGACTTCACTTTCACTTCACTCTGGTGGGGAGTCTGATGCCTCAGAGCAGAAAGAGGGTAGGCAGAGAATCAGATTAACCAAGGACAGCACATAGCTAGGGTGGGCAGAGGCAATGGTTAAGCCTACCTTCCACATTTCAACCAGATTGGATTTCCCTTATTCCTTGAGGCTCTCTGGTCTCTGGCTCTTCCGCTAGTTCCCCTTCTAAACACTGCTCCCTACTGTTAATTGGAACAATAGACTGGTTCCAAAGAGGGAAAGGAATACATCAAGGCTCCTGCTTATTTAACTTATATGCAGAGTATATCATGAGAAATGCTGGGCTGGATGAAGTACAGGCTGGAACCAAGATTGCCAGGAGAAATATCAATAACCTCAGATTTGCAGTTGACACCACCCTTATGGCAGAAAATGAAGAACTAAAGAGCCTCTTGATGAAAGTAAAGACAAGAGAGGAAAAGCTGGCTTAAAACTCAACATTCAGAAAACTAAGATCATGGCATCTGGTACCATCACTTCATGGCAAATGGATGGGGAAACAGTAGAAACAGTGTCAGACTTTATTTTTTTGGGCTCCAAAATCACTGCAGATGGTGACTGCAGCCATGAAATTAAAAGACGCTTGCTCCTTGGAAGAAAAGTTATGACCAACCTAGATAGCATATTCAAAAGCAGAGAGATTACTTTTGCCAACAAAGTTCCGTCTAGTCAAAGCTATGGTTTTTCCAGTAGTCATGTATGGATGTGACAGTTGGACTATCAAGAAAGTTGAGTGCCGAAGAATTGATGCTTTTGAACTGTGGTGTTGGAGAAGACTCTTGAGAGTCCCTTGGACTGCAAGGAGATCCAACCAGTCCATCCTAAAGGAGATCAGTCCTGGGTGTTCATTGGAAGAACTGATGCTGAAGCTGAAACTCCAATACTTTGGCCAACTCATGTGAGGAGTTGACTCACTGGAAAAGACCCTGATGCTAGGAGGGATTGGGGACAGGAGGAGAAGGGGACGACAATGAGATGGTTGGATGGCATCACCGAGTCAAAGGACCTGAGTTTATGTAAACTCCAGGAGTTGGTGATGGACAGGGAGGCCTGGTATGCTGCAGTCCATGGGGTGGCAAAGAGTCAGACATGACTGAACAACTGAACTAAACTGAACCTTCAGCTAATTACTATAAATACCAATTCTTCTAGACCCTCAGACTAGACTGTAATAAGCTTCTCAGCCACTCTGACTTCCCTCTTTCATTACAGGTGACCCGTGGGAATTATTTGGGCAATCTACATCTTTCATACATGACAGGGGCTCTCCAAGGCCAGGAACATGTTTTCCACCCCAACCAGTCTTTTTTGGTGGCTGGCAGAGCATGGTCACATGTAGTATAGCCACATGATTCATGTATCCCATGCAAATACTGTCATTAGAGCCAAACTCTGCTTGTTGGGCTCCAGGATGCCAAGGCCCAGGAGTGACAGGGGCATCAAGTCAGTGAAGCCATAGTAAGAATGACCGATAAAGAGGTGGTTCATTTTCAAAAGCACATGTGTATATGCCTCCAACCAAGCAAGATACACTTTTCAATTCAACAAACATTTATGGAACATTCACACGTGCTACGGGCTATGCTAGGTGTTTTTAATAATTATCATCTCATTTAGTTGTTAAAACAAATACTTTGATACATGTTAAGCCCTAGGGATATAATATTAAAAAAAATATCAGGTGTGTAGAAACACTACACCCACTCTCTGATTCACAGGAACTTAAGTTACTTAAATGTCGAATCATTTGGCTGCCCAGGTATATGCATTTAGGCAGCCCTTTGTGCCCCATTTTAACTTGGTGACTATCAAACCTTAGAGTGCATTAGAATTATTGTAAAGGGTTGAACATGTAAAGCCGTGTACTACAGACACAATTTCAGAGATTTCCAAAGGTAATTTTTAAAAACTAGAATTTGTTCTTTCAGTCCTGCTGACTTTAAAATCTCATTCCCTTACAATTTTCTCTTCCTTAGGTATAACAACTCAATAGAAAGGTGTTGAATAAGAAAAATAAAATACCTCAATTAGAATAGTTTATTTTCTGTCAAAACTACTGAATGAAATTATTATTGGGAAGCTATTAGGTACAGTAATGGTACAAAGGTAGAGTGCACAGCCTTCTGGAAACAGGTGGGCAAGTGGGTAAATTAAAAGACAATAGTGTAGGCTTCATATAAAGATACAGAGATGATAGGACAGCCCAGGAATGGGTGATGCTTTAAGATAAACAGGAATTAACCTGATACAGAGAATCAGGGGGTGAGACTACAGGGATGCCAGTGAAGGAATAACAAGTTCAAAAGCACAGGGGATAGGAAAAATAAAGTCAGTCATTACAGTTTCTCTAGGAAATTTTTTGGACTAAATTCATTGAAGGAAAAAACCCCGGATTTCCCCTAAAGTTCTTCATATGGAAAGTGCCTTCATATTCTTCCTGAGCTTGAACATGTCTTTCTCGTCCAAAGGAACAGGACCCAAATGTGTTTTTGCAGCTGGAGTCTACAAGATGAAAGCTGGTGACCAAAACCTAATGATCTTATGGTTGTAAAAGAAAATTTGTGGTCCTCGTTCTTGGGAAGTTCATTTCACACCAATCTTATGTTCAGCTCATATGAACAAGATGTGCCATTAATTGAGCAGATGGTTCCGACTGAGATGTGGATTATGGGAAAGGTGAAATGTCCTTGGTCACCACTGAACACTTCTGGATATTTCTCATGAGTTCTTTCCCTTGTATTTCATGGCCACTTTGAAAAACAAGTTCTGGTGCTGACTTGTTCTTTAAGTAGCTGATTATAGTTCTTGAAGAATCATTACAAATTCTACTACATTTTTGGTGTGCTAAACTGAGAGCATGGTCCTAACTTGTGACCCTCTTACTTGCAAGGATATCTCTTGATTATAATGCAAGGTAATTCAGAAAAATCAAGAACAATGGTCTTTTGTTTGTGAAGCAACAGCCAATTGCTTTTAGAGATCAGACAGAGATTCCAATTAGCACCTTTGAAGCTAAGTAATTTCAAGCTTTAGAGATAGAAAAAAAATGATCAAATTCTGCCTGTGGGCACTGATGTAAAGAATTGGCTTTTTCTTCCAAACTAATTCATTTGTGTGATTTTGTGTCATCAGTGGTTGTCACTAGCTGTTACAGTAGGAACAGTGGGTTTGGCAAAGCAAGATGACCAAGAGCGTAGATGCGAGCCCCAAGTTTTCACCTACTTTCACCATTCTACTTTTTTTCTACTAAGAAAATAGAGTGGCCCAGACTATGTCATGATTCCCACAGAAACCTCCACTGTCATGTCTAGGCACCTATTTTCCACACATTATTGTCTCTGCTTAGTAATACCTTACTCCTAAGTCTATTTAACTAGGAATGAGTTCAGAGTCCTTCATTTCAAATCCAAGGAGAGTCATAAGATGCCATACCTGTTAGAATAAGATAGTGGCAAGACCAACAATCATGGTGATTATAGCCCATTCTCTTCTTGACCTTTACACGCAAATATTACTCTTAGAATCTTTTAAACACTTTGTTTTTATTTTTAAACTACTACTTATTAGATATTTCTTAAGTACCATGTGATATACTAAATGCTTTGCATATATTTTCTCATTTAACCCTAATAATATAATGAGTCAGATAATGCTGACTTCCCTTTTATATAGATAAAGTTTATAGAGGGTAAGGAACTTGTCCAGGGGCACCCAGGAATCAAGAGTAGAGTCGTGAGTCTGAGGCTGGTGTGTCTCCAAACTTTAAGACTCTGCTCCTCTGAAACAAACTTGCTGTGCCATCATCAGTTGTGTCTTGTGGTAATGAGTAAGTGTCGCCAGGGATGCGCAAAGAACAAGCTGAATACCATCTGTTCAGAGTACTGCAGAAGGGATTACTGCATTAGGTAGCAGGTTGGACCAGGTGGCCTTTAAGGCACTGTCCAGCTGACTCTTACATATTGATAAAAGATTGATATCTTTTTTTACATTTTAAATTTCTTTATTTTTTAATTGAAGGATAATTGCTTTACAGAATTGTGTTGGTTTCTGCCAGACATCAAAATGAATCAGCCATATATGATATATTTTGAAAGCTGGCCTTGGGATGCATAGAATCAGTGGCCAAGGTAGAACACTGTGGGTGCCATTAGCGAGGGAACAGAGGGAAAAGAGAGAAGTGATCACCTAGAGAATTCTTCATTTTCTTCACCACATTATCCCTGCTCCTGGCCTGCTTAAAGATGATCTGTCCTTGTCACCATACCACACACCTGTAACTTACATAATATTGTACAACAGCTATACTTCATTTTAAAAATATTGTTGTCCTGTAAATAAACCTCTCATTCTATTTGATCTTGAGGGAGTGATTTCATGCCTTGAAAGTATAGGCATCCCATTTGAGTTGCAGTGATGTCTGTAAATTATCCTCACATACTGCCATGGTACTGTTCTTGTGTTAGAATACAGCACCCCCACCAAGTTGAAAGATGTTCTCTAATTTATAAACAAGCAGGGAGAACAGCAGGATAGCAGAGCTAGGTCAATTATAATAGCAAATGTGGATGATCCCCAGAGAAAGCTTTCATTACACACCAGTCAAAAATATTAGGATTCTGCAAAAATGAAATGATCCGTCTGAATGGTTACACCTCCATCTCTTTCTTTCTCACGTCAGGGTTGAAAACACCTTTGTGCCACGCATCCGTTTTTATCCCATAATAGAAAAGTCCTAAGCGATATGTTAGATCATCCATTCACCTGTGCATCCATCAGTCCACTCTACTATTTTCCAGGCACTGTTCCGAGCACTAGGGATATAATAGTGAACATGATGAAAGTGATTCTTGCTTCCACAAAACTCACAGTCTGGTGAGGAGGCAATTATGATAGAGTGTGAAATGCTGCAATAAATTTCATGCTATAATATCAGCACATGGCAGGGGCTCTTCACTCACATTTGGCTGGTCAAGGAAAATGTCACGGAAACAGCTAATGTCTGAACTGTTTCCCACAGGATGACTTGAAATTCTCTACGTCAAATACGTATCTATGTATGACATTTGGGGCAGAGAAGCAAAGAGTGATGTAGAGTCTTGTAGTGGAGGAAGCGTGAAGGAAGACAACAAAGCACAATGCTCGGGGAACAGAATGCCTCCTAGGAGTTTCCATGACCTCCTCTTACACGTGGTCAGGGGCCTGGAGGGCTGAGCCACTTGTTCTATTTTTTTTATTCTGAATAGTTTCAGACAGCTCTATTTAGACATAATTCACATAGCATAAAATTCACTGATTTAAAGTATACGATTCAATGACTTATTATATTTAGTAAGTTACAATCATCTATTTAGAATATCATTATCATCATAAAACAACAACAACAACAAGCTCCTTAGCAATCACCCCAGAAGGCAATCGGTCTTTAAACTTGCATGTGGCCTTCAGGTATAAAAACGCATAATTTTCAACTGCTATCTAATAGGTAGGGAACAAACACCCAGAAACTCAAACTTCTGGAATTAAGGATGGCTTTCCATGTCTGTAAAATCTGTGTGGGTATACACGCACATGGAGAGTGAGCAGCAGGAGAGAGGAGAGTGTTCTAAGAGTCCCCAGAATAAAGAGTCAGAAATTTCACTTCTAGCTCTGGCATAGACTCTTGTAAGAAGAGGTATATAATTACAAGAGTTGATCTTTTGAGAGAGGGTTTTCTTTTCTGTTTGTGGGCTTGATAAGCCAAAGACGTGGAATAGTTAAGAGGAAAAAAAAATTGGAAACTCCAAGAATGCATAAGAACAGTTTTCCTACCCCAAATAGTTTAACAAATGGCTGTCAAACAACCAATGGAGGGGGAATATGTTCACAGTTTAGATCTTGCCTACGGCCCAGGGGTCTAGGATATTGGACAAGAAGAACAGGGTCAGCCAACTAAAACCCCAGATAGGTCCTGGGGATGGTTCCAGGACAAAACTGACTACTGCTTAGCTTTTCAGATATCATGAGAGGAAACTGAAGGTCTCAATGAGTAATTCCAGGTCTTTCTTGGTGTCTGACTGACACTGACTGAGTGGCATAGCTAGGGGGATATTTCTTCTTTCCTGGCTCCACCTGGACAGTTTCAGAGAATCTCAAAGTGAGTAGCAGGTTAAAATTTCCCAAGTACCAATAAGAGAAAATAAATGATTACAAAATGGATGGTATGACTTGACAGCCCTCACGGTTGGACTCGTGGCTGATTCATGTCAATGTATAGCAAAACAAATACAGTATTGTAAAGCAAAACAAACTAAAAAATAAAAATCAATTAAAAAAAAAAAAGAAAATACAAATGTTTCACGTCACTGGGATAGGTACCAATGAGTAAAACCAGGGCTTCTCTCAAGTTACTGGGCATGTACTAACAGCCTTGGGCCATACATCTTCTTCCAAGACAGGAAGACACAGAACGCCTCCCTAAAACTTATGTATCTCCATTAACTGATTTATTTTAGTCCTTGAAAACTAAACTCATTTACTACCTCTTTATGCAAACACAACTCTAACCCATGATAATCCCTGCTTTCTCCAAACATGTAGCCCTTACTCACTATATCAGTTCTTTCCCACCAAGAAACTAATTTTCATTGGTCATTTTCTTTTGATCTTGACTCACAAATTAGTAGTCAGACTCCAGAGGTGGTAGTCTCCTCCAACAGCAGAACGTCCTGTATAAATAACTGGTAAATAAAACCCACTGGTGGTTCAAAATCTTGGTTTTGGAGTCAGGATGGCCTTCATTTGATTCTTGGGTCTGCTATTTGGGCAAATGGTTTGGTTTTTCTAAATTCTGCTTTCTAGTTCGATAAACAGGTATAGAAATTCGCTCTACTCCAAGTGCTTTACGTGTAACATGATAGTATTATCAAATATTTACCACTGTTTTATCTTTTATTTTCTTTAGCCATCTTTTCCATCCAAGAGCCAGGCATATTTTGCTTATGGTCTCAGAAATGATATACCATGAAAACACTCAGAGGAAATGAGTCTTCTGGTGCCTTTGAATGTGAAAAGCTTATGAGGGGATCGGAACTGACTAAAGACATGATGAGTAAGAGTGGGGCTTTCTCACTCCTAGACCAGAGAGAAGTTGACTGTGCTTTGGGAGGGATGAAAGATAGAGATAGGTTGTGACAATTTGGACACTGCTCAGTCCTATACTCTGCTCTGTAGGCTGAGCCTGGAGAATAGTGGGTGAGGGAGAGAGAAAGTTAAGTTTATGGTACCCAATTAATGTAGAAAGAGCCCAGGAGGGGCAAGACCCTGGGAAAGGTTGGCTAGCTGGTGTTTTCAGGCATTAGGTCATGAACTTCAGAAAATTTCTTTAGGAATATTCTCTGCCTTTAGGGAATTTCTTGCCTCCAAGTCTTGCAAGAACAGAAAAATTAACAAGAGTGGTATGCAGACAGGACAAAGAATCTTTGGACATAAAAGAGCCTTGTAGACTCCTTGCAGACGGAGGAGTATCTCAGTGGTGACATGTGATGACCAGAGGCCAGATAAGACAAGGGCACCTCACTGGATATCAGTAGGGGAGATGTCAAGTGTTACATAGGCATGCTCCCTCCCTACAAAATAAGCCCTGGGGAAATTATTCTGAATCCCAAACGGTAGTGAGCTAAAAGTAGATATTAAGTTGCTATGGAAAAATAAGGATTTTACATCTTGTACATTTGAGTTGTAGAAATGTATATACATTACACGCCATAAAATACTAGTACATGTGGTAAATGCTCAATATTTTATCTAGCAAACAATAACTGTTGCAATAACTATATTAGACCACACCTTCAGAGTGTACAGCAGAGGTCTGCAAACTATATCCTATGGGCCAAATGTAACCACTGATTTTTATGAATAAATTTTACTGGAACACAGCCATGTCCATGGAGAAGGAAATGGCAACTCACTGCAGTATTCTTGCCTGGAGAATCCAAGAGACAGAGGAGCCTGGTGCGCTGCCATCTATGAGGTTGCACAGAGTCGGACACGACTGAAGTGACTTGGCAGCAACAGCAGCAGCCATGTCCATTTGTTCCACATTGTCTATGGCTACTTTTGAGCTACAATAACAGAGCTGAGTAGTTGCAACAAAGATCATATGTCTCTCAAAAACCTAAAATATTTACTCTCTTGTTCCTTATAAAACATGTTTGCCAACTCCTGGTTTAGAGGCTCAGTTATTTTAGGGTGTGACACACACAAAATCTCTCTCTCTAAAACAGATGCACACATATACATACACAGGTACAGTATTAGTTAAGAATTTTCCAGAGAAATAGAACCCAAAGTACGTATGGATATGGATAGATTTATTTTAAGGAACTGGTTTATCAGATTATGGAAACTTCAGGGCAAACCAGAAGGCTAGAGAGGAGTGTCGTACAAGTCACTAGGTGGTCTACTGGCAGAATGCTCTCTTCGGGGAAAGTTAGTCTTTTCCTCCTAATGCCTTTGATTAATTAGTTGAGGTTTACCCACTTTATGGAGGGTAAGCTATTTTACTCAAGTATACTGATATACATTACTTTGCCAACAAAGGTCCATCTTAGTCAAAGCTATGGTTTTTCTGGTAGTCATGTATGGATGTGAGAGTTGGACTATAAAGAAAGCTGAGTGCCAAAGAATTTGATGCTTTTGAACTGTGGTGTTGGAGAAGACTCTTGAGAGTCCCTTGGACTGCAAGGAGATCCAACCAGTCCATCCTAAAGGAAATCAGTCCTGAATATTCATTGGAAGGACTGATGGTGAAGCTGAAACGCCAATACTTTGGCCACCTGATGTGATGAACTGACCCGTTTGTAAAGACCCTGATGCTGGAAAGACTGAAGGAGGGAGGAGGAGGGGATGACAGAAGATGAGATGGTTGCATGGCATTACCGACTCAATGGACATGAGTTTGAGAAAACTCTGGGAGTTGATGATGGACAGGGAGGCCTGGCGTGCTGTAGTCCATGGGACTGTAAAGAGTCGGACACGACTGAGCAACTGAACTGAACTGAACTGATTTAAATGTTAATCCCAAGTGAAAAAACAAAAAAAAAGTCTTCACAGAAACATTTAAAATAATGTATCTGGGCATGTGGCTCAGTCAAGTTGACACATAAAATTAACTAACACATATACACAAACATAAACACACATAACCAGCAACATCTCTGAAAGTAAGGAGGAGAAACCAAGGACATACTTTCTGTATTTGTCCTAACAATCTCATTCAACTCATTTTGATTAGTTTGCACATAAATTAGACAATCAGAATATACAGATCCTGCATAATACTCTGTTCTTCAGTGCTCTGAGAAACAATGAATTTTGTTACAACAATTCATATCTTTTTCTTGAAAATGATAAAGTAAATATTTCACATTTCACACCCTGGTCATTTTGGTATAGCACCCCACAAAAAGGCTAAGTCTAAGTGGATTTTTATTTAAATCAGCTGGCATAAAAGATGACATATTTCTTTTTTTCTCTGTGGGGAAACCAGACGGCCCTAATTAATAAAATGTATCATATCAATCTTCAATTATGTCTCAGTGGGGAGGGAGAATAATGCAGTCTGGAAATCTTTAGACCTCAGAGAATGATGTTTTAATTAAATAAACACGTTTCTAGTTTTGTATTTAGGAAACAGCTTTAAAAACAAAGCATTCGGGTCTGATTTGAGGGAAAAGACTGAAATGCAAAAATCTTCGTTAATAGCATCCTATTTTGTCCTCAATTTTGTGAAATAGGTGTAGCAGTACATGCTCTCTCTCTCATAGGGTTAGCATGAACAAAACATGATATTTAGGGGAGACTTTTGAAAATTGTAAAAGACTATGCAAAAAATAGATAAAGTGTCCAGAACACTCTAGCTGGTCACAGTTCAGATTTGACTATCAGTAGCCAAAAAAGTTAAGGAAAAACAAAACAAAACAAAACTCTCTGAATGCTGAAAATGAAGGCAAAGCAAAGGTAGGGAGATGTAATTAAACAGAACACAGGACTCTAGTGCTCTCACCTCATCTCCCAGATCCAGAGTCAGCACTTCCTCTGAAAATTACAGTGACCTGGGTGAAGAGGTTAGTCCTGAAGTTTGGACTCAAAAGCTCCCACTGCTGGAAAACTTTAATTAGACAACATACTGCAACCTTAGTCACCTGAGATGTTATATTTTACCTGACAACCATGGACTCTCCAAGACCTTAGAGTTCATAAAGTCCAGGTTATAATTGCAGAGGTCTTCAGGGACCACGCAGGGGATGTATGAGTTTTAAGAGTGAAATATGTCAGAAGTCACTGCAAGGACAGAGAGAAATGGAAACTAGCCCTTAACTTCACTGTCAGGGAGACAATAAGGAGTGGTGGTGACTAGGGAGAATAGGAGAGCATCCATCCTTTCTGAAGGCAGCAGCTCTTTTGGAGATTCTCAATTCTGCAGTTTAAAAGAAGGTTCAGAAAAGATGAGAAGTCTCACAATTTTTAAATATTTTTAAATTTTGTTTTCAAATGAAAACAACACAATCCATATGCTAAAGGACGTGTCTGCAAGCTATCAACTGAAATTTCTGATATTCTACCCTTCTGATTTTATTAACAAAGAAATAAGATCAGAGAGAAGTGATGGCTGGGGATAGCAACCAGCCAGTTAGAGGTCAAGTCTCCCTGCTTCCTCTTCCATTCATTATTATAGTGTGCTGGCAGATGTACGAGTGTCCCCAGGATGTTGATTTTTTAACATAAATATCTAACTGCCTCCAAACATTCATGAACTTAAGAATGTTTTCTCATTCTCATTTCCAGCTTCCCACTCGGTTCTAAAGGTAGAAATGAAACTATTGTGAAAGAGAATAAAGGTGGTTTTGAGGTCAGATCACGCACTTCCTCTCTAAAGCCTGGGGAGGTAGGACACGCTGGTCTCTTTCTCTCCAGGCAGTCAGAGCATGTAATAGGATTTCTTGCCTTCCTTATTTCCATGGTCATAAATATCAGCTCTAAACTCACTTGTTCCCCTCCAGGTGTCTGTTCATAGTTTTTGTCAGGCTATCCAAACTTCATGTCACTACTAGACTTGGGTTTCAATGACAACTTTAGGAAAAGTGAAATCTACCAAAGGGAATATCAGAGTTCTGTTAAATAAGGTAGAGGGCACTCAGGCATATTGGAAGTTTTGTTTCATTCAAACAGCCAATTATTTCCTCAAGTGCCTCACTTTCTGTCTGCCTGGCCTCTGACCCATCACTTAGCACGTGTGTGCCTCAGTTGATCTTGTGAAAACAATGTCCTGCAGGGCTGTGGATGAAAGGAGGTGATTATACTGAGTATGGTGTCTGATGCACAGCTGGCCATGGCAGTTGATGGCTGAGCCTGAGGAGAAGCATACTTAGCAGTGCATACATTATAAACCCCATCTTCAAGTTCCTACACAACAATTCCATAGGCTTATTAGACTACAATGCGTTAACTGAAGGTTTTGTTTTAATCAACCATTTTTAGACCCTTTAATAAAGAGCTCGGTCTGTTTGTGCCTTAATACTGCATACTGAAAAACACTGAACAATTTAAAAGTATTTATTGTATAACAATGGAGGCATCCTAGGCAAGGTCAGAAACTGGTCCAAAAATGGCTCATGAGCCCACATGCCAAAACTACTGAAGCTTGCCCTCTAAAGCCCATGCTCTACAACAAGAGAAGTCACGGCAATGAGAAGCCTGCACACCACTATTGGAGAGTAACCCCTGCGCGCCATAACTAGAAAAAGTCCACTCGTAGCAACAAAGACCTTTTACAGCCAAAATAAAGAAATAACTTACAAAATGGCTCATTGATTTATGTCTGGGATTTTCTTCTTAATAAAGAAGGGAAGGGAAAGTAAAGATTGGCTATGAGTTGATAATTGCTGAAGCGAGGCAATAGGTATGTAGGAGCTCATTGTAAATTCTTTAATAAATGTCTAGAATATTCCATAATAAAAGGGTAAAAAAGACTACATATCATGGATTCTGCTCTTCAAGTTTTTCAAAATCTAGTCCCCCCGCCCTTCTGCCATTGTGTCATGTTGCAGGTACAGGGAGAACAAATTTCTAGCACTTGTGCCATGCGTCCCCATACTCTCACTCATGCAAACATTAATGATCAATCATGAGATTCCTCCTCTCAGGACTCTGGGGAGCTACTGACAATAAAGAAGTTACTAGATGAGAAGAAAACTCTTTACTGTCAATGTCTTGTAAACCAGAAAGGTCATCATTGCATTTAACTGCATTTTCTGTAGGACCTTGTAGAGTCTTAGGATGATGTGTTTAGGATTACAAATATTGGTATTTCAGGAAATTGGGCTGAATATGAGGATTTCTTTTTTTACAGTGAGTGTCTCATTGATTTTCCTACAGCTACAGATCTAGTTACCTAGTCACAAGTTGCGGTTCTAGCATATTAATGTCAATTCCACACATCAAAATTTCCTTTTCATCATTTTACTTAACAGCCTTCCTTTTAACATTCCAACACAGCTCATGCAATTTTGATTAAGTATTTTTTATCTTATTTGCATTATCTATATGGATGGTGAAGAGCAGATGAAGCTCAGTGCTAACATATATTCATTTTCTACTGTTAGTTTTGCCCGGCCCATCCAGCACACACAGATGCTCAGGCATGTGGGGCCCCTGTTGCTGAGATCCACACAGCTCTAGTCTAGATGGCAGGAAATTGCAGCCTATGGCCGCACTCTAACTTGATACCTGTATTTGTGTGACACCCAAGCTAAGAACAGGCTTTAAGTTTTAAATGGTTAAACTGAAATCTAAAGAAGAATAACATATAATGAAATGAAAATCATTTAAAATTTAGATATCACTGTCCAACAATAATGTTTTGGGGGAACCTATTTGTTCTTGAACTTTCTACGGCTGTTTTCAAGCAATAACGGCAGAGTTCAGTACTGGTGACAGAAACCATGTGGCCTGCAGATGCTAAAATATTTTCTATCTGACCCTTTACAGAAAGTCTCTTGACCCTCAGTTTAGCTGAACTCTGCACAAAGGACTTCCTGCAATGATGGGAATGCGCTCTTTGTGGTCCATCAGAGTAGCCACATGTAGCTACTGGGCACTTGAAAGCTGCCTAATGTGGCTGAGGAACTGAATTTTTAATTTTACTTGTTCTTAATTTCAGTTTAGTGGACGTTACAGTTTTGTCTGCTTATAATAGCAATTTGTGCCCCATCTTGACCTTCAAAAATTATCCTGCCACAACCTTAACCTTCTGGCTTTACCATTCATCCTATATCCTTAGATTTCATTTTTTAAGTGATTATTGAATTTGTTACACTATTGCTTCTATTTCATGTTTTGTTTTTTTTGGCACGTAGGATCTTAGCTCACCAACCAGGGGTCAAACCCATGTCCCCCTGCACTGGAAGGCAAAGCCTTAACCACGAGACCACCAGGGAAGTCGCTGCAATGTACCATTCTTGATCTTCACTTTGTTTGGCATATTTTTGCATTAAACACATATTTTCTCCTTCATGCACTTCTGAAATTTCTTCCTATCTCTATTTATTGCAGGCTCTTCTTCATAAAAAGAAGCACTTGTTAATGAAATAGCCATGTCTTCTATTTATAACTGTTTTCCTGACAATAACTTTTACTCTTGTGGCACCACCTATCATGACGAAGCAGATGGCTTTCATATCTGAGCAGTGTTCCCAAAAGTCTAACTGCTTGCTGTGCGTCTCTCTGTAAACAACTCACCAGCATATAAACTCAAGCTTATCTACTTTTTGTCACCCTGCCTCAGACCCGTGAGCAATCTCTTCTTTATTTTCCAATAAAACTTCAGTTGCAAGACTCATATGCTTAAGAGTCACCTTTTGGTTTTCTTTCCTTTACTCTCAGCTATATTCAAAGAGTTGCCACCTTGTTTATCTTCTTCAAATACAGTCTCTCCTATTCATTCCCCCTCTCTAGCCTCACTGCTATTTCAGCATCATCTGTTTCATTTTAATCACAACTTACAAATAATAAAAATAAAATAGGGTGCTGATTAAGAGCAAGGTCTCAAGCCAGGCTGCCAGGGCCAGAATCTCAGTTTTTTACTAGCTCTGTGATCTTAATAAGTTACCTAACCTCCCTGCTCCTTGGTTTCCTCAACTCTGCTGCTGCTGCTGCTGCTGCTGCTGCTGCTGCTGCTAAGTTGCTTCAGTTGTGTCCGACTCTGTGCCACCTCACAGACGGCAGCCCACCAGGCTCCCCCGTCCCTGGGATTCTCCAGGCAAGAACACTGGAGTGGGTTGCCATTGCCTTCTCCAATGCATGAAATTGAAAAGTGAAAGTGAAGTCACTCAGTCGTGTCTGACTCTTAGCGACCCCATGGACTGCAGCCCACCAGGCTCCTCCGCCCACGGATTTTCCAGGCAAGAGTACTGGAGTGGGGTGCCATTGCCTTCTCCATTCCTCAACTCTAGAAAAGTACTAATATGGTATTTACTTCTTAAGAGTAAAACATATGAGAATTAAGAAAATAATATTTGTAAAGCATTTAGGACCATGCCTGACAGCTAGTACATTTTAAATATGCATTTAAATAAGAATGGCATATTTTTTAAACATGAAAATGCTAACAGCTGTTTGATATGATGAAAGAGATGATAATCTTTTACCAAAATACCATAGACAACTGCAAGCAATATGCCAGCTTCCACATCCAGTTTGCTTCGCTAGTCCACCAAGAATAACAGCATCTATCAGATAGTTCTGAAAACAAAGGCTTTCAGTAGTGACCATTTCTAGTGCTTAAGACACAGAATTTTTTTAGTGCGATGATTTTTACATTGAAGTATAGTTGATTCACAACATTATATTTAGTTTTTGGTATACAACACAGTCATTCAATAGTTTTATAGATTATACTCTGGAATTCCCAGGTGGCTCACTAGTGAAGGCTCTACCTGACAATGCAAGAGACGCAGGAGACACTAGTTTGATCCCTGGGTCAGGAAGATTCCCCGGAAGAAGACATGGCAACCCACTCCAGTATTCTTGCCTGGAGGATCTCATGGGCAGAGGAGCCTGAGGGGCTAATCCATGCGATCACAGAGTTGAAGATCTCAACTCTGTGAGATCTTGTTGGGATCACACAACTAAGCAACTGAGCACGCATGCATAGATCATAGTCCATCTAAAGTTTAAAGAAAATAATGCCTGTATATTTCCCTGTGCTGTACAATATATCCTTGCTACATATTTATTTTATACACTGTAGTCTGCATCTCTTAATCCCCTTCCTTTATCTTGCCCCTTCCCTCTCCCCACCAGACACGGAATTGATTTGAATTATCTCTTGAGTTTTGAGTCATCTTCTCACCATATTTCCTACCTCCTGCTTCTCTACTCAGAATTTCTCCTACACATCAAGTTGGAGTATCCTTTCCAAAAACAGCTCTGAGGACTTCAGTTGACTACAACAGAGAGGAGGAAACTCCAAATTCTCAGTCTGGACAGTGGGGTCTTCCATTTGCCTACCTCATTCACCATCTCAGTCTATCTCTCCTTGATCCAGAGATTATGCTTTATTCTTCCCTCTCTTTGGAAACCCAAATTTCACCATCCCTTCATGACCAACTCAAATACCACCTCTCCCCAAACTCTGCCCTCAAATTTCTTTGCCTCTTCCGAACTTTCTGAGTACAATCAGTTCAGATGCTCAGTCATGTCCGACTCTTTGTGACCCCATGGACTGCGGCACGCCAGGCCTCCCTGTCCTTCACCAACTTCCAGAGCTTGCTCAAACTCATGTCCATTGAGTCAGTGATGCCATCCAACCATCTCATCCTCTGTCGTCCCATTCTCCTTTTGCCTTCAGTCTTTCCCAGCATCAGGGTCTTTTCCAGTGAGTCAGTTCTTTGCATTAGGTGGCCAAAGTATTGGAGCTTCAGATATCAGGTATTTGAGTATGATGCCAGTCACCAGACTGGCAATTTCTGTGATAATTACTGCTCTTCCTGGATGGTTCCTCCTTTGGTACAGAGATCGAGATTTTGAGAGTTTGGGGAATTCTACTATACCTTCTATCTAAAAGGGTATTGATAAACATGTGTCACTACATCCCAAAGAAGCTGAGGAGAGCTATACACCTGATATTTTAAAAACATTTTCTATTTGGACTAACTTTAGATTTAGAGAAAAGTTGTAAAAATAGTAAGGATAGTTTCTACATATCCTTCAGCCACTTTTCCCTAACATCAACATTTTATTAATATAAAACCATGTTGCACTTGTCAAGACTAAGAAATTAATACCGATTCAATACTATCAACTGAACTATAGTCAGTGTATTGGTTTTACTAATTTCTCCTTTATTTCCTTTTTTTATTTAGAAGGGAATGTAGGATATACATTGCATTTAGTGCCTTATTTTGAGGTCTAAATGAACATATTGTATGTGTTATAAAGGAAAGCATGTAGAATTTGAGAATAGACAGAAAACCCAGGTATGAGTCATGTTTTAAAGCACCATGTGTCTGATTTTGAAACAAACTCTGAGCTTCGGTGCTAGCTGTAAAGGAAACAGTGAAACTGATGGGGTGCTTCACTGCCCAGAATCTATTTTCCTTTTCTCACAGCACCCTGAGTTCCTTTTGGTATTTTCTTCTCACCAAATAAGCTCAATGGAGCTGTAACCTGAGGTGCATACTCCCTGAGACAAGTGGTAGCCGTGGAGACCAGGATAACCAGTACACCTGGCTGAAATATGACTCTTAAGTAGAAGGACAAAGGGATGGAAACCAGGTAGAGTCTGTCCATCCCAGCAGTGGCCTCCTGGTCCTACTCATCATCCTGTTTCCAGGATGTCTTCTTTCTGAACTTCTAACACCACCTTAGTTCTTCTTTGTCTTTGTGCTTCATTTGCTAGCCTTCTGTTGATTTTGGAAGCTCCTTGAAATCCTTTCCAAAAACAGTCTTTCAGGTAAGTAAGTCAGAATGTGTTTCTCTTGTCCATTACTAGAGAACCTTAAGTTAGAGAACAGGGATAGTAGCTGCTATTTTTGTTATAAAAGATTAAACAAGCTAACATCTTTGAAAATTCATTATCAACAGCCTAATAGATAAAATCCATTAGGTTAACTTTTCATTCAACAGAGATTTAAATAATAAATATTTATACAGGCCGGCCACTCTGCTAAAAATAGCAAGTGTTTAAAAAAAAGTTATCAAGGCAATTCAACGCTGAAGCGTTCTGCAACTCTCTTGTTCTACAGCAAGATGGTGAGTGTGTGAGTGTGAGTGTGTGTGTGTGCACATATGCATGTGTGTGGTGGGGGGCATTGGGAAGGGGTGGGAACAGATGTCAGCATGATTTCTCAAGCATCCAATAGTGGGTGAATCTCCTGGTCCGAAGGTACTCAAGTACGTATCTGGGAATTAGCTCTGTGATGAGGAGAGGGTGTCACCTCTCCTTCCTCCAGCAGGCAGTAACAAGGTGTTCAGCCTGGGAGGGGCAAGGCCCATGGTCACAGGCACCAAGTGAATGGCATGTTTCCCTGGTGCTGGAATCAGGCTTGAATTCCTATCAACACAACTTGTCAGTGATAGCGATTTATGATGCAGGTTTTGATGCAGAGGGAAAGAAGGGTCAGTGAATGCAAATGTTGTATATTTATTTCCCTGGCTGAGGCTGCCGATTTCACCAGGCACGTTAGCTGCTGTCTCCTTCACTGTGCAGCTCTGATAAAAGAGACAGTTGGGGTTCATTCAAAGTTGAAGAAAAAGAGCCTCCAAGAGCACTTCGGTTCAGTGACAGAATGCCAGCCCACGCTGAATTTTCTACCTCCAGTCAACAACTCCTCTCCCTCCTTCTCTATGTTCTGTTTCATGACCCCTGCTAAATGGTTTCTAAAGAAGAAAAGAAAATAACAGGCAATTGAAAGATGCAAAGGCAAGTTTGCTTCACTCAAATGTGTCTTTGTAATTCTGATTTCTGGACTGCTTCAGTCCAGATCAGAGCTCATGTCTCAGCTCTAGAGACCCTCCATTGGTTCAAATGCCAGTTCCTCCTGCTGGTTGAGAGGGGAGCACTGAGATGCTACAGGCTTATCAAGTGCTACCACCATGTGACTTAACTTCCTGGAATTCTGTCACCACATTCTGCAGCCTCTGGCCTGCTCTGCTTTCTCTATTAATCTGTCTTCTCCCTTTGTCACAGTAGTGTATTTCTCTAAATCCACGATTTGTCTATGTGGACGATCGTTGCAGTGTCTAGTAAGGTCTGAGTACCTCTGGAGCTGCTGATTGCTGGAGCAGTGCCCCTGATGGAAGGCCACCATGTGAAGAGCCGCTCAGAGCATGGGGTAGCTCTGAAAAATGGGACTGCCCCTGGAGGGAATCAGACAAGTCAATAAATCACAGCCACAGCTGTGAAATCCTGACAGAGGCTCACAATGAGAAGAAGTGGTCCGTTTTAAGGACTGACCCTGGGAAGTCCTCAAGATCAAATTCTCTGTAGCTTTGCCTTTGCCCACAGAATTCCCTAAAGCAAAGTGGATCTGAGATTTAGGCAGAACCAATTCCAATTACTCAAAGTAGTGAAACCAGTAACCTGAAATTACCATGCCAAATCATCTGATGGATCAGTCATCAGCCACAGCTTTGTCCCCTGGACACTTACAATCTTGTTATCAACTGGGGAAACTGTACCAAGGACTGTGGCTATCCTGTGTTCAGTAGGAATCCTTCTTCAGGATGAAGGGAGCTGAGTCCCATGGTGTGCTAGTTACTAACCTGTTAGAGGGACTATCCATCAAGGCTTTCCTGCCGAGAGAGGTGGTGTCTGTGCTAATTATTCCAGCGACTGGCTTCTAGCAGGACTGCAGGGTAAATGAGGGAACAGGTAGGAAAGTAGTGCGTTATAGGTGACTATTATGGCCCTAACATTCCCTGGTTACACGCCTTATGGAGACCCTGAGAGAAAAGTGGACATCTGAGGATCAGTCTAGCCTAGTGGTCTTTATATTTAGACAGATATTCAAGTTTAAATGAACCACTTAACTTGCAGCATGACTTGGATTAATAAATTCCTCAGCCTCTCCGTGCCTCTGTTTCCCTATCAATGAAATGGGGCTAAAAATAGTACCTAACTCACAGCATCATTCTGATTGTTAAATGTATGTAAAGTGTTGTGCACAGTGTTCAGAATATAACCGTCACTCTTAGTAATTCATGGAAGAGTAATATTCTTTCTGAAATGTTTTTCACCCGCTTAGAAGAAAGAGTGTGAGAGTCAAGCCTCATAGCATCAAAGAACATCAGCCCAGCTTGACTGAACTTCAATAAACATTTGTTAAGTAGCTGCTATGGATAGAGGTTACTGCCAAGACACTAAAGGAAATGACAGTACCCCTGTTGTCTTCCCAACTGTACTATAACCTTCTTGACAAAGCATGCACGCTTGAAGGAAACTCAGGAAGTAGGCCAAGAAAGCCCATAGGCAAGCAGGTGGTTCTGTGGATACTGAAACAGCCAAATTCCTAGGAGCTACAAAGCAAAGATATTCATGATGGCCCTCTTCCCTCCTCTCCAACCACTTCATGGGATGCTTCATCAAATGCTTGGGAACCGCTAAAGCATCCTACCAAGACAGCGCCTAAGCCCATTTCCCTGCAGCAGTGGCATAAGGGCCAAAGATTTAGAAACAAAACATAATAACACCAATGACTTTCCACGTCAGATCCACCTCCCTCTGTGTTTCCTCTGCCATCTTCCATCTCTCGATTGTCATTGCCTTTCAAAGGCATACTTCTAACTTGATTAGGTGACAGCTGCCCTTGGCCAAGCAGCCCATGTGAGTTCTCTTCCAGCCCACCTTCTTCCTCGCTGGAGCGCCCAAACAGGTGTCCCCACCCACTTCCTTTCAGCATCTGCCCTCTGCTTTAAGGGTTTTTCAAAATTCCACTTGCAGTGTTTGAACACATCTACTCCTTTGAGAAATATTTTTCTTCCTTCTTGGTTTCTGTAACTTAGCTCCTTTGTCAGTTCCTTTTCTTCCTTCCAGTCCCTGAATGTGCCTGTCTTTTCACTTTTTGTTCTCTTGAGATGCCATCCGCTCTAGGGTGGCCTTCTCTCTTTCAGGCCCTGTTTCATTGCTTCCTATGAATTTTTATTCATCTGGAGCTGTTACTTCAAAGAAAATGAAAAACTCCGATTATTCAGCCTTAAGCCCCAACTATCCCCGACAAGCTTCCTATTTCTCTAGCAACACATTACTCTGTGATTCTTTTAGGCTTCACATCTTAGAATGATGTTATTCATTCAATAAATACTAATATATGCTAGAGGCTGGTATGTTTTGTGAATGAGGCATAGGCTGTCCCTGTCTTTCCTCAGCCTACCCAGGGAGAAGGAAAGTCTCAGCATGGAAACACAACACACAACAATTTCTATGATTGTATTAAAGACAAACTAGTTTGAGGGTTCAGAGAAACCTTTCAGGAGGAGATATTGTCTGAACTCAGACCCAAAGAATAAGGAGCAGTTATGCAAAAAGAGGATATAGAAGTATTCCAAGCAGGGGACTAGTGAAAGATCAGGTCGGCTCAAAAAGAATTTGACAATCTGGAAATAATTCAGCTTAGCTGGGGTCCATAGTACAGGAAAACAAACAGAGGTCAGGGCATCACAGACTATTTATTCCCCATGTAAAGCATATGGCCATGACCCCGGGAAGTGCACACTGACATGCTTTCTTTCCTGTCACAGACAGCATTGCCACTTCATCATCCCCCCCAATCCTTTTTAACCTAGAATGCCACCACCCTTTCTTGTGCTAAGCCTTGATGGTGTGAACTCTAGCATAGCCTTCGAGGTGTTCAAACTAGCATCTTAACTAGTACTCTAGTGTAGACCATTAAATACTTTAACTAGAACACAGTTTGGCAGATAATAATGTTCTACCTGGGAACTTATTTATCCATCCATCCAAGTTTACTAATGACCTACTGTGTGCCCAGCCCTGTACACATGACAGTAAGCAAACTTGACCCCTGGGGCACAGATCTCACAGGTTTGTGCAGGACACAATTAATAACTAAACACACAAGTTACAATTCCCTGCATTGTCATTTTACCGTTTGGTCTCTTCTTTCTGTGTGGTTTCACTGACTCAACCTTAAACTCTCCAAAATTTCCCTTGAATAAGGATAATTAAATATCTCTGTGTGCCCATGCTTTCGTTTGCTTACCAAGCCTCATGGATGCCTTACGAGATGAATCTGTTGTGATTGTTCTTTTAGAGATAAGGCAAGTGAGCATCCAACAGGGTAAGTGATTTGCAGAAGATCATATGACTAGTAAGTGGCAGGGCTAGAGTCTCAACTCAGGTCTCTGTAGTCCAGAGCTCAGGGTCCTCTGCAGGTGCTTAGATGCTTACCAAGTGCTGACTTGTGGTTCTCATTAATTAAATTCCCAGGGAGTAGTGCTTTTTGAGTTGAGACATTTAGACCCAAGTCAGGCACAATGAAGGTGAGAGTGGTTCTCTCAGCAAAAATACAATTATGTCTGCAGCATTACCCATCTCCTCTCAGAGTTAACTGGACAAGTTGGCTCCGATTTAACCTCACCTGTTTATCTGTCATTCAACAAGTACTTACTGAATAACTATTATGTGTTAGGCACTGTATTAGATTAGGGATAAAAAAGAAAGAAAATGATTCTGCCTTCACAGTGCATTTGGCTAATCAGGATTTCAAACATGAATAAACAAGCCTAAAAGTGAATGTGCAATAGGAGTTGGAAGTCAATGCTCTGGAGAAATGTAGGAGAAGCTGAAGGCATGGGGTGGTGCCTGAGAAAAGACATAAATGAGGCAAAAGGGAAGGGATTGCTGAAGTCTTTGATGGAAAGGTGTATGTCTGTCTCACTAGCTCAAAGAGCTTGTCAATTCATTACAGTCTTACAGAATGAACAATCCCACCTTCAGATATTTCTCGTGTTCCAGTGTGGTTCCCTTGGTAGAACGACACATCTTGATAAGTTGAGCATTACTCTCTTTAAAACTTTTGCTTGGCTATCATCCACTCAGATTCTCCCACTTCCTGCTCTTAGAGAAACATGGCTTTTTCTCCCATATTTTATCATAGTTTTGGTACCTACCTCCTGCACTAAAATGCTCAGTTGCTTTAATATTTTTGCTTTTGGGGGATTCCAAGTTAAGCTTCTCATGTAAATGGGGCATGGTGAAGGGAAACACTGGCATCACCCTTGTTAGTCACCCATCAATTTACTGTGCTCAAGGACACTTCCTGTGTTGACGCTTTGGAGACCCTGGGAGCTGATACTATACTGAGAGTCATTATTAAGTGCTATCAAGTGTAAAAGTAAGTTTCACCCAATCCTTGACCCCCTAATACCTCAAAGCCATAGAGAACCCAGCCCCTGCTGATCAAATGATGTCCTCCGTCTCTCATCACAGGTGGGCATGCTGGTTTCTCTCTACATTTCCAATTAATTTTCTTCCTAGTGCTTTAATGTCCCTTGCTTATATTGCCTTACTTTTCTTCAACTTGGTCACTGTGGTCAACTCTAAATCAGTTATTGTATAGCCTGAAGATAACCTGGGTGTTCTTTGGAAGGAATGACGCTAAAGCTGAAACTCCAGTACTTTGGCCACCTCATGCGAAGGGTGGACTCATTGGAAAAGACTTTGATCTGGGAGGGATTGGGGGCAGGAGGAAAAGGGGACGACAGAGGATGAGATGGTTGGATGGCATCACCGACTCGATGGACGTGAGTTTGAGTGAAATCCGGGAGATGGTGATGGACAGGGAGGCCTGGCGTGCTGTGATTCATGGGGTTGCAGAGAGTCGGACACGACTGAGCGACTGAACTGAACAAGATTTTTGTACTTGTGCAATTTGATTTGGGAGGACTGGGGTAAGACAAAAGTCAATGATGTTTTGTTTGCTTTTTTCACTGTTCCAGCATGAATGTTTTCTAAAGAACCCCCTTCTGGCTACTCACCCACAGTAGAAGCTACTCAACGTGTATGTTCCTACAGGGCCACATGCATCTACAGATGCTTTCTATAATCTTATCTGAGGAATATTCAGGAGCTCACCACATCCTATGAGAAAACACAGCATTTTATTTCTCAGTAACAAAAGACCTACAAACTTACTACCCATGTTTTTACAGCATTATAGCCATGGCACTGCATTTTATTGTTTAAATTAAACTGACATTCTATATTATCTTTTAAAAATTAGATATCTTCATATTTGGGAACAAGCTTCATATTTGATTTGCACTAACTAATGTCTTGAGACATGTGCCAGACAGAAAATGCACCCAGCTTTTCACTCTTTTTATACACATTTAAAGTTGGTTTTCATTAAATCCAGTGGCAGGAAACGTGTTATTTTAGCTATGGTGAACTCCTTCATTATGCAAGCCCTCAAAATTAAATAAAAGACTGGTGAGATTATATGTTCACCTTCATGACAGCAGTTGGTTTGGCTACTTCACTTGAGGTAATTCATTTTAGGTAGATAGCTTAGAACCAGAGTATTTTCCCTCAGTAATCCCAAGTTGAGAATTAATCAAGAACATGTCTAACAGTGAAATGTTAATCAGTGAAAAAAAAATCACTGTAGTAATTAATAGGACAGCAATTTTTTACTTTGCAGTTGTTTGCTCTCCCCATTATCTATTTTGGCACCTCATTCAAGACTTTCATATGCCCCTCCAGCATCATCTTCTATCACTCTTGGTCTCAAAGAGCGACTCTCTTGACATTTCATTCCACTCCCAACATTTCATGCGTGTGCTTTCAGGCCTCCATGCTGCACCAAAGGATGCTACCTCACCCTAATGGGTTGCTTTTACCTTCTGCTCTTTCTGGTGACATCATCTTTGAGACACATAACACATGACTTTTAATCTGTGTTCTCAGTTCATAAACTCATTACAAGCTTTTACCTAGGCCTGTTATAGAGCTGAAATTCGAATTTAGCAGGCAGTTCACTGAGGTAGGGAACATGATTTAACCGTCTTTGAATTCAAAGCATTTCTAAGACAGGCTTACTAGTTGAGTGGATAAAGCACATGACTCTAAAACACTACCGGCCTTCTAAAATCAATAGAGTGCACTGCAACCTGGATTTTCTTACACTTGGTATTAGTATCCCCATTTTGCAAATGAGAATACAGAAACTCAGAGGAATTAAGTCCTTGGTAACAAGTAATAGTGCTAGGACAGCCGGACTCTAATGTCAAGATTGTAATGGTCATGATAACAGGCTGGTAGGTAAGTGATTAGAAATTACAAATGAAATGCTGTCAGAGGCAGTAGAGTACTAAAAAGTTCCCAGACCTGGGAATGATGAGACTTTGTTTCCAGGACTAAGCACCCCACTTAGCTGTGTGACTTGAGGCAGGTCACTCTCCGTTTCTAGGCTTAGATTTTCCCATCTATAACCTGAGAAAATTAGGCCAGTTCATATATAAGGGCCATATGCATCTTCAGCTCTTATGAATGTTTTTCTCTTAATGGTTTCTTCTTCCTTACAGCCTATAGAATGTTTACTAGATGGAAACCAGCTACCACACGGAACTAGTCATTCTAGTTTAGATATTTGTAGTAAGATTTAAAGACAAATTCTTAGTGCTTTCCCCAGAATTTATCTTAGGGACAGAATTCTCTTTGGGCAAACATTTTGATGTGCAACTTGAGGGAAAAATAAGACCCTGAGGGATGGGTCTGTAGGAACATGAGTTATCCAAAAGATACCTAAACTTATAGGCACTAGAACGGACCCAGATATCTGAGGGGCAGGAGTACAAAGTGGAGAGAGACCATAGAAAGAGAGAAAGAAAGACTGCTCTAGAGAAAAGGGGGGATCAGATAACGTGGCCTAGAGAATTTTGGGAATGAGGATATTTACTATTGAATTTTAGCTTGTTTTCCTTTTTCATAACTTTTGTAAAATCTTCTGTATACACCAGAGCTTTGTGTGAGTAAATCTTTGTGGTGAAAATTAAATTAAAAAAAAATACTGTGACCTATGTTCCCATTAATGTGCTTTTACATAGACAGCTTGAGCAGGACAGTGAGCTGCCCTTAGGGGCTCAAACATAGTTATCCAGGTAAAGCACATGTGTACATGTGTGTAGAGGGGCGATTCACATCCTTGGCATAAACAATTTTCTAGTACATGCAACAGGTATCTTGTTCTTTAAAAAATAACTGTCTTGTGACAATTTCTGACAGATGGAAGTGACCTGAGGAAGTGTCTCTAATTTGCACAAAAGGAGCATATGGTTTAGTGGTAGTTCTTAGTTTTAAACTGAACACATTCACAGAATAAAAAGCCAAAACTAGAAGGAGGTTCCTTAGGAAGGGCAATACATTTTGCTCAATCTAGCAAAAGGAGTTTTTCATCAGTCACTCTTAAGTAGGTATTAGGGGACAGGATAATCTCTTCTGACATCTAAGTAACATAGGGACAAAGCAGTACTTGGTCACTCAACAGAAACCCTCTGCAATGCTACTTTCTCCTTTCTGTATCAACACAGACTTGCTTGTTTCTTTACGTGAATAAGAGCTGGAATCAACACTGGTGTGCACAGCATTGCACTGGCATCCACAGAATTGTCCAGGGGTGTAATCAACGCTATAACGAGGAAATTGTGGGTTGCCCAGGTGTAGAAGATACTTCAGCATTTTTCTCCCACCCCCAATTAAAATGTGAATAGTGCATAAGCTGCTCACTCTGCCATTTTCTGTGTTTGGTGGAGAAAGACAGAATTTTCTATTGCTTGTATATGCTTCTCTTTTATTGTTTGGTTTACAAGCAATCATATCACCCCACACAAACTATAATTTCCTCTTTGTTATCTTTGCTTTCTTCAGACGAACATGATTCACTGAAGAAATAATAATGAACCATTACCTTTGATGTAACGGCTGCCTGTTCGGTAAGAGATGGGAGTGTGCTGAGACAGGAGATTAATGTCGCATTAAGGAAAGCAGAGTAAACTTCATTTCTGGATGACGTGTGCATCCTGCAGCTTGCTGTTTACTTTTCCACATACTTATCTAAAAACTCTAATGATCTTTTTTCGGCATAGTAGTATGTAGAATCTCACCTATTATAAGGTCAACTGTAAACAATGATCTAATAACAACTACCATAAGAACTTCACTCCAGTAACTTTTAATCATTGATTTTTTCCATTCATTCACTTACTCAACCCACCTATTCTTCCATCTCTCTAGCCATCCACTTCACAGGTTTTACTTAGTATCCACTGATGTGCAAGGCATGGTCTCAGAATTTACAACACTTGGTGAGTATATGGTGATGAGGCTGTGTGACATGGTCCCTGTCCCCTCAGAAGCCACTTTTCAACCTTCTCTACACCCGGGAATCTCCAGGCACGTTTCTGTAAGCAGCTCTTCTGCCTCCCTTTTTTTTTTTGATCATCTCTGTTTTCTTTAGACCTTAATCATAAAAAATGAGATCATAAAACAACAGTTAACTTAGCTTCTGATTTCTGATTTACTAAATATACACAATCCCTTACCTAACCTGTTGATGCCTTTCCTGGATTAGAAGGAGTAAGAATGAAGAATTAAGCAGTTAAACAATGAGTGACTCTCAACCCCTAGCTTCCCCTCAGTTATGGCGGGTGGACCATGAGGGCAAGAGGACACCCAATTACAGACAGACCATGTGTGCAAGGTGTTCCAAAGATCAGGAGAAGTCAGCAGGTGTGCACACAGTGGAAAGCGAATGAGAATATTACCTCCTGCCCTAATGAGGACCTGAGACAGTTTCTCCTATTTCCCTTTAAAATCTGTTAATGGCTGAGCAGAATCATTGCAGTTGGTCTCCTGAGAGAAGTCCACCATCTCCCCAGATTGCCAGCTTTTCTGAATGAAGTTCAGTAGGTCCCCTACATATGAACTTTCAAGGTGACAACTTTCAAAGCTGTGAACGTGCATCTGGTTCCAGCAGTGAACCGGAATCAATATCAGGTGCCATCAGTATCAGCTGTGAGTGGAATTGTAGCTTGTCCTCTGTTTCCTACTGCTGATGATCCTTCAGCTCTGCTATCTTCCACCTCCAGCAGTCAGTAACTCTTCCTGCCTGTTCAGCCTATGACAACCCCTGTATACCAGCTGTTGTACTATTCTATTGAACGTTTCAAGGTATTTTAAGATTATAAATATTTTATTTTTTGTGTTTGTCTTTTATATATTATCTGTGTAGACTCTTGAGAGTCCCTTGGGCTGCAAGGAGATCCAACCAGTCCATTCTGAAGGAGATCAACCCTGGGATTTCTTTGGAAGGAATGATGCTAAAGCTGAAACTCCAGTACTTTGGCCACCTCATGTGAAGAGTTGACTCATTGGAAAAGACTCTGATGCTGGGGGGGATTGGGGGCAGGAGAAGAAGGGGACGACAGAGGATGAGATGGATGGATGGCATCACTGACTCGATGGACGTGAGTCTGAGTGAAGTCCAGGAGTTGGTGTTGGACAGGGAGGCCTGGCGTGCTGCAATTCATGGGGTTGCAAAGAGTTGGACACGACTGAGCGACTGAACTAAACTGTGTAAAAAGTATTATAGACCTATTACAGTGCAGTACTATACAGGTGATTTTGATGGTTGAGTGCCTAAGCTAACTTTGTTGGACTTACAAATGTGCTTTCGGATCAGAACTTGTTTGTTTGTTTGTAGGGTTTTTTCTGTATCTTTGTTTTCTACTGAAACTTGCCCCTCAATTTGAACTGTGAGTGTATGAACCTATGTTTGTTATACTTGAAACAATATCAACATCTGGGTTGTACCTTTAGAAATTTTAATTTAATTGTTTCGGAATAGGGACTAGGGATCAGAATTATTTTTCAACTCAAATGCTTCTAATATGAAAATCGCTGGCTTAGTGTTTGCATCCCAGTAAGGGAGATAAATAAAAAAACAAGTGAATAAATGAATAATAATTACACGATGCAAAAGGTCTTTAAGAACAGTGTTCTATGCTTTCTGGTTGGCTCCAGCAAATCTCTATTTTTGAGATAAGTCCCAAAGGTTAGCAGATTGTGACTGAAAAGTAAACTTTGTTGATCTGCTTTTGTGCATTTTCCCATGCTATGGCTGTGTTTGTAATAACAGACATTTCCTCATTTGTGGCAAAATATCAGTGAGGCAATGGCCAGAAAGATGAATCTGGGGCTTTTCCTGCTGTTGAAGGAGGACAGAATATACTATCCCAAAATATGCCTGTCTTGCATAAGGATTATTTTTAGCTGATTATTTTTAAGAAACCATAGACATAGGAAAAGCTCTGAAAACCAAGTAGAAGTTATCCTTCTGTAAGAGACATTTACATTTCTAAAGGAAATCTCCATTTGTAAGGGGCATCTCTCCCTACACCGGGAAAAGAAGGGTGATGAGATCCATGGAAACAGCACTTGGACCTGTGTGTTATTCGTCCACTAGACCTCATTTGAAGGGTCTAGTCAAGTGACAAAGCCTTTTGGAAAATCCTCCTAGGGTTTGCTTTTCATGGCCACAGAGGTGTCTAACTGTTATTACCAAAGAGAATTAGGTCTATTAGAAAAGCCATAGCAGTCAGTATATCTTACAGGTTAATCTTGCCCAGCAATAGTGTGCAGGCAGGAAGCAAGAGTTCAGTGGCAGCAGCCTGTGGTTATGAGACAAAAATTCATTCAACCCTCATGAAAAATAAGCACTTGTTGTGGCCTTCAGGGGAACAAAACAATGTAATTCCTAAGGGTGTACTTCAACGGAGGGTCAAAAACTTATGGGCATAGTAAAAATAAATGGGCAAAACAGTCAATGTGAAAATTTAAAAAATCTAAAACCTCATACGAGTTTAACTGTAATTTCACTTTCTTGCTAGAATTATGAGAGAGCCATTGGGCCCAATTTTGATCCACATCCTTTCATAAGCGTGACCCTTGTCACCCAGGTGGTCAAGACCAGTGCCCATAATTGGTCCCATAGTAGTTTCTGCAGGTGAAAAAAGGAGGCTGGCTGGTGTTCTACTTGGCAGTCTTCACTTTGTTCCAAGATGGCAGAGTAGAAGGAAATGTGCTCATCTTCTCCTGTGAGAACTCCAAAACTGAAACAACCATCAATAGGAGAATGTTGGATCCCACCAAAATAAGATACCCAAGCCCAAGGGCAAAGGAGAAGCCCCAGCAAGACAGTATGAGAGGCGAAATCATGTTTACAATCAAAACCCTACACCCATCAGAGATACTTGGCTCAGTCAAAATCTTGTGTGCACCAGGACCCAGAGATTTCACAGAAACTGAGCTAGGCCTGCCTCTCAGTGTTTGAGTCTCTCTTGTGAGGGCACAGAGGACTGTGGCTTGCTGCGGGCAGAGGGACTCTGGCTGCAGCAGACCTGGGAGGCCTGGCTTGTGGTGTAAGTCCTCTTGGAGGAGGTCGCTGTTAGCCCATCAACAGAAAATTGGATTAAAGATTTACTGAGCATGGCCCCAACCATCAGAACAGGACCCAGATTTCTCCACAGACAATCCATCTCATCAGGGAGCTTCCATAAGCCTCTTATCCTTATCCATTAGAGGGCAGACAGAATGAAAACCACAATCACAGAAAGCTAACTAAATTGATCACATGGATCACAGCCTTGTCTAACTCAATGAAACTATGTGCCAAGCCATGTAGGACCACCCAAGATGGATGCGTCATGGTGGAGAGTTCTGACAAAACGTGGTCCCCTGAAGAAGAGAATGGCAAAAAGTATTCAGCATTCTTGCCTTGAGAACCCCTGAACAGTATGAAAAGGCAAAAAGATATGATACTAAAGATGAATTTGCCAGTTTGATAGATGCCCAATATGCTATGGGATAAGAGTGGAGAAATAGCTCCAGAAGAATGAAGAGATGGAGCTAAAGCAAAAATGACACCCAGTTATAGATGTAATTGGTGATGGAAGTAAAATATGATGCTGTAAAGAACAATATTGCATAGGAACCTGGTCCATGAATCAAGGTAAATTGGAAGTGGTCAAACAGGAGATGGCAAGAGTGAATATTGACATTTTCAG
Source organism: Aepyceros melampus (assembly GCA_006408695.1). Lineage (NCBI taxonomy): Eukaryota > Metazoa > Chordata > Mammalia > Artiodactyla > Bovidae > Aepyceros > Aepyceros melampus. Next base: position 314,589 of record SJXQ01007884.1, read on the forward strand.
AATCAATGAACTAAAATGTACTAGAATGGACAAATTTAATTCAGATGACCATTATATCTACTCATGTGGGATAGCCCTCATAGTCAACAGAAGAGTCCAAAATGCAGTACTTGGGTGCAACCTCAAAAATGACAGAATGATCTCTGTTTGCTTCCATGGCAAACCATTCAGTATCATAGTAATCCAAATCTATGCCCCAACCACTAATGCTGAAAGCTGAAGTTGATCAATTCTATGAAGACCTATAAGACCTTCTAGAACTAACACCCCAAAAAGATGACCTTTCCATCATAGGGGACTGGAAAGCAAAAGCAGCAAGTCAAGAGATACCTAGAATAACAGGCAAACTTGGCCTTGGAGTACAAAATGAAGCAGGGCAAAGGATAACAGTTTTGCCAAGAGAATGCATTAATCATAGTAAACACCCTCTTCATCAACAAAAGAGATGACTCTATACCTGGACATCACCAGATGGTCAATACTGAAATCAGATTGATTATAATTGATTATAATTATTGATTATTAATTGATTATATTATATTATATATAATATAATTATTTATATAATTAAATATTATAATTATTAATTGATTATAATTGATTATTGATTAATCATTTGCAGTTGAAGATGAAGAAACTCTATACAGTCAGCAGAAAACATGTCCAGGAGCTGACTCTGGCTCAGATCATGAGCTCCTTATTGCAAAATTCAGACATAATTGAAGAAATTGGGGAAAACCACTAGACTATTCAGGCATGGCCTAAGTCAAATCCCTTAGAGTATACAGTGGAAGTGAGAAATGGATTCAAGGGATTAGATCTGATAGAGTGCCTGAAGAAATATGGACGGAGATTTGTGACATTATACAGGAGGCAGTTATCAAGATCATCCCCAAGAAAAAAGAAATGCAAAAAGGCAAAATGGTTGTCTGAGGATGCTTTACAAATAGCTAAGAAAAGAAGAGAAGTGAAAGGAAAAGAAGAGGAAAGATATACCCATTTGAATTCAGAGTTTCAAAGAATAGCAAGAAGAGATAAGAAAGCCTTCCTCAGTGGAAGGAAACCAATAGAATGGGAAAGACTAGAGATCTCTTCAAGAAAATTAGAGATACCAAGGGAACATTTCATGCAAAGATGGGCACAATAAAGGACAGAAACAGTATGAACCTAACAGAAGCAGAAGATATTAAGAAGAGGTAGCAAGAATACACAGAAGAACTGTACAAAAAAAATCTTTATGACCTGTATAACCACAGTGGTATGATCACTAAGTGGGCCTTAGGAAGCATCACAATGATCAAAACTAGTGGAGGGAATGAAATTCCAGTTGAGCTATTTCAAATCCTAAAAGATGATGCTGGTAAAGTGCTGCACTCATGCCAGCAAATTTGGAAAACTCAGCAGTGGCCACAGGAATGGAAAAGGCCAGTTTTCATTCTAATCCCAAAGAAAGGCAATGCCAAAGAATGCTCAAAATGCTCAACGCACAGTTGCACTCATCTCACATGCTAGCAAAGTAATGCTCAAAATTATCCAAGCTAGGCTTCAATAGTGCATGAACCAAGAAATTCTAGATGTTCAAGCTGGATTTAGAATAGACAGAGGAACCAGAGATCAAATTGCCAACATCCATTGGATCATAGAAAAAGCAAGAGAGTTCCAGAAAAACATCTACTTTATTAACTAAGCCAAAAGCCTTTGACTGTGTGGATCACAACAAACTGTGGAAAATTCTTAAAGTGATGGGAATACCAGACCACCTTACCTGCCTCCTGAGAAATCTGTATGCATGTCAAGAAGTAACAGTTAGAAGCAGACATGAAAAAACAGATTGTTTCAAAATTGGGAAAGATGTCACCCTGCTTATTTAACTTATATGCAGAGTACATCAAGTGAAATGCCACACTGGAAGAAGCACAAGCTGGAATCAAGATTGCCGGGAGAAATATCAATAACCTCAGATATGCAGATGACACCACCCTTATGGCAGAAAGTGAAGAATTAAATAGCCTCTTGATAAAAGTGAAAGAGGAGAGTGAAAGAGTTAACTTAAAACTCAACATTCAAAAAACTAAGATCATGGCATCCAGTCCCATCACTTCATAGCAAACAGATGGGGAAACAGTGGAAACAGTGACAGACTTAATTTTGAGGGGTTCCAAAATCACTGCAGATGGTGACTGCAGCCATGAAATTAAAAGACACTTGCTCCTTGGAAGAAAAGATATGACCAACCTAGACAACATATTAAAACGCAGAAACATTATTTTGCCGACAAAGTATATAGTCAAAGCTACGGTTTTTTCAGTAGTTATGGATGTGAGAGTTGGATCATTAAAAAGCTGAGTGCTGAAGAATTGATGCTTTTGAGCTATGGAGAAGACACTTGAGAGTCCCTGGGATTGCAAGGAGATCCAACCAGTCTATCCTAAAGGAAATCAGTCCTGAACATTCATTGAAAGGACTGATGCTGAAGCCGAAAATTCAATACTTTGGCCACCTCATGCACAGAGCTGACTCATTGGAGAAGACCCTGATGCTGGGCAAGATTGAAGGCATGAGCAGGGAGGATGACAGATTGCATCATCAACTCAATGGACATGAATCTGAGCAAACTCCAGGACCTGGTAAGGACAAGGAATTCTGGTATGGTGCAGTCCATGGGGTCACTAAGTGTCAGACACGATAGAGAGACTGAACAACAACAAATATTGAGGGAAGGGAGTTGTACCTTCACCTGTTCACTTAATTCCCACTTGGCTGAAGCTGTAAGATTATGATGTGACATGAAACAAAACCCTCCATACTTCATTCATTAAGAATGACTTTAAACTTTGGAATCAATCCCTGAATTACTGAAGGCATTGTAATAGCTCCTCAAGAAGCAAAAATAGGACATGTTTATTCTGTTATGGTTGTGTGTCTCACAAATGGTTCTCACTAAGCAGCCCACTCATCTGCAGGGGTGAGTAATCAGGAGCCCAGTGCCTGCTGCTCATCATTTTAATCTCACTCATCATGCACATTTTATATATCCAATGTGCTGAAGGGTTCAGTATTCAAATGCTGAAGGGCATTTTCTTTACTTCCCAAAGAGCTTTCAGTGAAGACCACAGGGAGAACCATAAATGAACAGACAGATGCATCATGTTAAGAAGGGTGTCAACTCATTCCTTTATTCACTACGCAGTCAATATTCTTCATCATGAATAACTAATAAGTTTCTCAACCCCCTTCCTCAGATGTCATTGTAGAAATCTATCTGAGGAATGTCATCTGTACTTAATGAAGGGACAAGCATCATAATTAAGTTTTAAGCTATTTCTTCAGCATGAAGTTGCCACGAAGTGTGAAATGACTATAATTCACATCTTTAAGACCCTGAATTTATTAGCATCTATTTTTTATTCAAGGTTAGGAGTATGTGCTTGGATTGTCAAAGGACTTCAAATTTGTCTGTGCTTTGTTATTCCAGAGTGAGTGTGCCTGAGCTCACTGATGCCAGGCAAGGAAAATTATCATTAATGAGTCAGGTTATGTTTTTGAAAAAAATCCAAAGACCTGGAAACTCATCTTCCTTTGTGAATAGAAAGCAACCATGAAATAGAGAACCAGGTGAAAGGGGAATTTATTCCTCTATGAATTATGATAACTATGGTTGAGAAAATGAATAGGGATTGCAGGCTGGAGGCTTCATGTTAAAGCAAAGTTCTACTGGAGTGTGACTATAGCAGAACCTTGGGCAAAATAGAAATCTAAAATTTTGAAACTGTTTGCAAAAGAAAAAAGAATAGATTATTCTCCTTTGGAAATGACTTAGCATGAATAGAAGAAAGAAAGGCATGGATAAATAAGCATATGGCCAAAATGAGAGACTCCAGGAGACTTTGATGGCTCTCCTTTACAAACAAATGTGAAAGAGGCAGTTAGTCATCTTTCTGCTGGCTGAGCACATACTTTTGGAGGGAATGAATTTGTGATGATTCACCTAACCTAAACCCCTTTGTGGGCAATGGCAAATGTGGAAGATATCTGAGCCAGTGCATCCAAAAATAAACATGAGTAGGGGCTATGTGCGTTTGTAACAGGAAGACCAGTCGGAACCTGGGGAGTGCTAGACTCTGCGCCAGTGTGTGAAGTTTAAACTGAGAGTTAACAAGCGAATAGGATGATTCATAAAGAGCAGAGAAGACTGTTTCAAGAAAAGAGAATAGCACATACAGCTTCTAAGACGCTGTTGAGGGAACCAAGAAAAGGAAGAATGGTTGTAGCCTGCAAATTGAGGAGGCTTCTGATTCAACAGCAAACTCAACACACATGTCTATCTCTGCTTGTTCCGGAAATGTTAATACAACTGCAGTAAATGGACCAAAAAAGGCACAAATCCACAAAGATAAACACTGAATAGGGGCAGAATATATCACTCCAAAATACATCTCTTTGGCATAAGGCTTATTTTAGGCTGATTTTTTTTTTTTTTTTTTTTTTGGCTGATGATTTTTAACAAACAGCAGACAAGAGAGAAGCTCTGAAAACCAAGTAGATGTTACTTTTCTGTAAGAGACATTTACATTTATAACTAAAATCTCCATTTGTAAGGGGTCTCCCTCTCTGTACCAGGTAAAGAAGGCTGAATTTCTAGAAACTCTTATCAATGCAGGAGGCAATGACAAATCTGCATAAAACCTTGCCTTTGTTTACTGCGCTTTTCCTGATAATATTCCACAACTGGCCTCCCCTGCACTCCTCATCCAAACCTTTTGTTTTTAGCTAGAGATGATATTTAAGGTGTTGGCTTGAGCCATTTCAGGGAGTTACTCAGTTTTTCTGGCTACCTCCCATGTATATAGGAAGTACACATGTCATAAACCTTTTTTTCCCCATATTATTCTTTCATTACCAGGGTATCTGAGCCAAGAACTTATAGAGGGAAAATTGCTTTTTCTTTCCCACAATTTTGGCAACCCAGATGGAACTTTCTGATATATCACGGTTGTTCTAGAGCCTGCAGATGAGATCCTGGAAAACTGGGAGAAGTAGGAGAAAACTAAGAATTTTTACCGAAGTCAGCTCTCCTGAATTTTGCTTTGCAGTATTCTTTAGGTCAGGGTCTTAAAGATGGTCTTAAGGTGGAATCAAGATTGCTGGGAGAAATATCAATAACCTCAGATATGCAGATGACACCACCCTTATGGCAGAAAGTGAAGAGGAACTAAAAAGCCTCTTGATGAAAGTGAAAGAGGAGAGTGAAAAAGTTGGCTTAAAGCTCAACATTCAGAAAATGAAGATTATGGCATCTGGTCCCATCACTTCATGGGAAATAGATGGGGAAACAGTGGAAACAGTGTCAGGCTTTATTTTTTTGGGGTCCAAAATCACTGTAGATTGTGACTGCAGCCATGAAATTAAAAGACGATTACTCCTTGGAAGAAAAGTTATGAGCAACCTAGATAGTATATTCAAAAGCAGAGATATTACTTTGGTGACTAAGGTCTGTGGCTCAGAGGTTAAAGCATCTGCCTCCAATGCGGGAGACCAGGTTCGATCCCTGGGTCGGGAAGATCCTCTGGAGAAGGAAATGGCAATCCACTCCAGTATTCTTGCCTGGAGAATCCCATGGACGGAGGAGCCTGGAAGGCTGCAGTCCACGGGGTCGCAAAGAGTCGGATACGACTGAGCGACTTCACCTCACCTCAGTCAAGGCTATGGTTTTTCCAGTGGTCATGTATAGATGTGAGAGTTGGACTGTGATGAAGGCTGAGTGCTGAAGAATTGATGCTTTTGAACTGTGGTGTTGGGGAAGACTCTTGTGAGTCCCTTGGACTGCAAGGAGATCCAACCAGTCCATTCTGAAGGAGATCAGTCCTGGGATTTCTTTGGAAGGAATGTAGAAATAGACGGGGAAACAGTGGAAACAGTGCCAGACTTTATTTTGGGGACTCCTATTTTCAACAAACCTCCTCAGGAGAGTAAATCCAGCAATTTCTATTATTCTGTTTAAAATTTCTCATGTTTCTGTAGCAAAATAAAGAACTTAGAAGGGTATTGAAATGAATGAATGAGTTTATCTCTAAAATCAAAATCAGAGGTAAAAGCTAAAATTAAAATGAAGACTGCCTGCTGACCTTTATTTCTTGTCCAGGAACCCAAGGAAATCCTTGGTATTTTCCTGAGATTTTTCTACCATAGATAGTTTCCTATTTTCAAGACATAGTTTTTCACTTAAAAGTTAAAGGTGAGAAAATGTCTGTTGCCCTCTTGATGTAGAATTTGTTCAACTTTTGCAAATATTTTCCTAAATTTTACCTTTCTACTTTTACCAAAATCATAGACTAGATACACTTCCATTTTATCTCTTTAGCTTATTTTTCAGGAAATTTATCTGAGGATATTACTTGAAAGCATTAAAACATGGGGTTTGAAATTTTACACATATTTATATATTCTGTTTCTTTAACTTGAAACATTTTCTCTTTACATTTGGTGATTGTGTCTTCTACCATTTAGAATATGCCCAAAATAAGACCTGTCGATGTCTTAAAAATATCTTAAGGCCATTAATAAACATTTATCATATTGGCTTGATTTTGTTAATTAACTGTTCTGTGATGGTCATTAAACTAATCCCCAGGGATATTTTCAATTATGACTGAAACTGAAAGTGAAGTCACTCAGTCATGGCTGACTCTTTGAGACTCCATGGACTATACAGTCCATGGAACTCTCTAGGCCAGAATACTGGAGTGGGTAGCCTTGCCCTTCTCCAGGGGTTATTCCCAACTCAGGGATGGAACCAAGGTCACCCTCTTTGCATGCAGATTCTTTACCAAATGTGCAACAAGGGAAGCCCAAGAATACTGTAGTGGGTAGCCTCTCCCTTTTCAGCAGATCTTCCCAACCCAGGAATCCAACTGGGGCATCATAAGCATCACAGGCAGATTCTTTACCAACTGAGGTATCAGGGAAACCCTGCAATTATTAGATATTAATATGAATTGTCAATTATATTCTTAATTTTTTGCCACATTAATTATTTTGTTGGAACATATCTTTATTGAATCAAAGTCTTTTAATTCTGCAGTACTTTAAAATTTGAAAAAGTTCCACAAACATGATTTCATGTAATATAATAACCCTTTTTTTCCCCTGACTCCATATTTTCCCTCTTCTCTTTCCTCTCTTTCCTGCCTAGTTTATTCTATGCTTTTCTGAATCTTTTTTATACTATTCACCAGCTTGCTGTATTTTTTAAGATTCCACATATAAGTACTATCATATGGTATATTCACACCAATTCTTTTTATACTTGTGATATCTGTTATGGTGTGACAATATCATTAATATTTTTTACATCTCAGAAATTATATAAGAGCTCTGAGAGATTATGACAAAACCACTGGTGGTGGTGAAGAAAATTAAAATGAAACAAGAAACAAGTTAATTAATGGCAAATGTGTAACTCAATAGTTTACCAAATGTTCTTTCTAGTATATTGCTACTTTAAATTTAGCTTTTGTTATCTCTTTATTTCAAAACTGCCACCAAATAGGTTTGTATGTGTATTTCTAGTACAAGTAATATTTTGATAAAATGTCACCTTCTTTAATTGTAATAAGTCAAACTAGACTCTTTTTTTAAAGCTTCTTATTGAATTAATTGGGTTTCCCTGGTGGTTCAGAGGTTAAATCGTCTGCCTCCAATGTGGGAGACCCGGGTTCAATCCCTGGGTTGGGAAGATCCCCTGGAGAAGGAAATGGCAACCCACTCCAGCATTCTTGCTTGGAGAATCTCATGGACTGAGGAGCCTGGTGGGCTGCAGTCCATGGGGTCACAAAGAGTCGGACACGACTGAATGACTTTACTTACTTATTGAATTAATCAAGTATTTATTTAGCATCTAATTGTGTTCATTGCTTCTTCTTATTGAATTAATTGGGTTTCCCTGGTGGTTCAGAGGTTAAATCGTCTGCCTCCAATGTGGGAGACCCGGGTTCAATCCCTGGGTTGGGAAGATCCCCTGGAGAAGGAAATGGCAACCCACTCCAGCATTCTTGCTTGGAGAATCTCATGGACTGAGGAGCCTGGTGGGCTGCAGTCCATGGGGTCACAAAGAGTCGGACACGACTGAATGACTTTACTTACTTATTGAATTAATCAAGTATTTATTTAGCATCTAATTGTGTTCATTGCTTAATGTTTCTCAAATTACCCATAAAAATTCTGTTTGGTGCACAGGAAAGTATTCAATTCATTGTTCTAATTGTGTTTTCATGGTCTGACATTTTGAGCAGCTTTGAAGTACAAGCCAAATTTTTGGCAAAGCTTATATTTAGAGTGAATGCTAGTCTCTCAGTTGTGTCCAACTCTTTGTCACCCCATGGACTGTAGCCCATCAGGTTCCTTTGTCTATGGAATTTTTCATGCAAAAATATTGGAACATAATGCCATTTCCTTTTCCAAGGGATCTTCCCGACCCAGGAGTTGAACTCAGCCTATTTCCAAAGACAATAATGTCTGTTGATTTTTTTTTTTTTAACTTTAGTGACCCTCACTGCTTGCAGATGAACTAAATGTATTGATTTTTCCCTCTCCCAAAGACTGTTATTGTCAGTGGCATTGTACCTGAATATCTTATTGTCATTTCCTTACTGTCTAGCCCATCAGAGTTGCTTTGCCATGATTATTATTCTAATAATGTTAAACTCCTTATTGATCTTTTCTTCCATTGAATATAGAATAGTGAGACATTGCCTATGAGGGATTAAGGGCAGATGTGTAATCCTGGTTTACCCTAAGTAGCTCTATGTGCTTGAATGGCACATCTTTTGAGTTTGTAATTTGAGAAATTAACACTTGATACATATTATCAAAAGTTATTCATCAGTTTACCTGGACTGTAAAGAAAGGAAAATTAAAACAAAAACTATATTAGTCAATAAGAAAAATATAGAGGTGTAATTTGATTTAACAAGTCTTCAACAATTTCTTTGTAGAATGAGGGTTTGTACTCAGGTGATCAGTGAACCACATGATGGTATGCTGAACAACTAGGGAAGATTCCTTGATCAAAGCTGTCTATGTTACTATCTAAAGTTGATGGCTTTTGTATTTCAATGTTGAGGACTAACTATAATCTAAGCTTTATTATTTACTTATTATTATTATTATTTTTTTTTTGGATTGCAAGGGCTGTATGCAATCATCTATAATCTTGTTGCTTTAAAGGACCCAATCATTAGCATGAAATAGTTCATTTTTGACTATGTCCATGATACTTAATAACATTTTTGTTCCATTCTCTTTAAAGGCTGGATAAGATAAAAAAAAAAAAAAAAAAAAAAAAAATTTTTCAAAGACAGTCATGTCTACTGTTACGTTTCTGCAATATAGCAGTGTCTACTCTCACCCATATGTCTGTTCACAGACAGCCCTAGTATACAAAGGCAACTGACATCAATACAGACATTAAATAGAAAAGACAAATACAATATGTTATCACTTATATGTGAAATCTTAAAAATAAAAATAGTACAAGTGAATCAATTTACAAAACAGAAATAGAATCTCAAATGTAGAAAACAAGCTTATAATACCAGAGTTGAAAGTGGGGAGGGATAAATTGGGAGATTGAAACTGACATATATATGCTGCTATATATAAAATAGATAACTAATAAGGACCAACTGTATAAGCCAGGGAACACTATTCAATAGTCTGTTCTGACCTACATGGAAAAAGAATCTAAAAAAGAGTAAACATATGTTTATGTATAACATTCACTTTGTTGTAAAGTAAACACATTATAAATCAACTACAGTCAAATAAAAATTTAAACAATAAGAACCTCAAGAATGTCTGAAAAGCTGATGAAATATCTACTCAGAAAAATGATAAAGTATAATAAAGTAAATAAAATAAATAAAATGCAAAACTATAATAAAGTAAAAATAAAGTAATACACAATTGTTATATAAATCAGATAATTTCACAGTAAATCTCAATTTATATCTGATCTTAAAGGCAGGTATTAACAACTTAAGACAAGTGATAAACATTACATTAAAAATATGATGAATAAAGCAAAATATTGATTTGTTTTGATAGAAATTCAGACAATTTAACCTAACTTTACAAAAGTGTCTTGAAGAAAGATGCAAAACCATGTTGCTTATTTTCTTGAAGTCAGTTTCCATTAAAAACATGTGGAGATCATTACTGTTGGTTATATATTTTTAATATTTAATAAATACCATTATAGACTAGATACTAATCTTTAAGAAAGAAACTGAATTTAGAGAAGATAAAGGTTGAGAATAAAAGAGTGGGAGAGAAAGAGATTATATTAGGGGCATTTCAACTATAAATAAAATATATTTTTCAGTGGCATTAATTGGTTAAAAATATATGTATTCTCAAATCAGGAAATTTTTAAAGACTATAAATATATGTAAGGAATAAAATCATGGCTTAAATCACTTAATGATTATAATAGGTAGTTAGAATGAAGTTTCCCAAATAGTGTATGATTAACAGAGCAATCAATAATCAAAACTTAAGTAAAAATAATGGAGAAGGAAATGGCAACCCACTTCAGTACTCTCGCCTGGAAAATTCTATGGACTGAGAGGCTCCTCAAAGCCTGGTAGGCTACAGTCCATGGGGTCGCAAAGAGTTGGACACGACTGAACGACTTCACTTCACTTCACTTAAGTAAAAATAAATTATAATAGTTGATAACCAACAAATTGTAAAACTTATTAAATCATAGTTATTGGATATCAGCCTACATTATGTTTAGGAAATAACTGACCTAGTATTCCTAAGATAAATTTACTACTCATCATGTCTTATTTGTGTTAATGAAAGAGAAGAAGATGCAGCGCTCTGGGTTTTGCAGTCATTATAAATTCCATTTCATGAAGATAATAAAACATACTTGGCAGCATAATTAATGGTCATTTTACCTTTGTGTGATCTCAGTCACTTGGCCTGTAGTAGGAGAGCTTATTAGACCTTGATTAAATAGTTGTTATAAGAGTACTATTCTCTTGGGTCTTGTCTATAGAGCTTAATTTATTCAATTATGCTGCATTATTTGAACCATAATTGCACTTATATGCTACATTAGTATACACGTGGTGCAACAAGTGACTCAGAATTTCATCTGATAAGTTATTGTGTTGGCCAAAAAGTTGATATGAAACTTTACGTAACATCTTATGGAAAAACTTTAATGAACTTTTTGGCCAACCCAGTATTTTGAACACTAGTTCACACACATATGCACTCAAAAATTGTTTGTGTTTTTTATTTAGATGGAAACAAATGGACACATTGTCTATAATATTATGTATATAATGACATTTTTATGATATGTGTGTCATACCACATACTAAGTCTAAAAATAATTTAGATTTTCTCTGCTTTTCTACAAAAATAAATATTGTCAAATTGTTACACAATCAATTCTTGTCACCTAATTTTACCACAGTTTTTATTTGAATTTAAAAAAAGGCAGTATGGACTATATATTAGTATGCAGTATCTCATTCAGATTATTTTTACTAAAGTAGACACAAACAAAGAGGATAAAAAGAAGAGAAATACACTCTAAGGGCTTTCAATTGCCTTATCTTATAAAAGAAACAGTGATAATAAGCACTCATTAATTGCCTTATTTAATCCTTAGGAAACAAAATAATATAAATGATAGCCCTCATACAAGGATGGGGGAAAATAATGAACCATAGATAACACAAACAACACATAAATTATTCAGCTGTAGGTTAATAACCATAGAATATAAAACTGGAATATTGCTGACACAAAAGTTTCAGATTTTTATTATATTGTATATATCATTTAATTTTATTATTGGTTCAGTTGCTCAGTCATGTCCAACTCTTTGAGACTCCATGGACTGAAGCATGCCAGGCATCCTTGTCCATAATTAACTCCTGTAGCTTGCTCAAACTCATGTCCATTGAGTTGGTGATCCCATCCAACCATCTCATTCTCTGTCACCACTTTCTCCTCCTGCCTTCAATCTTTCCCAGCAACGTTGGTCTTTTCCAATGAGTCAGTTCAATATTTATTTGATTTCTACTACTGGAACTATATTCTGAGAGATTATAATATATATATATGTATATATAATAAGATATACATGTATATAAAATATATATAAAAAGTGACAAGCTCACACATGTATTTTATTTTAACCTAAAAATATTAACATTTAAAATAATTTAAATGTGTCTATTTCAAGATAGGTAGAAACAAGATATAACACTGCTTGAATTGATCTCCAGTATATTGGAGTCATAGAATCCTCAGTTCAGTTCAGTTCAGTCGCTCAGTCATGTCCGACTCTTTGCGACCCCTTGAATCGCAGCACGCCAGGCCTCCCTGTCCATCGCAAACTCCCGGAACTTACTCAAACTCATGTCCATTGAGTTCCAGGCATCCTTGTCCATAATTAACTCCTGTAGCTTGCTCAAACTCATGTCCATTGAGTTGGTGATCCCATCCAACCATCTCATTCTCTGTCACCACTTTCTCCTCCTGCCTTCAATCTTTCCCAGCAACGTTGGTCTTTTCCAATGAGTCAGTTCAATATTTATTTGATTTCTACTACTGGAACTATATTCTGAGAGATTATAATATATATATATGTATATATAATAAGATATACATGTATATAAAATATATATAAAAAGTGACAAGCTCACACATGTATTTTATTTTAACCTAAAAATATTAACATTTAAAATAATTTAAATGTGTCTATTTCAAGATAGGTAGAAACAAGATATAACACTGCTTGAATTGATCTCCAGTATATTGGAGTCATAGAATCCTCAGTTCAGTTCAGTTCAGTCGCTCAGTCATGTCCGACTCTTTGCGACCCCTTGAATCGCAGCACGCCAGGCCTCCCTGTCCATCACCAACTCCCGGAGTTCACTCAGACTCACATCCATCAAGTCAGCGATGCCTTTCAGCCATCTCATCCTCTGTTGTCCCCTTCCCCTCCTGCCCCAATCCCTCCCAGTATCAGAGTCTTTTCAAATGAGTCAACTCTTCGCATGATCTGGCCAAAGTATGGAGTTTCAGCTTTGGCATCATTCCTTCCAAAGAAATCCCAGGGCTGATCTCTTTCAGAATGGACTGGTTTGATCTCCTTGCAGTCCAAGGGACTCTCAAAAGTCTTCTCCAACACCACAGTTCAAAAGCATCAATTCTTCGGTGCTCAGCCTTCTTCACAGTCCAACTCTCACATCCATACATGACTAGTGGAAAAACCGTAGCCTTGATTAGACAGACCTTAGTCAGCAAAGTAATGTCTCTGCTTTTGAATATACTATCTAGGTTGGTCATAACTTTTTTTCCAAGGAGTAAGCGTCTTTTACTACAGCCTAATTCTGACAAATATTCGATATGAGACCTTTAGCAAGCTGGTTAACTTCTCTAAAGTTGCAATTGTCTCATCTGCAAAATGGGTTAATAATTTCCAGAAGTTGTAGACAGCATTAATGATTTAATATATACAAAACACACATAAAATATCAGTTGTTTTTATTGTTATTTGTATCATCAAAAATAAAATATCTTTAATATTATAAATAATTATAATTATTTAATATGTAAAAATAAAATAATTTCAGCCTAAATAAGATACAATTAATGAAAAAATTATTTTTTCTATATATGTTTACTCATGACTATTTTTAAACTAATTTTAAAAATAATATTAATATTAAAGAACCTCTAATATATTCAAAGGAATATGCTAGCATTAAAACTTTCTAAACATTTGAAATTTCATCATAGGAAGCTCTATTTATTTATTTTTTAATGATATTTTCTATTTCTGAAATTGTGGGGCTTCAACTGTGGAAAATATGCTATAGTATTATCTCATGACAAATATGTATTATACAATAATGGTGGACCAAAATAATTTATTTCTGTAGATAAAGTGACTCTAATTTTTCAAAACCCTTGCCAAAAGGTAAACCCATACTTATTCATTTTTGACAAAGGCTATTTCCTTTAGTTAAAGGAAGATACCCTGGAATAGGAAATGGCAACCGACTCAAATATTCTTACCCTAAAAATTCCATGCTGTCTGAGGAGGCCTTACAAATAGCTGTGAAAAGAAGAGAAGCCAAAAGCAAAAGAGAAAAGAAAAGATATACCCATTTGGATGCAAAGTTCCAAAGAATAGCAAGGAGAGATAAGAAAGCCTTCCTCAGCAATCAATTCAAAGAAATAGAGAAAAACAATAGAATGGGAAAGAGTAGAGATCTCTTCAAGAAAACTAAAGATACCAAGGAAACATTTCATGCAAAGATGGGCTCGATAAAGGACAGAAATGGTATGGACCTAACAGAAGCAGAGGACATTAAGAAGAGGTGGCAAGAATACAAAGAAGAAATATACGAAAAAAGATCTTCATGACCCAGATAATCACCATGGTGTGATCACTCGCCTAGAGCGAGACAATCCGGGAATGTGAAGTCAAGTGGGCCTTCAGAAGGCACGTAGTTTATCACTACAAACAAAGCTAGTGGAGGTGATGGAATTCCAGTTGAGCTATTTCAAATCCTAAAAGATGATGCTGTGAAAGTGCTGCACTCAATATGCCAGCAAATTTGGAAAACAGCTGTGTCCACAGGACTGGAAAAGGTCAGTTTTCATTCCAATCCCAAAGAAAGGCAATGCCAAAGAATGCTCAAACTACTGCACAATTGCACTCATTGCACATGCTATTAAAGTAATGCTCCAAATTCTCCAAGCCAGGTTTCAGCAGTATATGAACCGTGAACTTCCAGATGTTCAAGCTGGTTTTAGAAAGGGCAGAGGAACCAGAGATCAAATTGCCAACATCCAATGGATTATCAAAAAAGCAAGAGAGTTCCAGAAAAACATCTATTTCTATTTTATGGACTATGCCAAAGCCTTTGACTGTGTGGATCACAAGAAACTGTGGAAAATTCTGAAAGAGATGGGAATACCCGATCACCTGACCTGCCTCTTAAGAAACCTCTATGTAGGTCAGCTAGCAACAGTTAGAACTGGACATGGAACAACAGACTTGTTCCAAATAGGAAGAGGAGTACTTCAAGGCTGTATATAGTCACCCTCTTATTTAACTTCTATGCAAAGTACATCATGAGAAACGCTGAGCTAGAAGAAGCAAAAGCTAGAATCAAGATTGCTGGGAGAAATATCAATCACCTCACATATGAAGATGACACCACCCTTATGGCAGAAAGTGAAGAACTAAAGAGCTTCTTGATGAAAGGGAAAGAGGAGAGTGAAAAAGTTGACTAAAAGCTCAACATTCAGAAAACTAAGATCACGGTATCTGGTCCCATCATTTCATGGCAAATAGATGGGGAAACAGTGGCTGATTTTATTTTGGGGGCCTCCAAAATCACTGCAGATGGTGATTCCAGCCACGAAATTAAAAGATGCTTACTCCTTGGAAGGACAGTTATGAACAACCTAGACAGCATATTAAAAAGCAGAGACATTACTCTGTCAACAAAGGCTTGTCTAGTCAAGGCTATGGTTTTTCCAATGGTTATGTATGGATGTGAGAGTTGGACTATAAAGAATGCTGAGCACCAAATAATTTATGCTTTTGAACTGTGGTGTTGGAGAAGACTCTTGGAGTCCCTTGGACTGCAAGGAGATCCAACCAGTCCATCCTAAATGAAATCAGTACTGGGTGTTCATTGGACGGACTGATGCTGAAGCTAAAACTCCAATATTTTGGCCACTTGATGCGAAGCACTGACTCATTTGAAAAGACCTTGATGTTGAGAAAGACTGAAGGCAAGAGGAAAAGGGGATGACAGAGGATGAGATGGTTAGATGGTATCACTAACTCAGTGGACATGAGTTTGGGTAAACTCATGGGATGTGAGAGTTGGACTGTGTAGTTGGTGATGGACCGGGAAGCCTGCTGTGCTGCAATTCATGGGGTCACAATGAATGGACATGACTGAGTGACTGAACTGAACTGAACTGAAAAATTCCATAGACATAGGAGCCTGGGTAGCTATAGTCTAGTTCAGTTCAGTTGCTCAATCGTGTCTTTGTGTGTCACAAAGACTCAGGCACAACTAAGTGGCTGAGCACATGCATACTCAGAGCATATAATATGTAATTAACTCAATGACTTTTCTACTGTATAGAAGACTTCCCATATGTTATTTCTTATATGATTCACTTAAAACTTCTAAATCAAAGTGCTATACATAAATATTATCTTTAGAAACATGAATATTTGACTTACTTGATATACAGGTTCATCAAAATAAGAACAATGTGCAAATTATTCTGCTTCTTTTCTTCTTAAATGATTCACCGAGTTTGTACAAAGTACAAAAACTGTAAATAAATGCAAGTCAAAAAAATAATTGCCAAGGATGATGATATAATTAATCCAAAGTCTTCAATCTAAGAAGCAAATACAGAGATTTGTTCCTTGATTGAGGTAGAGGATTAGAGGTCTCAAGTTGTTTCTGCAGTGGAAGTCTCTAAATTGATAAAAAGTGGCATAGGCATTAGGTTAGTTGCACAAATCAAAAAATTCAAGAAGTTCTAAATACAGCCATCAGATTAAAAAAAGAAGATTTTTGTTCTCTGGTAGGAAGAGAGGAGTGCATATCCTTGTACTCCTCCATATTAAACCTTTCTCTGGACAAATATACATTATTGATACTATGTATAAAATAAGTAACTAATGAAAATCTATGGTATTGCACAGAGAGCTGAACTTAATGCTCTGTGGTTACCTAAGTGGGAAGGAAATTAATAAAGAGGGGATATGTGTATATCCTTGGGCATCTTTGGTAATTTAAGTGTGGCTGGTTGAGGAATTTGTTTCCAGGTGGCTCAGTGGGTAAAGAATCTGTCTGCAATGCAGGAGATGTAGGAGTTGTGGGTTTGATCACTGGATTGGAGAGATCCCCTGAAGGGCATGGCAACCTATTCCAGTATTCTTGCCTGGAGAATCCCATGGACAAAGGAGCCTGGTGGTCTACAGTCCATAGAGTCACAGGGTTGGAAGCAACTGAAGTGACTGAGCATGTACACACACTGACTTTTCAGCTACTAGGCATGTGAGGGGCTTCCCAGGTGACTATCGGTAAAGAACAGCCTACCAGTGAAGGGGATAGAGATGTGGGTTGGATCCCTCAGTGAGAAAGAGCCCCTGGAGAAGGAAATGCAAACCCACTCCAGCATTCTTGGCTTGGTGGGTCCCATGGACAGAGGAATCTGGTGGTCTACAGTCCATGAAATCGCAGAGAGTCAGACACAACTGAATCGACTTAACACAGGCATGTGAATTCTTAACTTGTGGAGATTATATCTGAATGTACTTTGGAGTATTTGTGCAGCACAATATGTTGTGTACATTCGTAAACTATTCACACAGAAATTCAGGAATGTTAAGCCACTTCTCTAATGATACAAATTATGAGCAATAAATGAAATATTAAGTCAGTTTAATAGTGTGTTCTGACAGAAGTAGAGCTACTTTTCTTCCTGTGTCCTCAGATGCTCAGCTGGGTCTAACTTTTTGCAACCAGATGAATCATAGCTCAGCAGACTCCTCTGCCCATGAGATTCTCCCAGCAAGAATGCTGGAGTGAGATGCCATTTCTCCTCCAGGGGATCTTCCCAATCCAGGGACTGACATGTCTTATGTGCCCTGCCTTGGCTGGCAGATTCTTTACCAATAGCACCACCTGGGAATCCCTTCTTTCCTCTAACCAGATCCTAATAAATTTCAAGATTACTATCCTAGGGTTTCCACAATTCAGGAGCTTATGGAGCTTGAACATGGAAAGCATGGTCTGTTAAAATGATTGCAGTTTAACCAATGCAATTGTGTATTGCAGTGACAATATCTGCTGTTTACATGACAGAATTTCTGAATTTTAGTTCCATAAGAAATAAGCCCTTACAGAAATCTAAAAAATGTTATTATGACTCTTTCTGCAATGAAGAAAGAAGCTGCCTTTTGTAGAATTACTAGTGGACGTATAGAATGGTCACTGAATTAAATATAGTTTAAAACTATACAGAATGGTCATTGAATTAAATATAGTTTAAAACTCTGTTGTGTGTATGTGTTTGCTCGCTCAGTCATGTCTGACTCTTTGTGACTCCATGAACTGTAGCCCGCCAAGCTCTCTGTCCATGGGTGGGATTTCCCAGGGAAGAATACTGGAGGGAGTTACCATTTCCTCCTCCAGGAGACCTTCCTGACTCAGGCATCAAACTCACATCTTTTATGTCTTCTGCATTGGCAGGTGGATTCTTTACCTCTGTGCCACCTGGGAAACCCCTAAAACTCTTAATCTAATTCAACATAAAAATAAACAACATATAATATAGACCTTTTCAGTTTTTTAAAAATAAATCGTGACCACTTAGTTGGAATGTTATTGTCTGGTTTTGGAAACAGAGTGAGAAAGGCAAAACTGCATCCTCATGGAAGCGATTTGGATCCTGTCAGCAGTATGAGACACGCCTACAGTGTCACAGGTGATTAGATGACAGTTTTTCAAAGAGCTATCTCCTTGTGCTAATCAGCTTCAGCTGCCTAACAGAAAATAATAGACTGGATGTTTTTAACCACAGGAATTTTTTCTAACAATTCTGGAAGCTGGAAGCCCAAGATCAAGGTGCCATCGTGATCACTTTTCTGCTGTGGACTCTGGGTTGCAGAGAGCTATCCTCTGTCTGTGTCTTCATATACTCTTGTGTGTGTGTGTGTGTGTGTGTGTGTGCGTGTGTGTGTGTAGGTGGAGACGGAAATGAAGCTAGCTTTTAAAAGGGCACTGATTTCATCATGAAAGCTTTACCCTCATGAGCTCATCTAAACCTATTTATTTCCCAAAGGCCAAGTCTCCAAATAGCACTGCTTTGGAGATTTTAACATATGTATAACTTTCAGGAGACACAGTTCAATCCATCACCCTCCTGGAAGTGTTGCAGCCAGAAATGTGAATAAAAGAGAAAAGTTTGGGGAAAAAGAAAATTTGACATACAGGTAGGCATCCCATTGGAAAAGACTACATATCACGCAGTTTGCAAACTAGGTGGCAAATATAAAGGAATCTGTAACTTAAATATTTGTCTATATTAGTTACCCAGGCATGAGCTCTTTGTCTATCCTTTTACATTTTAAAAACTAGACAATAACTGCTACTCAATATTAGGAGTATATTACCATGTCAGTTGGAGGTTGATTAGTAGATTAATCAGCCAGTCACATAAACAAAAAACCAAAAATTCTCGGTCTTTGTATTTTTTCTATTATGTTCCCTCCTAAAAAATATTAAATGTATTCATTTATATCTTCCACTAAAGGAAGCAGACATCACTAAATTAATCATATTTAATCTTATTTAACAAATTATGATAATAAAAAGGTCTGCATCTAGGGTTGCCAGATTTAGCAAATAAAACACAGGACATCCAGTTACATGCATGATAGCTCTAACTGGTAAATTTGTGTAATCTAGGGAAAAAAGCTGAATAGAAGACCAAACTGAGGAAGTCCTGAAAAAATCATTACAGGATTCAAGATAAAATAAATAAATATATGACATGCTCTGTCTATACAAGCAGCCTTACCTATATCTTACTCTTTATAATATTGAGCTCTTTATAATATTTTAAACTTAAAATTAATAATAAGCATTAATTTTGAAAACAGAAAATAAGTCAGTATTTTTCAAATAGATAAGAATCTGTTTTAAAGCATATTTGTACTATGTAAATTTTTGTGAATATGAAGCTGTTGTAACAGAAATGAAGCACCTTGAAAAACTTCCTGATACTCAGTCATGAAGTAATCTTGTCACCAAAATATTCCTAAATTTATCTTCTATTTTAGACTTTGAGTAGGATAAATTGAAGAAATATGACAAAAATCGAAGAGCAAATAAACAGAGGACAAGGAGAATTGACACGAGTCCAATTCTTATTGTTTGAATTATAAAACCAAAAATATACTTGATTTTAGATCTGCATCTGTAAAAGAGTGAAGTGACATGACAAATAGATCTGACATTACTTGTTTTATAAGCCATTTTGTATGTCAGAATTCCTGTGGTGAAAGCACAAAAGCTGAAGTGGACGTGGGGCCACAGAAGAAAATAAAGTGTGCCTTTAGCATTTACAGTAAATGAAAGCCAACATTTCTTGACCCATTGTTCCACACTCGGGAATAAGGCTTAAGGCTTCTTATACTTGGGATGGTATGAGGACACTCCCAATGAGGAACTCTATTTTATAATTACTCAACACATCGGGGTGTTACTGAGTGTCTTAAAGGTCAAGATAATGTTAGCTGTAAAGGTTAAGAACCCAACATTGCTGAGATGGGAGGGACAGAGGAAAAATATTTACCATTAGGGAAAATGAAACATTGAAACAACAATAAAAAATTAACTGTGTTACAGAACAAAGCTAGAGGATATTTAAGAGGGAAAAAAAAAAAAAAGGTCACAAAAGAGCATGTAAAAAAACATCAGTAAGTATGTATTTGCTTTTACATGTCAATCATTTTCTGTATTTAAAAGCATTTGCAATATCGAGTCAAGATCTGGAAGGTACACTATTTGGACTAATTTGATCATTGTATTATACTTACAAGTAATGGCACAATTACTTCTAAATATGTGTTTCTAAAATAACACTACAGTAGAAATATTTAAAAATTAGACAATGAAAAGAATTATAAAGAAAGAATAAAGGTGACATTCAAAACAGCTTTCACTAGTTGTGTAGAATTTTGTCAAAATTAATCAACTCGATTTTTATAAATTTTATTATAACCTACTATAATCATTATACTTTGATTAAACATTAGCATTTTATGCCATGAATATGTGGCACTAACAGTAACTATGAAATAGTACTATTATCAATATCTCTATTTTGTTCAGGAAGAAATTAAGATTCAGGGTTTATATTTAAATATAAGATGCTTAATTTCTATACCTGTACTCTTTATATTTATGTTACCTTACCTATGGTTAATTTAGTATAACTTTCAATGAATGAAATTACTAATTTCAAAATATGAAGAATGTAAGATTCAACAGATTTTGTCTTATATACATCCAAAGATGCCATACCAATTTATTCTCTCACTTTATAACAGTGCATGAAGGTTTCTTTTCTCTGCTAGTAGTGGAAATTAAAATTAAGAGAAACATTTCTGCCAAAGAGCAGCCAAAAAATGTTATTGGGTAATTTTTTATTTCTCCAATTATTAAAAGAGTTTGAATATATTCAGAATACTTTTAATGATTGGAGAAAATAAACATGTAAAATTATACTTACATATCTATGTACCTTCTGCATCTGAAGGAAGACTTAAAAGAAGGTCAGCACTCAGAAAACTGGAGTCAAAGCTGTGGTGGAACTCCATCAGCAAAGTCCAGAAGTCATTGGCCCTTGACCTAGTCGACAAGCACAAGAAGCTGCTGGTGTCCACATTGCCCATGATTGTGTCTTTCAAAAGGAATCAGCCTACAAATGTCCCATAGGGGTCTGGAAACCTTATATTTTCATAAATTGAAGAGGACAGCATCGCTGTCCAGGATCTCAACCAGGATCCTTCACAGACAACACTGGAGAAGGAAAGCTCCATGTAACCAAGACCGCTGAGACTACTTCCTGACACCCATCCATGACCAGCACTTAGAAAATCATAACCTTCAAGAGGAGCAAGGTATCAGATCTTCATCCAGAAGAAAACCTGGCAGCTCCCTGACAACTGGAAGCCCTGCCATATGTGGGAAATATTCAACTTGTCCTGAAGGGCAAAGACATTCAAATATTAATTCTCAGGTCTACATGAATCAATGGAGAGAATTGAAGGAATGCCTGTGAATTTGAGAATCACACTCAAGTGACTTGGGCAGGACTGCCGCACCATCTCATTCTTTGGTGGGAGTCTTCTGTGTTCAGTCCCTCCTCAAACTGCTCTGGTGGAGTTCCTTAACCTAAGAGAACAGAGCTTACCTCTAGGACTTGCTCTGTTTCTTTCCCCACATGCCACAGGGAATCTTATTAGCTTAACTGAGGATTTGGTCAGGCCTGACTGTAACTCTCAGAGGAGGAGACCTGGTTCAGGAAACTCTGGGTTCAACTCAGACTCAACCTAAGGACAGAGGGGCATGATGAGGAGTGCTCCTTTCCTCAGCCTATGGTGTTACATTGAATTTTAATTTGCTCTTAAAGTCAAACTTTCTATTTATTTGAACATTTGTATGCATGTGAGTTTGTACACATATTGCTTATGGCTATATGTTTATGAGTGTCTGCACATGTATGACCTGCCTATGATATGACTGAAGATGACTCATACCAACTCAAGAACACCAATAATTAAATGGTCAGTAATTTCTGCAAGCCTGTTGTCTGATAGTTTGAAATCAGTCATTTTGGAGGTATTTGTCTTATAGAAAAGAACAAATACTCTATAGGTCAGAGAACTCTCCAAACAATGTTTTCATCTCCCTGGAGTGCTCTTGTTCATTAATTTTATACATTATTTTACAGATGAAGAAATTGAGACTCAAAAATTACATTGGTAGTTAATGTCTGAAAAGCTAAACATTGAATACTGTCTCTGAACATGAGTCAGTGATTTTATGTGGAAAAATAAATTTCTCTTATCTATAAAATTCAAAATCATTGATTTCTTTTTCTTCAAAATTAATTCATATCTGTAGCAATGAGTACAACCAGTATTTAAGTTTGGGTTTCTGATGCCTTGCTTCAGCTAATGGAAGCAGGGGTCCTTGAAAAATATCTCATTCTAGAACTAGGACAAGGAATTTACAAGATAAGCCTGTAAGGCATGTCAGAAAGCAAGTGCTAATGAAAAAAAAATTATGAGGGCATGTTAAAGTGGCACAGGTGTCAACTGAAATAACTGCCACCAGCCTAAAGCTAGAACAATTTGATCAAATAAAATAAATATCATAGAGTGTCCCAATACTCATAGCACACCACTGACAGTAGCCAAGACATGAAAACAACCTAAGTGTTTATCAAGAGATGAATAGATAAAGAAGATGTGATACATATATACAATGGAATACTATTTAGCCATAAAGAAGAAGGAAATAATGCTATTTGCAGTAATATGGATAAACCTGGAGATTATTATACTAAGTGGAGCAAGACAGAGGAAGACAGATACATGATATCACCTAAGTGGAATATAAAAAATGATACAAATGAACTTATATAAAAAATAGAAATACACCCACAAACGTAGAAAACAAACTTATGGTTACCAAAGGAGAAAGGGAAGAGGGATAAATTAAGAGTTTGGGATTAACATAAACATACTACCATATGTAAAATAGATAAACAACAAGGACCTACTGTATAGCACAGGGAACAATGATTACTATGTTTTAATAACTTATAAGAGGAATTAATTTGAAATATATATATATATGTGTGTATATATATATATATATATATATAGTATAGAGTGTCCCAATACTCATAGCACACCACTGACAGTAGCCAAGACATGAAAACAACGTAAGTGTTTATCAAGAGATGAATAGATAAAGAAAATGTGTTACACATCCACAAATGTAGAAAACAAACTTATGGTTACCAAAGGAGAAAGGGAAGAGGGATAAATTAAGAGTTTGGGATTAACATAAACATACTACCATATGTAAAATAGATAAACAACAAGGACCTACGGTATAGCACAGGGAACAATGATTACTATGTTTTAATAACTTATAAGAGGAATTAATTTGAAATATATATATGTGTGTATATATATATATATATATAGTTGTTATTATTGCTTAGTTGCCAAGTCATGTCCAACTCTTTCGCAGCCTCATAGGCTGTAGCCTACCAGGCTCATCTATTCATGGGATTTCCCAGGCAAGAATACTGGGTCAGGTTACCATTCACTGCTCCATGGGATCTTCCCAACTCAGGGATCAGCAGGTGCATTCTTTATATAACGAAAAGCAGAATCATTTTTTTTTGTACACCTGAAACTAACATAGCATTATAAATCAACTATATTTTTAAAAATTTAAAAAAGAAATAAGATAAAATATATATTCATGAGTCTATTCTGATTGGATGGTGGATTGAATACATTAAATAGTGAGATGGAAAATATTCATTCCATACAGAAAAATTCCAAATAAGTTATGTAGAGACTCCTCTCTCAAGGAAATAGAGCCCTCCTTAGGCATGGGCTACTTATAGTGACATCCTTTCAAAGAGCACAGGATGGAAAGGGGAAAGAGCAATTTTTTTATGAAGAAAAATGAGCAACACTACTTCACCCAGGTAACTAAGTTAAACGTTAAAAGTGATGAGTCAAGCTAACAGATGTGAGGAAATGGCATTTGGCCTCTGTTTTGTTCTTTGCTTCAAAAACATCACCACATCCTAGCAATAAAGAAAACATAGGTGATCCCAAGTTTAGAAGCATTCTACAAAGTTCTCCTCCAGTTGTGAAGGTCATCAGAAACAAGGAAAGTCTGAGACACTGTCACAGTCTAGAGAAATCTGCAGAGTCACAAGAATCTGGTTGGGATTCTGAAACAGAAAAGGAATATTAAGTAAAAACTAAGGAAATCTGACTAAAATGTGGGCTTTAGTTATTAATAATAACAAAGTATTAATAACATATCTTGCCATTAGTTGGAACAAATTCAGCACATTGATGTGAGGATATAACATGTTAACAAAAGGAAAATGGTAAAGGATATATGAGAATACTCAGTACTAATTTTGTAGCTTTTCTGGGAATCTGATGCTGCTGCTAAGTCACTTCAGTTGTGTCCAACTCTGGGCGACCCCATAGACGGCAACCCATCAGGTTCCTCATCCCTGGGATTCTCCAGGCAAGAACAGTGGAGTGGGTTGCCATTTCCTTCTCCAATGAATGAAAGTGAAAAGTGAAAGTGAAGTCGTTCAATGGTGTCCGACCCTCAGCGACCCCATGGACTGCAGCCCACCAGGCTCCTCCGTCGATGGGATTTTCCAGGCAAGAGTACAGGAGTGGGGTGCCATTGCCTTCTCCGTCCTGGGAATCTAAACAGTTGTAAAATTAAAAGGGTATTTTAACACATCTATTTGGGTTTAACATTATATTAAACAAACTTTAGCTCTGAAGTTTTGCTTATTACTTTGGTTTATTTTCTTTTATTATTGGCATCAGCTAGGACTATATGTGGCAGTAAATGTCATACACTGATGGACGTAAGAGACATGTGTTCAGTCCCTGGGATGGGAAGATCGCAGGAGAAAGGCATGGCAACCCACTCCAGTATTCTTGCCTGAACAATCCCATGGACAGGGGAGCCTGGTGGGCTACAGTCCATGAGATCTCAAAGAGACGACATGAAGGAAGAGACTTAGTGCATGCACACAAACAAACATGTATCTATTTTAAAAGCTTGATTCTCACCTCTGAGATTACTTGTAAATAAAAAGGAAAACATTAAAAATGAATCATGCAAGATGAGTACTGTTAAGATTTGGACTGTTTGGAAATTTTGCCAATATATATCAATATATAAGTATGTTTCCCAGATAGGTAACCTAACTAGATTCCTTGCAATTTAAAAGACTGAAGGAGATGTTAAAATCAAAGTTAATTTTTCTGAAGTAGAAAATTTAGTTGAATTTCTAATTTAGTTAACAACAGGGAAAAATATTAGAATAATATATAATAAAATAAAAATATACACCAGTTTTTATAGAGGTCATTGTATATCTTTTATAATAGAAAGTAATTGTCCAAGAAACATTTTCAAATTATATGTAACAAGCTTATAATGGCAAATTTTCCTTAAACTGAAAATTCAAAAGAGAGTAATTTATGTCAGGATAGGCATTGCTCAGAAGGGTCTAGCTATCTCTTTTGAATGAACTTCCTTCTACTACCTGAAATAGGGAAAACAAAATCAGTACATCATAATCATTGCAATTTGAAATTATAAATTGGGAGAAATGAATATTAGTTACAGATCCTTTACTTCTCCAGAAACTGCAGCTGCAGTCAGTAAAAGTAGACTACTAAGAACTGAATTAATGGTACTCAGTGACAATAGAGCACAACAAGATTTGTAGCTTAAAGGACTTTAATTTAAGCTCAAGTCAATTTTCACAGGAAAGAGAAAAGGAATATTTTTGACAGAGAATAAGTATCATTACGCTGTAACAGCTGAAAAGTGTTCAGAACTTTTCAGAAAGGAAATTTTTATTTTGCTTTACTACAATAAGCCAGTATGATAGAAGCTTTTTTTTCTTATTGCAAACTATTACAATGACTCATTTTATTCAATATTATATGTTCTAGAGTGCACAACAAAGTTTTGATGATTTTATGTATTTGCTCATATCAAAATCACTGCAGATGGTGACTGCAGCAATGAAATTAAAAGGCGCTTACTCCTTGGAAGGAAAGTTATGACCAATCTAGATGGTATATTCAAAAGCAGAGTATTACTTTGCCAACAAAGGTCCATCTAGTCAAGGCTATGGTTTTTCCAGTGGTCATTTATAAATGTAAGAGTTGGACTGTGAAGAAAGCTGAGCGCCGAAGAATTGCTGATTTTGAACCGTGGTGTTGGAGAAGACTCTTGAGAGTCCCTTGGACTGCAAGGAGATCCTACTGGTCCGTTCTGAAGGAGATCAGCCCTGGGTTTTCTTTGGAGGGAATGATGCTAAAGCTGAAACTCCAATACTTTGGCCACCTGATGCAAAGAATTGACTCATTGGAAAACACCCTGATGCTGGGAGGGATAGAAGGGATGACAGAGGATGAGATGGCTGGATGGCATCACGGACTCAATGGACGTGAGCCTGAGTGAACTCCAGGAGTTGGTGATAGATAGGGAGGCCTGGCATGCTGCTATTCATGGAGTCACAAAGAGTAAGACACAACTGAGCAACTGAAATGAACTGAACTGAACTGATACAGTTTAAAAGGTGTGAGCAAGACAAAGAAGCCTGTTGTGCTACAGTCTGTGGAGTCACAAAGAGTTGGACATTACTTAGTGATTGAACAACAACAACAAAATATTGTTTAACCATCATTTGTAGCTTTTATTATTTATTATAATGATTACTAAATATTTGTTTTATGAGCTCATTTAAAAAGCATTGGCAATAAATTCAGTAATCTCTATCAACATAACTGAGAACTACATGGTTTTAAAGGTTATCAGAAGACAGTGTCATAAAATATATTTATTTTCTAGACTTCATATTAAAAGTGAAAAAGTTTGCATGTGTCACAGTTGTTTATGAACAGAGAGGCACCAAATATTAATGTACTATTCTTTCCTCTAAAGAAATTCCAGACATAAATAATGTTTAGAATAAATATTTCCTGAGATGGACCAAGTTCTTCTTAAAATTGTACAAAGTCAGAATTGCATGAGAATTTTCAAGTTTGAAGTTTCAAAAATAAAGCAACAAAGGCAATTTTTAAAACTCTAAGTCTGAGCATTAAAAAAAAAAAATTACTTTCACTATGTAGGTCAGATGGACCCATACAAATTTGAGAATATCTACGTTTGTTAGGTTTGGGTGTTATTCTAAAATGTCTGTGTGATCACTCACCTAGAGCCAGAAATTCTGGAATGTGAAGTCAAGTGGGCCTTAGAAAGCATCACTAAGAACAAAGCTAGTGGAAGTGATGGAATTCCAGTTGAGCTATTTCAAATCCTGAAAGATGATGCTGTGAAAGTGCTGCATTCAATCAGTTCAGTTCAGTTCAGTCACTCAGTCATGTCCGACTCTTTGTGACTCCATGAATCGCAGCACGACAGGCCTCTGATAATCAATAGGCCAACAAATTTGGAAAACTCAGCAGTGGCCATAGGACTGGAAAAGGTCAGTTTTCATTCCAATCCCAAAGAAAGGCAATGCCAAAGAATGCACAAACTATCGCACATTTGCATTCATCTCACACCCTAGTAAAGTAATGCTCAAAATTCTCCAAGCCAGGCTTCAGCAATACATGAAAGATCCAGATGTTCAAGCTGGTTTTAGAAAAGGCAGAGGAACCAGAGATCAAATTGCCAACATCCACTGGATCACAGAAAAAGGAAGAGGGTTCCAAGAAAACATCTATTTCTGCTTTATTGACTATTCCAAAGCCTTTGACTGTGTGGATCACAAGAAACGGTGGAAAATTCTGAAAGAGATGGGAATACCAGACCGCCTGACCTGCCTCTTGAGAAACCTGTATGCAGGTCAGGAAGCAACAGTTAGAACTGGACATGGAACAACAGACTGGTTTCAAATAGGAAAAGGAGTACGTCAAGGCTGTATATTGTCACCCTGCTTATTTAACTTATATGCAGAGTACATCATGCAAAATACTGAGCTAGAAGAAGCACAAGCTGGAATCAAGATTGCTGGGAGAAATATCAATAACCTCAGATATGCAGATGACACCACTCTTATGGCAGAAAGTGAACAGGAGCTAAAAAGCCTCTTGATGAAAGTGAAAGAGGTGAGTGAAAAAGTTGGCTTAAAGCTCAACATTCAGAAAACTAAGATTATGGCATCTTGTCCCATCACTTCATGGCAAATAGATGGGGGAACAGTGGAAACAGTGTCAGACTTCACTGCATATGGTGATTGCAGCCATGAAATTAAAAGACACATATCCTTGGAAGGAAAGTTATGACCAACATAGATAGCATATTCAAAAGCAGAGACATTACTTTGCCAACAAAGGTCCATCTAGTCAAGGCTATGGTTTTTGCAGTGGTCATGTATGAATATGAGAGTTGGACTGTGAAGAAAGCTGAGCGCCAAAGAATTGATGCTTTTGAACTGTGGTGTTGGAGAAGACTCTTGAGATTCCCTTGGACTGCAAGGAGGTCCAACCAGTCCATCCTAAAGGAGACCAGTCCTGGGTGTTCATTGAAAGATCTGATCCTGAGGCTGAAACTCCAATACTTTTGCCACCTTGTACAAAGAGTTGACTTATTGGAAAAGACTCTGATGCTGGGAGGGATTGGGGGCAGGAGAAGTGGACGACAGAGGATGAGATGGCTGGATGGTATCACCGTCTGGATGCACATGAGTTTGGTTGAACTCCAGTAGTTGGTGATGGACAGGGAGGCCTGACATGCTACGATTCTTGAGTGACTGAGCTGAACTGAACTGATGTTGGGTTTAAAATTAGCAATGAGATTAGTAAGGGTCAACTTTCATTCAGTTCAGTTCAGTTCAATCACTCAGTCATGTAGGACTCTTTGTGACTCCATACACTGCAGCATGCCCGGCCTCCCTGTCCATCACCAACTGCCGGAGTTGAACCAAACTCATGTGCCATTGAGCCGTGGATGCCATCCAGCCATGTCATCCTCTGTTGTTCCCTTTTCCTCCTGTCTTCAATCTTTCCCAGCATCAGGATCTTTTCCAGTGAGTCATTCTTCGCATCAGGTGGACAAAGAACTGGAACTTCAGTTTCAGCATCAGTCCTTCCAATGACTATTCAAGACTAATTTACTTCAGAATTGACTGGTTTGATCTCCTTGCGGTCCAAGGGACTCTCAAGAGTCTTCAACACCATAGATCAAAAGCATCAATTCTTCAATATTCAACCTTCTTTATGGTCCAGCTCTCACATCCATACATGACTACTGGTAAACATAGCTTTACCTAGACAGACCTTTGTTGGCAAAGTAATGTCTCTTCTTTTTAATATGCTGTCTATGTTGGTCATAGCTTTTCTTCCAAGGAGCAAGCATCTTTTAATTTCATGGCTGGCTCCAGTCACCATCTGCAGTTATTTTTGTGCCCCCCAAAATAAAGTCTGTCACTGTTTTCATTGTTTTCCAATCTATTTGCCATGAAGTGATGGGGCTGAATGCCATAATCTGTGTTGTTTGAATCCTGAGTTTTAAGGCACCTTTTTCACTCTCCTCTTTCACTTTTATATGAGGGTCTTTAATTCTTCTTTGTTTCTGTCATAAGGGTGTGTTAACTGCTTATCTGAGGTTAATGACATTTCTCCTGGCAATCTTGATTCTAGCTTGTGCTTCATCTAACCCAGTGTTTCACATGATATTCACTGCATAGAAGTTAAATAAACAGCCTCACAGTATACAGTCTTGATGTACTCCATTCCCAATTTGGAACCAGTCTGTTGTTCCATGTACAGTTCTAACTGTTGCTTCTTCACCTGCATACAGATTTCTCAGGAGGCAGGTCAGGTATTCCCATCTCTTGAAGAATGTTCCACAGGTTGTTGTGATCCACACAAAGGCTTTGGTGTAATCAATAAAGCAGAAGTAGATGTTTTTCTGGAACTCTCTTGTTTTTTCTATGATCCAATGGATGTTAACAATTTGATCTCTGGTTCCTCTGGTTTTTCTAAATCCAGCTTCAGTTCAGTTCAATTCAGTCACTCAGTCGTGTTTGACTCTTTGCAACCCCATGAATCACAGCTGAACCTCTGGAAGTTCTTGGTTCATGTACTGTTGAAACCTGGCTGGGAGAATTTTGAGCATTACTTTGCAAGTGTGTGAAATGAGCACAATTGTGAAGTAGTTTGAACACTGTTTGAAATTCCCAGTCCCATCTTTGGGATTGGAATAAAAACTAACCATTTCCAGTCTTGTAAAAGAAGATCATGGCATCTGGTCCCATCACTTCATGGGAAATAGATGGGGGAAAAGTGTCAGATTTTATCTTTTTGCGCTCCAAAATAACTGCAGATGGTGACTGCAGCCATGAAATTAAAAGACGCTTACTCCTTGGAAGAAAAATTTTGACCAACCTAGATAGCATATTCAAAAGCAGAGACATTATTTTGCCAACAAAGTTCCATTTAGTCAAGGCTATGGTTTTTCCAGTGGTCATGTATGGATGTGAGAGTTGGACTGTGAAGAAAGCTGAGCACTGAAGAATTGATGCTTTTGAACTATGGTGTTGGAGAAGACTCTTGAGAGTCCCTTGGACTGCAAGGAGATCCAACCAGTCCATTCTGAAGGAGATCAACTCTGGGGTTTCTTTGGAAGAATTGATGCTAAAGCTGAAACGCCAGTACTTTGGCCATCTGGTGCAAAGAATTGACTCATTGGAAAGACTCTGATGCTGGGAGGGATTGGTGGCAGGAGGAAAAGTGGATGACAGAGGACGAGATGGCTGGATGGCATCACTGATCAATGGATGTGATTTTGAGTGAACTCCGGGAGATGGTGCTGGATAGGGAGGCCTGGCATGCTGTGATCCATGGGGTCGCAAAGAGTTGGATACGACTGAGCACCTGAACTGAATTGAAGTGAACCAATGCTGAATTTTCCAAATTTGCAAATATTGAGTACAGCACTTTCACAGCATCATCTTAAGTATTTGAAATAGCTCAGGTAAATTTCATCACCTCCACTTGCTCGCCAGTACTTTGGCCATCTGGTGCAAAGAATTGACTCATTGGAAAGACTCTGATGCTGGGAGGGATTGGTGGCAGGAGGAAAAGTGGATGACAGAGGACGAGATGGCTGGATGGCATCACTGATCAATGGATGTGATTTTGAGTGAACTCCGGGAGATGGTGATGGATAGGGAGGCCTGGCATGCTGTGATCCATGGGGTCGCAAAGAGTTGGATACGACTGAGCAACTGAACTGAATTGAAGTGAACCAATGCTGAATTTTCCAAATTTGCAAATATTGAGTGCAGCACTTTCACAGCATCATCTTAAGTATTTGAAATAGCTCAGGTAAATTTCATCACCTCCACTTGCGTCGTTCGCCGTGAGGCTTCATAAGGCCCTTTGTATCGCATTCTAATGTGTCTGGCTCTCAGTGAGTGATCACACCATCGTGGTTTTCTGGGTCATTTAGATTGATTTTGTGGAGTTCTTTTGTGTATTCTTGCCACCTCTTCTTAGTATCTTTTGCTTCTATTAGGTCCATACCATTTATGTCCTTTATTGTGCCCATGTTTGCATGAAATGAAACTATGGATGGAGATTCATGACATTGTACAGAAGGCCATGATCAAAATCATCCAATTAAAAGAAAAAGGGAAATGGTTGTGAGGTAGCTTTACAAATAGCTGAGAAAAGAAGAGAAGCTTAAGTCAAAGGAGAAAAGGAAAGGTATAACCATCTGAATACAGAGTTCTGAAGAATAGCAAGGATAGACAAGAAAATCTTCCTCAGGGATCAATGCAAAGGGTCAGTTTTAAACACAGTAAAGTGCTGAATAACCATTTTATACAGAAAAATGTATTAATCTCCAAGCCACTCAGATAGAAATGTTTGATAACAACGTTTATTTTTATGCATGCCATCTCTATGAGTTAAATAGGATTCCTCAAGCATTCTATTATATTTAATTAATATTTGTTATGCCATAATACATTAATTGAATCTCCTATGGATGAGAATGAAGAATCCTCTCTACTATGTAGAATAATATTAGCTAGTAGAAATTAAGAGCAATGTTTTTTAGGGATCTTAGCATCTAGTGAACTAATTTCACAAATGAAGCATCTGAAGCTTAAAGAAGCAGATTTGTGTCCTTGGAAATCTGCTTAGGCTATATTATGAAAACTTGCAAATCTGTGCTTATATTAATTACTATATATATTACCTTTCTATTTGTCATTCACTGCCAAGTACAACCTAAATTTGCAAGAAAGGATTATCAAGTAATGTCTGTACTGAAGTGTCAGCTAGTTGACATTCTTACTGAGAGAATTACACATATGGCATGAGTTATAACAATGATCCTATATATTTTTCATAGGGAAGCTAATTAACTAATTTCTAACTTGGAAATTATCTTTTGAAGTTACATTACATAGCATTTGCCCTCTTATAATGTTATTCATTATTTTTTATTTCTCTGCATAACTATTTATTCTGAAATAAATCAATTCTTCTATTTATGTATGATCCTAAAACAATTCTGATGATGAAAAATTTCAGTTTTAGTAATAGAAAGGAAAACAATGTATTTGGAGATGTATTTCAACATCCAAAACAAATATAAATAACCTCTAAAGTTTCTGTAAGTCTGTAAATTCTATACATCTTCTTATTGTAATAACTGAACATGATATTTTCCCATTACCAGCACTCACAAATAAAAGATGATAGAGAGGTAGACAGATAAACAGCTAGATAGTTAGATCAGTATCTGAAATATTTGATTATGATAGACATTCTTATTTTGATAGAAATGCTTATTTTTATGATTTGTTTATGAAGGAAAGTGAGATATCAAGTTTACTTAGAAAATATAAGTAGTTACTTTCATGAATAGAGGAAAGAATGACCAGATCAAGGAAACCTTAAGAAGGAACTGAAAACTCTGTGAAGAGATTCCAGATCTTTGGAAGATTTTATATTCTTCATATAACTGGAGAGAAAAGAATGAGTCCAGCAAAGGGGAAACTTATGTTCAGAAAATATTAAACTGTAGACAGTACATCACAGTAATTTAGAGTACATGCTCTGGAACCACACACCACCTGAGGTTAACACCAAGTCCTTTCACTTACTGCTGTGATATTTGGTGTTCATGTATACGTCATGTCTCAGTTTTCCCATTTATAAAATGAAATAGCATCCCTTAGGGTTACTGTGAAAAATAAATTAGTCAATACATCTAATATGCTAGAAACTGAGCTTAGCACACCACAAGTTCTCCAAAGAATGAGATCTTATGTTTCTTCACTTTGTACCAGTTTTCTTGACAACAAACTTCTAATGCTAATGATATTATGATGAAAGCATATGCATAAAAGTAATAATAATTTGAGGCATAGTATGGTTAGGGCTGGATGGCATCACTGACTCGATGGACGTGAATCTGAGTGAACTCCGGGAGTTGGGCAGGGAGGCCTGGCATGCTGCGATTCATGGGGTCACAGAGTTGGACATGACTGAGCGACTGAACTGAACTGAACTGATGGTTAGGGAAGGTATTCCTATCTACTTTTAATGAAAAGTTTCATAGAAAAAAAAACTACATTTTCATGAATTTTTGTTACTATCCATCTAGATGAGAAGTGGATTATATCAATTAGATGCAGAAGCAAAAGTCCTGAAAAGCAGAATGCAGGCTGAGATCACTGCACTTGAGCATGTGGTATAGTTAGACTCTGCGTTCTATTTCCTGATATCCAGCTTTGTAGATGTCAGAGGCAAATTAACTATGAGAGCCCAGAAGTAGTGCAGTGGCCGCAGTGCTTACTGAGATTTCAATTATGGAACTCCAGGTCTAAACTTGAGGCCATTACTCCAGACACAGTTTTGTATGAATTTCTCAGTATCTACTTGCTTGTACTAAATCTTTCTGCTAGAAATACTTAAAGTAGTTTCTGATTTCAGTATCAACTGTGAATGATATTGTGCTGAGTTCATCAGTAGGTGAGCATGTAACCGTAACCACCAGAAACAGAATGGCCATGGCCACCGTAATGAAATCAGGTTCAGCCCTGTAATGAAAATGAGTTAAACTGTATGTTCTTTGTCAAGAGCTACCTGACTATGCTGTCCCAGCACTAAAATCATGAGCAGTATAAAAATGTCCTATTGGTCTGTGATAAAATAAAACAACACAGATATATAAATAAATATAGAAGATATATATATATATATAGTAGGCAGATTGATGATAGATAGTTGGAGAGATCAATGATAGTTAGACATATTGATAGATAGATAGATTGATGATAGATAGACAGATTGATTGGTTATGATGGATACCCAGATAAATCCCTGGAAGTCTAAAAAAAATGACCTAAGTTATTACAGTGGAGAGCCAGTATTCTTCATTCCATTTCTAGACCCAAGTGAGTTTATGGACACAGAACTCTTTGCATGAACAGAGAACAAATATTCTCAGAGGAAGAATATTCTGACATTGTCAATCAGGCTAGTGTGACTTGTGGCCACTTACTAAATCAACATGTATGATAGAGAAAAACAAATGCTCAATTTAGAGAGTTTGGGTTCATGGACTTTGAATTGATATAAATATCGGATAGCAGAGTCAGTGTGATTTGTCACTCAGATGGAAACCTGAAGGAGGCAGAGGATAATTGAGTATGTCTCAAAAGATCCTAGGGTACTTGTGAGTTCATCCTGTGCTTATTTACCTGCTTTACATATGCAAATAGAGATTGACCACGTTTGGATCCTGGTGGAATATCTACTTTGACTCCTAAGAGAGCTTTGCAAAAGACCGATTTCCTGTTTATTAAAATAATAATAGAAACACAATACCAAACTATTATGGGTTTCAGAGATTAATGCAAGTCTCAAGGACTTAAAATGTTGAAGTTTTAGTGGTACCTACCACTTCTATAAATTTTTAAACTTATTTAACACATGTAGAAAACTCATGAATCTTGGAGAATACAAGTGAATACATTTTAAAGAATGCTTTAAAGCTACAAATTTTGAAAAAGTTTCAGGACAAGAGAAGACTTTTCAGTTTATCCAGGCTGCAGTCAAAGCTCTGCTGTTTTAGCCTTGTGACCTAGAAAATCCAGATCCCCTTCTATTTCACTGTTATTTTATATAAAGTGTATATTTCAGTCTTATAGTTTAGGATATCAGTGTCGATTGAATTAGAAGAGGAAAGAACATCACAAACAAGTGTGGATATTGTGACTAACATGGGAAAATGGACAAGGACACATGTGAAAATAGCTTTGTAAAGTTCTAATATGCTGCTGCTGCTGCTGCTAAGTCACTTCAGTCGTGTCTGACTCTGTGCAACCCCATAGACGGCAGCCCACCAGGCTCCCCTGTCCTTGGGATTCTCCAGGCAAGAACACTGGAGTGGGTTGCCATTTCCTTCTCCAATGCATGAAAGTGAAAAGTGAAAGTGAAGTTGCTCAGTCGTGTCCAACTCTTAGTGACTCCATGGACTGCAACCCACCAGGCTTCTCCATCCACAGGATTTTCCAGGCAAGAGTACTGGAGTGGGGTGCCATTGCCTTCTCCATTCTAATATGGTATACAGGTAATTATGGGATGGCTTAAAGGGAGAGAAATATCAAAATGCACACAATCCTCTGAACTTTTATTCTTCAGAGAAATGTGCTAAGCTGCATATAATCAGGCTTCCCATAAGCAACGACCTATCACTTGCATTGAAGTACTTATTTATAAAAGCAGAAGGCATGGGATATCCATTTGAATTTTTTTAAGGAGCTTCCCTCAAGATTTGAGTAAAAATATTTTTTGAGGTAAAAGAGGCCAATATTTTTTGGGTGAAAGAGGAAGTGAAAAAGCTGGTTTAAATTTCAACATTTAAAAACTAACATTATGGAATCTGGTCCCATCACTTCATGGCAAATAGAAGTGGAAAAAGTGGAACAGTGACAGATTTTATATTCTGGAGGTCCAAGATCACTGTGGATGGTAACTGCAGCCATAAAATTAAAAGATATTTGCTCCTTGGAAGGAAAACTATGACAAACCTAGACAGCATATTAAAAAGCAGAGACAGCACTTGGCTTTCAAAGGTCTATATAGCCAAAGCTATGGTTTTCCAGCAGTCATATTCAGGTATGAGAGCTGGAACATAAAGAAGGCTGAGTGCTAGGTTATGTTAGCCTGGTGGGCTGCTGTCTATGGGTCACACAGAGTCAGACATGACTGAAGTGACTTAGCAGTGGTAAAGAATTGATCTCAATTTGTGGTGCTAGAGAAATCCCTTTGAGAATCTCTTTGACTGCAAGGAGATCAAACCAGTCAAACCCAAAGGAAATCAACCCTGAATATTCATTGGAAGGATTGATGCTGAAGCTCAAGCTCCAGGACTTTGGCCACGTGATGCAAAGAGCTGACTTATTGGAAAAGACTCTGATTGTTGGAAAAGATTGAAGACAAAAGGAGAAAGGGACAGAAGAGGATGAGATAATCAGCATCACTGACTCAATGGACATGAATTTGAGCTAAGTCCAAGAAATAGTGAAGGAGAGGAGTCTGGCCTGCTGCAGTCCATGAGGTCACAAAGAGTGGGACAGGATTTAGTGACTGAACAATAGCAACATTTTTTGAGGTGATAATAGCAAGTATTTGTTGGAAAGACAATATGTCTTTTAGCTTGCAGGAAGTTTTTCATTTTTGTTCAAATTTAAAATATGGCTTATCTCTTGATAAAATATGTTATTGAAGTTCAGTTGATTTACAGTATGGTGTCAGTTCCTGGAGGTCATCAAAGTTATTCAGCTCTACATGTTCATATAGCCAGTTCTTTCAGATTTTTCCCATATAATTTATTAAAGAATTTTCAGTAGAGTTCCTTGTGCTATACAGTAGGTCCTTATTTATCTACTTTACTTATAGTAATGTATATGGGTTAACCTAAACCTCTAATTTATCCCTCCCTCACCACATTTCCCCTTTCGTGGCCATAAGGATGTTCTCTATGTCTGGGAGTCTGTTTTCTGTTTTGCAAATATGTTCATTTGTATCATTTTTTTAGATTTCATGTATGTGTCATGAGGTCCTAGTTTTCAACTGTGGATATTCACCCATTAGTTCCTATCAGCTATTGGTTGAGAGGGGGCTCCCAGGGTTGTTAATTCCTTGGCACTTCTAGTCTGGCACAAACACAGTCTGATCCTGCTCTGGTATCCATAGGGATCTTTTCATGATAATGAGCAAGTGTTTATATGGGAATGATTGGATTGGCCAGTATAAATTACTATGTGATGCAGAAATATAGATGGAGACAACAACAGGATCATCTGTACTCTGATCTATTCCTTTCACAATTCAGATCCACTCATGCTAAGTTACTAATTTTCCACCATGATGGCTGTTCAGAACTTCTAGAGTAAAATTAATAATTCCAACAGTCATGTTAAAAAATAAAGGGCTACATTTGCAGGGCAGGAATAAAAGGAATAGAGAAAAGATGTGTGGATTAGGAGGAAGGAGGGAGAAGGGGGGCTGAATGAATTGGGAGAGTAGCATTGGCATATGCACACTGCCATATGTAAAACAGATAGTTAGTGGGAACCTGCAGTATAGCATAGGGAGCTCAGCTCAGTGCTGCATGATAACTCAGATGTCATACCCTGCATGTCTGACACCATTAAAACTGCTCATTGTACTAGTATGCAAGTACCACAAAATATATACGGTGGTCCAGTATCTCTTCTGCAGTAAATGCTGCTATCAAGATATGAGATACAAAAGTTCCATGCATTTGTGCTGATTCCAAAAGACCCATTCACAAGACTTTTTCCCAAGACTTTCTTGTTAATAATATTAAAACCTTGTTTCATAAAAGGTCAGATGAAGCAATCAAAGCATTCACATCTGCCCATGAGTGTAGGTGAAATCTTCTCTGTAACCACATCTTCCTCCAATGATGATGACTAGGTGTTATGGTCCAAGATCCGTGTACTTTTTTCCCTAACCATACTGAAAGCAGCATGAGGATGTTACTGCAAAATCTCATTTCTCTCTTCTTATAATACATGTATAATATCTGTGGATAATCCATTTTGAACTTGGCCTAATTTTCCCTTTCATGAAGTAAAACTAATGATGCCTTAGGTGTGGCTAAGGAAGAGGGTGACTAAAACAAGATTGATGTGAAATCTGACATTTGATCATGTAACTTACTTGTACCATCTGAACCTACTGACAACCCAAATTTCAGAGGTATGTTTTTGACTTAACATGTCACTGATACTAGTGTAGTCTCATTTCTAGCCTCCAGCTTCTGCTCTTTCTCCCAATAACTTTCTCTCAAAACAGTAGAAATAATAATGTCTTAAAACTAGATAAATGACAGCAATACACACTCCTGTCTGAACCTCTCCAAATTATTTCCATAATATTGAAGACCAATCTCTTTATGAGGCCTACAATATGCTACCTCGTCTGATTCCTGAATCTGAACCATTTCTACCTTCCTTGCTCTCAATAACTGTCATGTATTTATTTGTTGATTGTATTAACAGTTTAAAGTTCAGCAACAACTTCACTAAAAAAAGTCTGTAAATTTTCCAAGCTGATCCATGACTAATTGTACTAGAATAATTTTGAAAATATAACATAGTAACTTTAGAAAATATCTAGAAATGAGAAGAATGTGTTTGATAAAATGATATTTTATCCATATGTTCATTTTGGATGTATCTTTTTATTTTTTGCTCTTTATCTATTTATTATTATTATTATTTTTTACTTTACAATACTATAACTGTTTTATAATACTTGAAAATCTCAGCTCTTTCAACTACAAATTAAGGACTTACTTTGATTCCTGAAATACTTTTCATAACATAGTATCAATTCAGTTCAGTCACTCAGCTGTGTCCAATTCTTTGCAACCCCATGAATTGCAGCATACCAGGCCTCTCTGTCCATCACTAACTTCCAGAGTTCAACCAAACTCATGTCCGTCGAGTCAGTGTTGCTATTCAGCCATCTCATCCTCTGTCATCCCCTTCTCCTCCTGCCCCCAATCCCTCCCAGCATCAGAGTCTTTTCCAATGAGCCAACTCTTCGCATGAGGTGGCCAAAGTACTGGAGTTTCAGCTTTAGCATCAGTCCTTCCAATGAACATCCAGGACTGATCTCCTTTATAATGGACTGGTTGGATCTCCTTGCAGTCCAAGGGACTCTCAAGAGTCTTCTCCAACACCACAGTTCAAAAGCATCAATTCTTCAGTGCTCAGCTTCTTCAGAGTCTAACTCTCACATCCATACATGACCACAGGAAAAACCATAGCCTTGACTAGACAGACCTTTGTGCTATATACATTGGTCATAACTTTCCTTCCAAGGAGGATGTGTCTTTTAATTTCATGGCTGCAATCACCATCTGCAGTTTTATGGAGGCCAATAAAATGAAGTCTGACACTGTTTCCACTGTTTCCTCATCTATTTCCCATGAAGTGATGGGACCAGATGCCATGATCTTAGTTTTCTGAATGTTGAACTTTAAGCCAACTTTTTCACTCTCCTCTTTCACTTTCAACAAGAGGCTTTTTGGCTCCTCTTCACTTTCTACTACCATAAGGGTGGTGTCATCCGCATATCTGAGGTTATTGATATTTCTCCCAGCAACCTTGATTCCAGCTTGTGTTTTATCCAGCCCAAAGTTTCTCATGATGTGTTCTGCATATAAGTTAAATAAACAGGGTGACAATATGCAGCCTTGACATACTCTTCTTCCTATTTGGAACCAGTCTGTTGTTCCATGTCCAGTTCTAATTGTTGTTTCCTGATCTGCATAAAGGTTTCTCAAGAGGCAGGTCAAGTGGTCTAATATTCCCATCTCTTTCAGAATTTTCCACTGTTTATTGTGATCCACAAAATCAAAGTTGTTGGCATAGTCCATAAAGCAGAAATAGATGTTTTTCTGGAACTCTCTTGCTTTCTCCATGATCCAGAGGATGTTGACAATTTGATGTCTAGTTCCTCTGCCTTTTCTAAAACCAGCTTGAACATCTGGAAGTTCACGGTTCACATATTGCTGAAGCCTGGCTTGGGGAATTTTGAGCATTAATTTACTAGAGTGTGAGATGAGTGCAGTTGTGCGGTAGTTTGAGCATTCTTTGATATTGCCTTTCTCTGGGATTGGAATGAAAACTGACATTTTCCAGTCCTATGGCCACTGTTGAGTTTTCCAAGTTTTCTGGCAAATTGAGTGCAGCACTTTCACAGTATCATCTTCCAGGATTTGAAATAGCTCAACTGGATTCCATCACCTCCACTAGCTTTGTTCATAGTGATACTTCCTAAGGCCCATTTGACTTCACATTCCAGGAAGTCTGGCTCTAGATTAGTGATCACACCATCATGATTATCCAGGTCATGAAGATCTTTTCTGTATAGTTCTGTGAATTCTTGCCACCTCTTCTTAATATCTTCTGCTTCTGTTAGGTCCATACCATTTCTGTCCTTTATTGAGCCCTTCTTGGCATGAAAGTTTCCCTTGGTATCGTATCTCTAATTTTCTTAAAGAGATCTCTAGTCTTTCCCATTCTATTGTTTTCCTCTATTTCTTTGCACTGATCACTGAGGAAGGTTTTCTTATCTCTCCTTGCTATTCTTTGGAACGCTGAATTCAAATGTGTACATATTTTCTTTTCTCCTTTGCTTTTTGCTTCTCTTCTTTTCTCAGATATTTAGAACCCTGAGATCAATGCTAATTATTTTCTGTGTGGTCAACCTAGTATTTTTTGAGATGAATAAACACTACAACTATTGGAGCTTCCCTGGTAGCTCAGACGGTAAAGCACCTGCCTACAATATGGGAGACTGGATCAATCCCCAGGTTGGGAAGATCCTTTGGAGAAGGAAATGGCAACGTACTACAGTACACTTGCCTGGAAAATTCCGTGGATGAAAAAGCCTGGTAGGCTATGATCAATGGGATCGCAGAGTCAAACACGACTGAGCAACTTCACTGGTTCACAACTATTGCACAGTACAGCAAATAAGAAAAATATTTATAAAAGCTTATTTTAAAAAGTATGGAATTTAAAAAATTGATTCTATATTTTAGCACTGAAATTATTTAGCTCAACTTTTGGAGGCATGAAGACTTTGTGGACTTCTGAACCTTGAGAAAAGGAGTTAAGGGGAAAATGAATTTGCTGAATTTGAAATACGGAAATGAGGGAAAAAATGAAATTTTCTGTACTTTGGAAAAAAAGGTAATTTGCTTATTTCAGCTATTATGTTAATTCTGAGACAATGGAGGAATTAAGAAGGGTATTTAAATTTTTTTTAAAAAATATATTTGTGAATTAACATATCTGACACTATTATTTTTCAGTGATTCATTATATAATGTTAGCAAATTATACTAAAATCTAATGATGACAATGTCTTTTAAGAAATGCCTCCTTTTAGCAGCAAGCCCAGATGTTTTTTGGAAATATCTTGCACTTCTGTGAGAAGGGTTGGTGAGTGAAAAATGTTTTATCATATAAGTTAGTGAAGTATTATTTTCAGCAATATCACAACAGATGTGGATTTGAGTTTTGATGGTAACTACCAGCTGTTTTACTCCCTAACCACCAGAAATCATGCACATGTGACATCTATGGATAGAATGGAGGAAAAAGAACTGGCAAGAAGACCTCTTACAGGTATTATTAAAAATAACTTCTCCCCCACGTCATTTCTTTTTCTTGGAGATGTGGGGCCTCTACTAAAGTATGTGAATTTTTAAAATAAACATAATTATGATTTTTGAGGCTAGTGTATAAATCCAATGCTTATTATCAGTTTCAGTAGATTAGGTTTTCCTTTCTAGTGATCTTTTTTTTTCTCCCCCTTGTTACACATCTAATGTAAAAAGCTGAGGATTTTTTTTTAACATATTTAAGAGGTTGCTTTTTGGAATGACTATTCTGAAACTTTTAGTGTGGCATATGAAAAATTCACCTTGGGATGCCTCAGTGCATCTCCAAAGAAGGACAAATCTAGATACCTAAAGCTGAGACAGAGTGAGAACCTGTATAATCATGATTAAAATAAACACCTTCAAAGTAGCAGGATCCTGGGACAAAGAAAGTTAATATTAGCCTTGAATACAAGTCCTAGATTAAAGGCATGAAGGAAAACATTGCAAGTCATTTTGCAACTTGCTTCTCACATGGATAATTCTAAGAAATATTTTTATGATGGGGATTTTTTCATAAGACAAACATTTAAGTTCCACACTATTTTTTTTTCAGCTATCCACCTTAGGTCAGTTTTCATTCCAATCTTAATGAAAGGCAATGCCAAGAATGCTCAAACTATTGCACAATTGCACTCATCTTACACTCTGGTAAAGTAATGCTCAAAATTCTCCAAGCTAGGCTTCAGCAATACGTGAACCGTGAACTCCCTGATGTTCAAGCTGGTTTTAGAAAAGGCAGAGGAATCAGAGATCAAATTGCCAACATCCGCTGGATCATGGAAAAAGCAAGAGAGTTCCAGAAAAACATCTATTTCTGCTTTATTGACTATGCCAAAGCCTTTGACTGTGTGGATCACAGTAAACTGTGGAAAATTCTGAAAGAGATGGGAATACCAGACCAC
>SJXQ01007885.1:2859-35756 GCA_006408695.1 Aepyceros melampus
AAGAAATCCCAGGGCTGATCTCCTTTAGAATGGACTGGTTGGAGCTCCTTGCAGTCCAAGGGACTCTCAAGAGTCTTCTCCAACACCACAGTTCAAAAGCATCAATTCTTCAGCTCTAAGCTTTCTTCACAGTCCAACTCTCACATCCATACATGACCATAGGAAAAACCATAGCCTTGACTAGACGGACCTTAGTCGGCAAAGTAATGTCTCTGCTTTTGAATATACTATCTAGGTTGGTCATAACTTTTCTTCCAAGGAGTAAGTGTCTTTTAATTTCATGGCTGAAGTCACCATCTGCAGTGATTTTGGAGCCCAAAAAATAAAATCTGACACTGTTTCCACTGTTTCCCCATCTATTTCCCATGAAGTGATGGGATGCCATGATCTTCGTTTTCTGAATGTTGAGCTTTAAGCCAACTTTTTCACTCTCCTCTTTCACTTTCATCAAGAGGCTTTTTAGCTCCTCTTCACTTTCTACCATAAGGGTGGTGTCATATCAGACTTCCCTGGTGGTCCAGTGGCTAAGACTCCACCCTCCCAATGCGGAGGGCCCAGGACAGATCCCTGGTCAGGGAGCCAGATCCTACATTCTGCAACGAAGAGCTCACATGCCACAACTAAAGATCCCACGTGCCACAGCTGAGACCCAGTGCAGCGTAGTAAATAAATAGGTATTTTAAAACAACCCATCCCCGACCAAATACTAGCAAGATGCTTTATCTGTATCCACTCTAAACCTTACAGGTCTCCTATAGCATCGTCGATGCTGGACCACGCTTTGAACGCTGAGCAGGTATCAGTAAGGATGTCCTGCTGATCAGCCTGGCTGTGCACTCCTCTACCCCATTGCTCTTGTGTGACCTGGGGCCAACAGTGTGTCCCAGAGGCTTGTTACCAAACGTTCTCTATCACTTGAGCCAACACAGGTGACCTCACAGGGCAGCAAGTATTTGCCACCAGTCTCACTGGTTCTTTTGCAGAAGTAACCTTGCCAGGTATACCTCTAGCATCCTTGGATCAAGTGCCAATTATAACTCAAGTGCAATGTCGTTAGTCACACAATTTTGAACTGCTGAACTTTAACTTCATTAAATTGACATCACCAAACTGACATAATGAAGGATTGCTGACAGAAAGAAAATAGGTATACATTATAGCTCCTGTACATTTGAATCATGGTGGAGTCACATCTAAAAATCACTAAATGTAGACATTCTTCATTCAGTACAAGTCATTTTAAAATCCTTGGAATTTATACAGATGAATTTCTGATCATATACCCATTAAGAAATAAACTTGGTTACATTAGATCAAATCTA
Source organism: Aepyceros melampus (assembly GCA_006408695.1). NCBI lineage: Eukaryota > Metazoa > Chordata > Mammalia > Artiodactyla > Bovidae > Aepyceros > Aepyceros melampus. The sequence goes on from SJXQ01007885.1 coordinate 4,182, forward strand.
ACACTCCCATTCTACAGTTGAGGAACTGAGGGATTATATGAAAGGATAACTGATGTGTATATTACGCTGAGTTCTGGAGTTGAACTACCTGGGTTTAACCCTGAGTACACCTCCTATTAGCTGCCTGATCTTAGGCAAGTTACCTAATCTCTTCTGGCTTCACTTTCCTTATCTATGTCAGGAGGATAACAGTGATATGATTATCTATGATGACTGTGTTGACATGAACAGTAAATGAGTTAATACATATAAAAGATTTTATAGAGAGACTGACTCAAAGAAAATGCTCTTGCATTCACAGTCGTATCCAGCTCTTTGTGACCCCATGGCCTGTGCCCGCCAGGCTCCTCAGTCCATGGGATTCTCCAGGCAAGAATACTGGAGTGGGTTGCCATTCCTTCTCCAGGGGATCTTCCCGACCCAGGGGTCAAAACTGCACCACGTGTGTCTCCTGCCGTGGCCAGCAGATTCTTACCACTGCTTCACCTAAAGGGAGGCTAAACACAAGTGTACTAAAAGAAGAATTCGATCATGAAAGAAACAGATGTGCTATTTTAAAAATTACAACTAAATGCTATACACCCAAACACCTGCCCAACAAAAGAGGACAGCATTCGCAGAGAAGGGGCAGAGGGCATGCAGCTCAGGTTACATGCGAGACCCCTGCTCACCCCACTATTGTCACAAACATGCTCTTTTGGACAATGTGATCCAGAGATTTCTGCTGATGAGAGTCACCTGGGACTCTTGGCAGCTGTGCTAGGACCCCTGCCTGCTCTCACCTACTGAATAAGGATCTGTAGTGGAGGGCCCTCTAGAGAGGGCCCTGTGTGTAACAAGCATTCCAGGTTCTTCTCACTCTAGGGAAGTCTAGACAACTCTGAGTTCAGAGACTTCTTGAAAGATTCAAGAGTGGAAGGTGGCGGTCTGGTCACTTAGCATGAAGAGGCTATTGACATGGCAGAGTCATTAAAGTGAGTGATGCTAGCGGTGGCCTGGAGAGGACATCTGGGGGAGAGCTGTAAACAATTTTGAGTTGGCATGCTTTGCAGACGTCAGCCTGTGTCCGTGGCGTGCATTAAATAGGTCACAAATTCTGGGCAAGAGGGACAGTCCACCATCAGCAAATGCATCATAAGTCTTTCTCCTTAAGAATTTTCCTGATGACAGTGTAGGAAACACATCTAGATATTCCACAGAATCGATGTTGTCATTAACAGATTTACAATGTAATCAATAATATAGGCACTTTAGTCAAATGAACCACACAGGAATAACAGTATTAAATGTCTGACAGCTTTGAAAGTTATTTATCTGTCCTTCTCTCTATAAATCTATACATATCTTTTTATTGATAGAAAAAAGGAAACGCATATGAAAATAGAGACATAGTCCTTTGAACAACTACCAGCTTCCCCTTTAACTTCTCTCAATTTTCAAATGGCATTCTAACTATAAAATGAAGGGTGCCATAAGTTTGTCAAGCAATCTGTGTGTGTGTGTGTGTGTGTATGTGCGCGCGCGCGTGCGCGCGCGCGTGCGAGCTCAGTCATGTCTGACTCTTTTGTGACCCTATGGACTGTAGCCCACCAAGCTTCTCTGTCCATGGTATTTCCCAAGCAAAAATACTGGAGTGGGTTGCCATGCCTGCCTCCAGGGGATTTTCCTGTGTTGGCAGGCATTGGCTGGTGGATTCTTTACCACTGTGCCACCTGTAATCTTTAGTGGAATAAAATTTCCATGCCCCAGAAGATAAAGTTTTTGCACAAGACAGAGAGAAAAAGATTCATGAGAGCTTATTGGGAGAGAAACTTCTATGCCTTTCTGCCTTTGCGTTCTGTGAATATTGTCCACTTTGCAAGTTGGAGGTGTCACACAGCTTTAATATTAATTCACATTTCCTGTCCTATATTTCTTTGGCTGGAGTTTGTGCGCAGTGCTTTGCCCACCAAGAGAGAAAGTTGTTCAAGTAAACTCTTTCTTTCTGGAATTCACCCCGGTCCCCTCCTTTCCCTCTCCCCCTTCACCTTCACCCTTCTCTCAGCCCAGCCCTGCCCTTCCCTTTTCAAAAAGTTGCATTAGTTCTTTACAAGCGCGCAAGAACAGAACCAAACGCCTCACATCTGCTCTCGAGTTCACGGATTAGCATGAGAATAAGTAGCCAGTGTTTCAATGATGCACAGTCCACTGGGTGAGAATGGAGGCTCAAGCCCGCTATCAGAGGACTCGCTGGCTCCTGCCAGATGTCCAAGGCCCAGGACACAAAGGCGGTGAACCCAGGGCTTTAACAAATCACCTTTCTCTGGGGCTAATCACTCAAGAAAAGGTTTTGTTGTGGGTTTGGAGAGGGTCAGGTTGGTCTTTCTCTAGTGATCTGCACCCTCGCCCAGCCCCTCCAGCCTTCACCCTCTGGCCTTTCTAAAGAGACATCTCATTTCTTTCCCCCTCGAGTGCAGGGCTCTGAGGGCAAAAGCCGCATGCCAGGGTCTCCCGAAGATGCAAGGGCTGCAGGAGGCTCATTAATCAGTGGTGGCCACGTCACTGGCCTGGCACTCACTCGCTCTCTCTGAACAATAAAGACTTTAGCAAGAATAAAATGGCTCAGTGGGCACGTACAAGGTCAGACCTAGTGGCAAGATGGTTCCAGTGTAATCACAGTCGGAGGAATCCTATACTTTCTGGAGGGGAGATCTGTAAACTGGAGAGCAGTAGTTTTCAAAGTGTGGTCCCTGGACCAGGAGGAGCAGCATCACGTGGGACCTTGCCAAGACTGCAGATTCTCCACTCCACCCTGACATCGCAGCAGAAACTGGGGCGCGCGTGTTGTTGTTCAATCACTAACTCCTGTCCGACTCTTTGCAACCCCATGGACTGCAGCACGCCAGGCTTCCCTGTCCTTCAACATCTCTCCAAGCTTGCTCAAACTCATGTCCATGGAGTCAGTGATGCCATCCAACCATCTCATCCTCTGCCGTCCCCTTCTTCTCCTGCCCTCAATCTTTCCCAGCATCAGGGTCTTTTCCAGTGAATCAGTCTTCGCATCTAGGGGCCAAAGCCTCGGTTTTAGCATCAGTCCTTCCAAAGAATATTCAGGGTTGATTTCCCTTAGGATTGACTGGTTTGATCTCCTTGCAGTCCAGTGGACTCTCAAGAGTCTTCTCCAACACCACAATTTGAAAGCATCAATCTGTGTTTTTAGCACATCTTCCAGGGGATTGCCATCTCTAGAAAGTCTCCTTAGCTCCAAGGAAAAGAAACTCTAGGAAAAGCTTTTTCACACTAATTTTACATCTTTACCCCTCTCTATTCTCATCTTGGGCTTCCCTGGTGGCTCAGACAGTAAAGCCTCTGCCTGCCATACGGGAGGCCCGGGTTCGATCCCTGGGTTGGGAAGATCCCCTGGAGAAGGCAATGGCAATCCACTCCAGCACTCTTGCCTGGAAAATTCCATGGACGGAGAAGCCTGATGGGCTACAGTCGATGGGGTTGCGAAGAGTTGGACAAGACTGAGCGAGCGACTTCATTCTCATCTTAGAAAGATAGAGTGACTGACCCTTTTGGGAAGATCCCCTGGAGAAGGCAATGGCAATCCACTCCAGCACTCTTGCCTGGAAAATTCCATGGACGGAGAAGCCTGATAGGCTACAGTCGATGGGGTTGCGAAGAGTTGGACAAGACTGAGCGAGCGACTTCATTCTCATCTTAGAAAGATAGAGTGACTGACCCTCCTGATTTGTCCATGACTGTGGGGTTTCTCATTATGTAGGACTTTCAGTTCTAAGGCTGAGAAAGTCCCTAGGCAAACTGGAACAGTCGGTCTCCCCACGTGAGGAGCAGAGTCTGGCTGACCGTTCCTGGACTGACCCGCCTTCCTTTCCACCTGCCTGCTGCTGCACTGTTGTTCCATCACATTTTGGGTTGGATAAGACACTAGAATGAGAACCATCAAGGGAGAGAGTTTTAATAATGCAAATACAACAGCGGGCCACAACTCGAGAAAAGCCTACACACAGCAGTGAAGATCCAGCATAGCCAAAAATAAACACATAAATAAAATTATACACACACATATGAAGATGACAGTGATGCAGAGGCTGTGGATTTTATATAAAAAAAAAAAGTCTTCTTTGACAGATAAGGTTTTGCTGCCTTTACAGAGAAAAGGCTCAGAAGCTTCTTCCTGGACTCAGAACGAGAAGGGATATTTTTGTCACCTTTCCATAATCTTGGAAAATCATTAAACCAGTTGCTTCTCTATACTCCCCATTCTACATACTATCTATGTCAGTTAGGATGCTGTGTTAGTTTGTCCTGATATCTCCTCTGCTGCTCTTTAGAAGTTATGTATCTGGCACTTGAAGTCAATGGAGAGATTTGAAAGAGAGATGTAGTTTGAAGGGTTCCCTGAATTTGAGGAAGTCTGTGGAAAGGTGGAGCCTGGCTTTGCACATCAGGGATCTGATAACTGATGGGATGCGGGACACAGGTAGAAGGAAGGGTTACCGGTGGTCACTTTGGATTGAGAGGGGGGTGGGTGGCATGCTTGTGGGTTAAGTAAGCAAAGGTCACAACACAGCTGCTTGACCTAGAAGTCTTCCATCACAGGAGGTGATTGGACCTGACAGGTATGTAGGGCTTGGAGGTAATATTTGGTCCCTGAAATAAGGAGAGAAGGTCTGGTAGGGATGGTGAGGTTTATGCTCACTTGCAGCAATGGCAGCCTATTGTCAAACTCCTGATGGAATTTGGGGATGTTTTATTTAAAACTTATAGGAAAAAAAAAAAAGAGAGAGAGAAAGGGGGAAATGAGGGTGTAGGTGAAGGAGCATAGTTTTGGAGCTCCACAAATCTTGTTCAAATCTTGCTCTTTGTCTTGCTGATGTGACCATGGGCAAGTTACTAGAGCTTCCTTTTGCTAGAAATTGCAACTAATATTATCTGTCTCCCAAGGGTTCTGTGAGGATTAAACAAGCTAGTATGTGCAACAGGTTTTGCAGAGTACCTGGTACACAGTAGATATTCCATAAACGCTGAGAAACAATGTGAGATAGTAGCAAGGATGTGGATTTTTGCTTCCATAGTTAGATCCCAACATCCAACTCTGACCTTTTGAGTACGTGACTTTTGTCATTGAAGCTCCATCTGCAAAACTAAGTTCATCTCTGAGAATGACATTTACATACACAAAGCGCTCAACATTTCACTTCCCCAAACCGTATTAACCACATCCTTCTTAGAATTCCCATGCTGTATGCTTAAACGGCACCCCCAAACATACATGGTAACCAGGTACTCTCCAGGTTTCCCATCTCTAAGTTCCCCGTGTACTTCTGTGTATCTCCAGCAGGGCACCTGGCAATGAACTCTGAAATGAACTGAGTCTTAGAGAATGGACATCTAGTAACTAGGAAGAGGATCAATTTAACCTAAGCCCTGGATCTGGGAGGGGGAGGTCAGGGCTTGCCTAGAGGGTCACTGGCTTCTCTGGCACAGAGCCAGACCAGTGGGTGAGAGGAGGGGCTTGGACTCAGGACTCCTTGCCCTGTCAATGCTCCTCCTATAGGCAGGCCCTCTTTTTTCTTTTTTTAATTGAAGTATAGTTGATTTATAATGCTGCGATCATTTCGAGGTGATTCAGTTATACGTATATGTGTGTGTGTGGTGTGTGTGTGTGTGTGTTCATTTCATATTCCTTTTCTTTCTGATTTATCACAGGACATTGAATATAGTTCCTTGTGCTATACAGTATGACTTTATTGTTGAACCATCCTATATGAACGAGTTTGCATCTGCTAATCCCAAACTCCCTGTCCATCCTTCTCCCACCCCCTTCCCCTTGGCAGCCGCAAGCCTGATCTCTGTCTGTGAGTCCATTTCTGTTCCATGTGTACATATGTTATGTTGTCTCAGTCATGTCCAACTCTGTGTGACGCCATGGACTATCCTAGCTCCTCTGTCTGTGAGATTGCCCAAGCGAGAATCCTGGAGTGGGTTGCCATTTCCTCAGGTCCATCTATCCACAGATAAGTGATATATGGTATTTCTCTTTCTCTGTCTGACTTACTTCACTTAGTATTATCATCTTTAGTTGCATCCATGTTGCTGAAAATGGCATTATTTTGTTCTTTTTTATGGCTGAATGGTATTCAGTTGTATACGTGTACCACATCTTTGTCCATTCCTCAACAGACATTTAGATTACTTCCATGTCTTGGCTATTGTGAATAGTATTGCTATGAACACTGGGGTTCATGGATCTTTTTGAATTATAGTTTTGTCTGGATACATACCCAGAAGTGAGATTGCTGGATCATATGATAGTTCTATTTTTAGTTTTTTGAGGAACTTTTGTGCTGGTTACCATAGTGGCAGCCCCAAGTTACACTGGCAGCCCGTTTTCTAGTTGCCCCCATTGCTGTGACCCCCTGGCTCTCAGGGTTTGGAAACCATGTTGGGTGAAGTCCAGGCAGGGAGCTTCACTAGCCCTCTGGCTTTGTTTTCCATTTCTGTTCTCCAGACAGCAGACAGCAGGGGAAGGCCTCCTGGAGTTGGAATCAGTCTTCAGGTTAGACTTCTGGACTCCACCGCTTCAACTGCATGAAACTGGGTAAGAACAGCTGCCCCACCTCTGCCCAGGTAGCATTCACCATGCCCAGCACATCACCCAGGGAGTCTTCCCTGAACTTGTGAGGCAGGCAGGAGGCAGGACCCTAGGTATGGGAATCTAAACCCAGGTGTGATTTAGTGATTAGTGAGCCCTCTGAAGTCAGGGGCTGCTTTGTGGCACAATTAGAACTCTCAGCAACCTCTCTGATTCAGGCTGCCCTACTACATGGCACCGTCCAAAACCGTCTCTTCATCCCCAATTCCTGCCTCTGCAAAATGAAGGAGTTCAATGCAACTAGGCTGTAGAAGGTTGAGCCCAGCTCAGACCGTCTGGCCTCAGGACTGTCCACCTCCATGACTCTGAGTGGTGGAGGGTGGTGTGCTTGAGATCACACACTGCAAGCCAGTAGGGCAGCCATAGGATCCGAGGTGACCTGAGGAGTTTCCTTGATGTCCACAAGGCATCAACCTCCCCATTAGAGAAATGAGGAAAATGATAACGCATAGTTACAACCTCCCAGGGCTGTGGTGAAACTGGCAAGCAGTTAATATATGTGAGCTGCATGGAGCCACGCCAGGCACCGAGGGCCCCCATGTGTTAGCCAGGGGCCCCTTGTCAGGGCGTGGGTCCACCTTGCACTGATTTCACTGGGGGCTGGCACACAATCACTGGCCTTAAGCCCATCCCTGGGACTTTGTGCCCTGGATTTGCTTGACCCCCCTGTTCCAATCTGGCTCACTGTGGTCAGAGTGGAACCCCACCTGGCAATGATAACTAACATCTCCTGCTTCTGCTCTGTGTGCACCGTTTAATGCAGTCCTTCATTCTGGGCACAACAGCCACAACAGGTGCACAAAGATAAGGAAACAGAGGCGCAGGATGCTGAGTGAGGAGTCCGTGGCGACGAGGAAGTGGCCGAGTCTGATGTGAGACCCTAGAGGCAGGGCAAGTGAGGGCTTACCCAGTGGCTTTTCTAGAAGGCACGGATGGGAAGGGAGGCCACTTGACTTGAGCTGGTTTCCTAGCAGACTCCCCTGCTCCCCAGGGCTGCTAGCAGCACCTTTGTCCTGGAAGAGGAAGATGGAAAGAGGTGGGCTGTGGCTGCTCTCTCAGCAGAGGTTGCTTTATGACTATTTCCGCTTGTTCATAAATCATGAACGGAAGTTGATGCCTTTGTATTCCCAGCAGTGATATTTTCGGGCTGGCCTCTGGCTCTGCCTGGGTTCAGGATAATGCTGGCCAGCTGGAGTGAAGCCTCTCTGGCTTGCTGGGTGCATCTCCAGGGCAGAGTGGACCCGCAGCCTCACTGAGGGAAACAAAATGTTGGGTTTTTGTTGCAGTGTTGCAAGCAGATGGCAGCATGTGTCCTGACGTGGATGGCTCCAGTGGAGTGATCTTTAGTACCAGCTCACCTGGGACTCCCTCTCCACTGCAAACCAGGACAGAAAAAAGCCCAGGGCCCCATCACCCATCTAAATGCCCCAAGCACAGGACCAAGAGGAAGTAGAACAAAAGGAGGTTCCTTGCAGAACGAGCCCAGAAGAGGAGCAGCTCAGGCAGACTTCCACTGGCCTCTAAATCTTGAATCGCGTTTCAAATGCTATTTAGCATCAGTGAATTGGGACTTGAAGCAGAATTAATTGCCTCCAAATTGTGTCTTTCCTCCCAGCCATCCATTAGTTGCTCTGGCAGAAGGATAATGACACTTCATGAAATACAGCCGCAGAATCGAGCCGTGTTCATCGCATCCTTGGAATGAGCTCAAAAAAGTAAAAACTTTCCAAGAATATATTTTTCCCCAGGGTGAGAATGAATATAAAACACTTAGGTCACCACTGCCTTCTCTTAAAAGAAAAACATGTTTGTCTGTTTTCAAATGATGAAACTTCGGGACCTTTCAGATTTTACACTAGAGGAATGTTTTAGTTTCAAATCATAGTAAAAGAGTCTGATCTTTATTTCTGTGGCAGTTTGCTTTAACCCAAGGTGCATTTCATTCTTGGTGCTTCTTGCTGCACAGAGAGAGGGAACTGGAGACAACTGAGGTTAACACTGTGGTTCAAGAGTCTTTTCAGTCATTTTTGGAAATTGGTGTTGATGTCAGAGCTGAAAGCTGGGTCAGTAGAGGCCGAGAGTTACACTCATGAAGCCACTGGCTCTGTTAGGGAAAGAGTGATGCCCACAGAATTTTAAATCCCCTTGAAGGTATTTAGGGTTCAGAATGAGTACCAGTAAGATGTTAGTGAGGTATTTAATGCCCATATTCCAACTGGCAATGGACTGAAAGCTGAAATACTATAGAATCAGTGATGCTCAAGTGCAGAAAAGAAGGGCTGAAAAGATCTAACCACTAGTGCCTGTGTGAGAGTGTGTGTATGTGTACGTGTGTGTGTGTGTGTGTGTGTGTGTGTGTGTGTGTATGAGTTCTACTATGACCAGGTCCAGTGGAGCAAATACTGCCATCAATTGGCAATCAAGAAATCTAATTTTAAAGATTTTTTTTTTTTAATTTCAGGGCATGCTGTAGTTGTAAGCAGAAAATAATATTACATAATTCATGTCATTTTTTTTAAGCAAGGGCCACCAGGTCAATTGTCCACCAAGGAGACGAGTAATGTGAGTGAGTGAAGCAGTGGAGGAGAGAAACTGAGTTAATTCAGCTGTCACCAAGTCACAATGCAAAGCCTGTATAGCTGTGTATATTCATTTCTCAGAAAAATCTGGACGCTCTTTTTTTTTTCCAGTGTGAAACTTTTCTTTAATTGGCTTAACCGTTAAACACATATACCTACCATCCCATCTATAGGCCTCAAAGTGAAGTTGCTCAGCCATGTACGACTGTTTGCGATCCCATTAACTGTAGCCTGCCAGTCTCCTCCATCCATGGCATTTTCCAGGCAAGAGTACTGGAGTGGGTGGCCATTTCCTTCTCCAGGGGATCTTCTCGACCCGAGGATCAAACGCAGATCTCCTGCATTGCAAGCAGACGCTTTACCCTCTGAGCCACCAGGGAAGCCCTCATCCCATTTACAATTTGACCTCTCATCTGAAACAATGCTTCTGCTTGAAGAAGTGATAAAGCAAGTGTTTTGTTGATATTCATGAAGTCTTCTTACTTATGCCTGGAGGCAATGGGAGCAGTGGCATACGGGTGAGCTAATGCTATTGTTTTCAGTCACTTAGTCGTGTCTGACTCTTTGCGACCCCATGGACTACAACATGCCAGGGTTCCCTGTCCTTCACCATTTCCTGGAGCTTGTTCAAACTCGCATCCATTGAGTCAGTGATGGCATCCAACCATCTCATCCTCTTGTCGTCCCCTTCTTCTGCCTTCAGTCTTTCCCAGCATCAGGGTCTTTTCTAATGAGTCGGCTCTTTGCATCAGGTGGCCAAAGTATTGGAGCTTCAGTGTCAGCATCTTCTCCAAGACTCTCAAGAGCTAGCATGGGAGGAATCAAGAGCCCTTTCCAAAATTGGTCCTAAGCCCGCAAGCCCTGAAGCCAAGGCAGTGTTGCCTAAGGTCAGTGATTTTTCTTTTCCTCTCTGTTCTCTGCACCTGCCCCACCCACTCTGACAACAAGTTTACATTGTTTCAATGTCATGCTGGTCAGCTCTTGGTATTAATAATTCAACAGAGGAAAATAAGAACCACATAACTTTTCTGCTTACATGTTGAGTCCAACAGTAAAAGAGTCTCATGGCTGAAACTGAGGTGGGTTCTTTAAAACCCTCCTCTGCATTTTTCAGGAGGCTGTGAGATATGGGAAGGATCTGTAAACAGGAGGGTAGGAGTCTTGAGAGTCCCTTGGACAACAAGGAGATAAAACCAGTCAAGCCTAAAGGAAATCAACCCTAAATGTTCATTGGAAGGACTGATGCTGAAGCTGAAACTCCAATCCTTCGGCCACCTGATGCAAAGAGCCAACTCATTGGAAAAGACCCTGATGCTGGGAAAGATTGAGAGCAGGAGGAGAAGGGGACAACAGAGGATTAGATGATTGGATGGCATCGCCAACTCAATGGACATGAGTTTGAGCAAACTCTGGGAAATAATGAAGGACTAGGAAGCCTGGCGTAGTGCAGTCCATGGGGTTGCAAAGAGTCAGACACCACTGAGCAACCAGCTAACAAGGAGTCCTGGGGTCCAGTTCTGACCCTGCCACTACTAGATGTGTGACCCAAGTGAGTCTCATCTTGATTACAGCCTCCACATCTCCCCTGATTTCCAAAGGGCAGGTCCAAATAGTAGCAACTGTTTAGCAAATCAGGGAAGGGAGGGAAAGTGGAGACAAGGGAGGAGTGGTCAGGTCCTGGTCCCACCTCAAGATATGCACAGAGCCCTTTTGCAGATAAACCCTCTCCAAGAGGGAGAAGTTAACTGTGTGCAGCCCACAAACACGTGACATCAAACTGGCTGGAACAAGAAGGCTGATGATGCAGACCTCACATGAACCAATCAGAAGAATGTCCACAAACTGATCACACACTCCTCTTTGAGCCATTACTATTGATGTAAATCTCCTCAGTACCCTCTCCAGGTTGGGAGGCTCAATTTTGAAGACATTAAGCCACTATGATGCTGGGAGGGATTGAGGGCAGGAGGAGAAGGAGATAACAGAGGATGAGATGGCTGGATGGCATCACGGACTCGATGGATGTGAGTCTGAGTGAACTCCGGGAGATGGTGATGGACAGGGAGGCCTGGTGTGCTGTGATTCATGGGGTCGCAAAGAGTCAGACACAACTGAGCAACTGAACTGAACTGAAGCCACTATGGATTAAGCTATCCTTTTCTGCTAAGCTGCTAAGTCACTTCAGTCATGTCCGACTCTGTGTGACCCCAGAGATGGCAGCCCACCAGGCTCCCTGTCCCTGGGATTCTCCAGGCAAGAACACTGGAGTGGGTCGCCATGTCCTTCTCCAGTACATGAAAGTGAAAAGTGAAAGTGAACTCGCTCAGTCGTGTCTGACTCTTAGTGACCCCATGGGCTGTAGCCCACCAGGCTCCTTCGCCCATGGGATTTTCCAGGCAAGAGTACTGGAGTAGGGTGCCATTGCCTTCTACTTCACCCAAAACTCTGTCTCTGAGATTCCTTTGGGTACGTGTGTATAGAGGCTGAATTTTGGCTACAGCTCTGCTGCTCTGTGTGAGTCTTGATGAGCCCTTTAGTTTACATGGGAGTGTGGCAGAGAACACTGATGAGCAGACTGGAGCTCTGTGACTTACAACCATCACAGAGCAGGTATCATCATGAACTGTCAGAAAGAAGAATGGTTCAAATCAGCCTATTACCTTCTACCATGTTTTACTACCCATTTGGCATGATTTATGCTATGGAGCGCTCTTAAGATGACACTCAAGAGATCTGGTCTAGATAAGTGATGCAGAAATCACAAAATGAAAGAATTTTCCCCAAAGAACCATACTTCCAAGATCAACCACTGGAACCTCATCATTCAGTAACATAAATGATTTCTTCTTTTTACAAAGAGATTCCATATATTCTATGTGTGAAAGGCTATTTCCTATTTTACGTTTATAAAGATGTAAATAGGAATATATGTTAATATTACTATGTGTTGCAAATAAATATATTAGCAACATCACATGGTATATTTGCATTCACAGCCCTTATGAACAGGCACAGGTTTCTGAATCACTGTTATCAGTTATTGACTATCCTTAAATTGGAAATTTTTATTTATTGAAATGCCTTCTGTCTTAGCTTGGGCTGCCATAACAAAACACCTTCTCCTGGGTGGCTTAAGTAACAGAATTAATTGTTTGGAGTTCTACAGGCGAGAAGTCTGGGATCAAGGTGCCGTCACAATTCAGCTTGAACATAACCACCTTCATGCTGTGCCTTCAAATAGTCCTTCCTTCACCTGTGCAGGTGGATGAAAATGAGAGAGCTCTAGTCTTGGCTTCCTCTTCTTATAAAGACATTAACCCTATCAGGACATTGTCCTGTTCTTATGACCTTCAATTCAGTTCAGTTCAGTTCAGTCGCTCAGTTGTGTCTGACTCTTTGCGACCCCATGAATTGCAGCACGCCAGCTCTCTCTGTCCATCATCAACTCCTGGAGTTTACTCAAACTCATGTCCATCAAGTCAGTGATGCCATCCAGCCATCTCATCCTCTGTCATCCCCTTCTCCTCCTGCCCCCAATCCCTCTCAGCATCAGGGTCTTTTCCAATGAGTCAACTTTCACATGAGGTGGCCAAAGTATTGGAGTTTCAGCTTCAGCATCAGTCCTTCCAATGAACACCCAGAACTGGTCTCCTTTAGGATAGACTGGTTGGATCTCCTTGCAGTCCAAGGCATTCTCAAGAGTCTTCTCCAACACCACAGTTCAAAAGCATCAGTTCTTCAGTGCTCAGCTTTCTTCACAGTCCAACTCTCACATTCATACATGACTACTGGAAAAACCATAGCCTTGACTAGATGGACCTTTGTTGGCAAAGTAATATCTCTGTTTTTGAATATGCTATCTAGGGTGATCATAGCTTTCCTTCTAAGGAGTAAGCATCTTTTAATTTCATGGCTGCAATCACCATCTGCAGTGATTTTGGAGCCCCCCAAAAATTAAGTCTGCCACTGTTTCCACTGTTTTGCCATCTACTTGCCATGAAGTGATGGGACTGGATGCTTAGTTTTCTGAATGTTGAGCTTTAGACCAACTTTTTCACTCTCCTCTTTCACTTTCATCAAGAGGCTTTTTAGTTCCTTTTCAATTTCTGCCATAACGGTGGTGTCATCTGCACATCTGAGGTTATTAATATTTCTCCCAGCAGTCTTGATTCCAGCTTGTGCTTCTAGCCCAGCGTTTCTCATGTTGTACTCTGCATAGAAGTTAAATAAGCAGGGTGACAATATACAGCCATGACGTACTCCATTTCCTATTTGGAACCAGTCTGTTGTTCCATGTCCAGTTCTAACTGTTGCTTCCTGACCTGTATATAGGTTTCTCAAGAGGCTTATTTAACCTTAGTTAATTTCAAAATGGCCCTAGCTCCAAATATGGTCACCTTGAGAGTCAAGGCTTTAGTATATGAATTTGGCAGAGAAGGCAATGGCACCCCACTCCAGTACTCTTGCCTGGAAAATCCCATGGATGGAGGAGCCTGGTAGGCTGCAGCCCATGGGGTCGCTAAGAGTCAGAAACAACTGAGCAACTTCACTTTCACTTTTCACTTTCATGCATTGGAGAAGGAAATGGCACCCCACTCAGTGTTCTTGCCTGGAGAATCTCAGGGCAAGGGAGCCTGGTGGGCTGCGGTTTATAGGTTTGCACAGAGTTGGACACGACTGAAGTGACTTAGCAGCAGCAACATATGAATTTGGTGAGAGGACACAGTTGAGTCCATAGCACCTTCTGCTGACACAAGGTCTGGGTATCAGTTCAGTTCAGTCACTCAGTCGTGTCCGAATCTTTGGGACTCCATGGACTGCAGCATGCCATCACCCTGTCCATCACCAACTCTCAGAGCTTACTCAAACTCATGTCCATCGAGTCAGTGATGCCATCCAATCACCTCATCCTCTGTCATCCCCCTTCTCCTCCTGCCCTCAGTCTTTCCCAGCATCAGGGTCTTTTCAAATGAGCCAGTTCTTCGCATGAAGTGGCCAAAGTATTGGAGTTTCAGCTTCAGCATCAGTCCTTCCAATGAATATTCAGGACTGATTTTTTTTAGGATGGACTGGTTGGATCTCCTTGCTTTCCAAGGGATTCTCAAGTCTTCTCCAACAATTCAAAACCATCAGTTCTTCAGTGGTCAGCTTTCTTTATAGTCCAACTCTCACATCTATACATGACTACTGGAAAAACCATAGCTTTGACTAGATGGATCTTTATTGGCAAAGTACTGATATGCAGGCTATCTATGGAAACCTCTTTTCCACGATGGATGTTTGTACAATTCTGCTGTAAAAAATACATGCTGCTGCTGCTGCTAAGTCACTTCAGTCATGTCCAACTCTGTGCAACCCGATCGACGGCAGCCCACCAGGCTTCCCTGTCCCTGGGATCTCCAGGCAAGAACAGTGGAGTGGGTTGCCATTTCCTTCTCCAATGCATGAAAGTGAAAAGTGAAAGTGAAGTCGCTCAGTCGTGTCTGACTCTAGCGACCCCACGGACTGCAGCCTACCAGGCTCCTCCATCCATGGGATTTTCCAGGCAAAAGTACTGGAGTGGGGTGCCATTCAAAGACATTTTCCCCCCTTAAATCTGTATTGCATAAATAAAGTAATCCCACACTACTCTCATCAAGTGAAAAACATCATTCTAAAGCCAAATCTCTGGGAGACAGTGAAGGACAGGGAAGCCTGCCGTGCTGCAATCCATGGGGTTGAAAAGAGTCAGACAGGACTTAGCAATGGAACAACAACAACAAAAGTCAAATTGAACATGACAAAAAAATACACTATGATATATAGAAAGCAATACATTTCAAGTTAGTTGAATTGTGTTTTCATGTGTAGACTTTACACATGACTTCATGGCAAATAGATAGGAAAACAGTGGAAACGGTGAGAGATTTTTTTTTCGGGGGGGGGCCTCTAAAATTACTGCAGATGGTGACTGCAGCCATGAAATTAAAAGATGCTTGTTCCTTGGAAGAAAAGTTGTGACCAACCTAGACAGCATATTAAAAAACAGTGACATTACTTTGCCAACAAAGGTCCATCTAGTCAAAGCTATGGTTTTTCCAGTAGTCACAAATGGTTGTGACAGTTGGACTATAAAGAAAGCTGAGTGCTGAAGAATTGATGTTTTTGAACTGTGGTGTTGGAGAAGACTCTTGAGAGTCCCTTGGACTGCAAGGAGATCAAATTAGTCCTAAAGGAAATCAGTCCTGAATATTCATTGGAAGGACTGATGCTGAAGATGAAGCTCCAATACTTTGGCCACTGGATGTGGAGAACTGACTCATTTGAAAAGACCCTGATGTTGGGAAAGATTGAAGGTGGGAGGAGAAGGGGATGATAGAGAACAAGATGGTTGGATGGCATCACCAACTCAATGGACATGAGTTTGTGTAAACTCCAGGAGTTGGTGATGGAAAGGGAGCCTGGTATACTGCAGTCAATGGGGTCACAAAAAGTCAAACACGATTGAGTGACTGAACTGAACTGTGTAAGTTTTTGCATATTAAGGGAATGGCTATTCAGGGTGTTGTTCCAAATTGATGGTAAATAAGCTTTAAAGATTTTGTAAGTTATACTTTGTTCAGAACAAAGCACAAGACAGTCATTCATGTAATCAGTACTTCGCTGGTCCCTAGAGAAATGTAATAAAGCTGAACTTTTTTTTAAACAGAGTGTACATTCAGTTGTGTCCAACTCTTTGCAACCCCATGGACTATAAGCTACTCTGTCCATGAGATTTCCCAGGCAAGAATACTAGAGTCAGTTGCCATTTCTTTCTCCAGGACATCTTCCCAACTCAAGGATCGAAGCTGCATCTCCTGTGTTGGCAGGCAGATTCTTTACCATCGCGCCACCTGAGAGGACTAGCTTGCAATAGTGTAGCTAAAACTGATCTTAGATATAGAAAAGCCCATCACGATGTTCGGAGCAGAACTTTAGACCATATGGTCTCCTTTTGTACAGAGCAAATATGCTCAGGGTTTCTTCACTCTATGACCAAAACTGGTCTCCATTGCTCTTCATTGCTTTCTCTGCTAAGAACTGTCTCATCACTAGCTCATTCCCATCTCATATCTCACTTGATTCCCAAGGCCATCCCGGATAAGTCTTTCAGGATAGCTTCCCTGAGCCTGCACAGTTCCCACAGGGCAGCCCTTTGAACCTGGCCTTCACATGTGTGGCCTCTTTCCTGTCTGGGTCCACTATAAGGCTCTTCTTATGTCCTAAGATGGCTTCCTTTGATCCAGATACTCACCAAACATTCATTCAACGGGTTTCATAAGACTTTCCAAGATGGCGAGAGTCATGTTATTTACAACTAAAATTTTGACTCCTCAGTAAGTATGTCAGCATGCTTAATGGCTGAGTGAGTTGCATTTGAAATTCCACTTGTTCTTTGATGAGTAATCACTTTATTTTCTCTAAGGCTCTGTGGCCTGCCTCAAATGCTCTTGTAGACTCTCATGAGTGTCATTGTGGGGGGATTCCAGACTATCTGACCCCATGTTGTATTTTCATGGCCTCGTACACATGCTATAAGCTCAGAATGTATTTTTTGAATAAACAGCGGAGATGGGATGAGAAGACACGCATCACTTAGACCCCCCTCCACACTCAGCAGCCTCAAAATCCTTGGCAACTTAAACAGCATTAAAATCTGCCAAGTTGGGAATTTCTGGCTAGCACCAGATCTCATACCAAACTTAGATGTCAATCAGGGGATGTCATGAATAGCTGTTATAGGTGTAAAAATGCCTGAGGATGCAACACACATCCCTCCCAAGGTCGTATAATCTCTTTAGCGCCTGTTGTAGAGGAAGTTTTCCTTAAAAAATAAAATAAAATAAAACCAACAATAGCAATAATAAAAAAACTTTGGCATCAATTAGTAGTTTCCAGGCAGCACTTGAAGTAAAGATCCCTGTCAAGGGGCCCTGACCTGGAAAGACATTTAATAGAAAGAAAACCTAAGGACTTCACTGGCAGTCTAGTGGTTAAGACTCCACACTTTCAACGCAAAGGGCCCAGGTTTGATCCCTGGTCAGGGAACTAACATCTGTGTGGGACAACCGGAAAAAAAAAAAAAATAGGAGACAAGGGAAGACAAGGCTTGCATATTTAGAAGCTCAGGTAGGCTGTATGAGTTCCGACCTATATGATTTCCAAGGGAACTTGTAGGTTAGGATAATAAACTTTATGAGATAGGCTAGTCTGGGTCATTAAGAAGTTGACCAGGATTTAGATGAGAGAGGATTTTAATGAGAGAACATGTTAAACTACTCAGTTCACTACTTCAGAGAGAGTTGATTTCATGAACCAGACCGAAAGGGCAAATACACCAGTGGACCACAGACAATGACCTTTGTGTGATGGGATTGGGATTGACAGTTATGCTGTAATATCTTGATCTTCAATTTGGTCCCTTCAATCGGGATTGACAACAACAATCCCTTCATTTGGGATTGACAATGATGCTATAACATCATGACCTTCCAGGAAGATCTAGAAATTTAAAAATTATGTTCTAGTCTTGGTTCTGAAACTTGAGGTCAAAGACTTCCCAACAGTGATGGCATTTCTCTATTTGTAAGGTTGCTTCCCAGGATGAATGTTTATTGACAAAAGATGGTCCTAGTTGAAAGATTCCAAGTGGAGATAGAGGATTTTATGGACACACAAGACTAGCCTCTCTCCCCGGAGCTGATCTCAGGACCTGCTGGCCTGGGGCTCCCTCCTTATCCCATGGACCACAAGCCTGGTGATGCTGGGCTTCTGTCCATTTTCCTTGCACATGTTCCCACCTCTGTAGGGTGGAGAAGGTCTACAGACCCTTGTTAGCATCTCAGCAAGATTTCCTGACTGTATGAACATGGAAAACAGAAAATCAAGTTTTCAAGACACCCACAAAATGGGCATCTTTACAGCATTTTCTGGGGAAGAATTTTCATTCATTTAAGAATTCATGTCTATCACTGAAACCCTAATGCACTTTCTTTCCCACTGAATGGTTCCACTTTTCTGGGATGAT
Organism: Aepyceros melampus; assembly: GCA_006408695.1. NCBI lineage: Eukaryota > Metazoa > Chordata > Mammalia > Artiodactyla > Bovidae > Aepyceros > Aepyceros melampus. The sequence continues at coordinate 22,468 of SJXQ01007885.1, forward strand.
ATATGCCAATAACTTCCCCATTAAGCTAAATCTAAGAGAGCCATTATCCAGAATTTTCTTGAATTTATTTATGGACCTTAGAGTTGGAGGATTTTTTTTGAAAAATAATTTTTAAAAAGTCCCAGTCACTTGGAAGTCAGCGTGACGAGCTCAGTTGCTACAGATGTTGGGTGGTTTCAAGCCAGTCACTTGACTTCTCAGGGACTCAGTTTATACATTTGTAAAATGAGAGTGTTGGCCTAAAATGCTTCTTCAGGTTTCCCAGCTCTGGCATTCAATGTTTCTATGTTTCCAGTATTTGTTGATGTTTTAAATAATGTTACTCCATTCCCAGAGGCCCCCAGTTCTGCCATACCTCTCTCCAGATTCCTGTGCAGATAAATAGTCCCAGGTGGAATTCATTTAGATTTATTATTATTATTTTAATAGCTACCATATATCCAGTGCTTACTATGTGCAGAATATATATTATCTGACATAATCCATGTGTAACCCAAGTACTGGGCTTACCTTCCTCCATATTTTGGGAGAGGGGGATTTGTCTTAAAATGGTTTCTTGCTCCAACGGGCAGCTGCTTCTCTGGGTTGCATATGCCTCTCGGTTGCTCTCTGCTGCCTCTTGGACAACTCTCACTGCACTGCCAGCTGGTACTGGAAACTCGAGACTGTCATCCTTCTTCAGGTGGTTCTGCTGCTGCTATGCTGGCATCAGGGGATTGGAAAATGTGGAGTGGTACTTCCCTTTCCTCTTGTATTAATTCCTCCAGCCCAACCATACAAATCTTATAGCAGATATGATGACAGCATTGGGAATATCTATTCTTATCCAACAGAGGAAACAATAACTTAGAGTGGGATATGAAATAGGATTGTGCCCAGAGCCCCAGATAAGACAATGAATGAAGAGGAGACAGATGAATGGGTGGATGGATGGATGGGTGTATGGATAAGTGAATGGGTGTATGGGTGAATGGAAGGGTGGTGGGTGAACGGATGGGCGGGTGGATGAGTGATGAAGGGGAGGTCTTTATCATATCCTTTAGGAAGTATCTTTCAGTTCATAATCTTGTTCTCTATCTTGAGAGCCTCCTTTCCTTCTCTCTGAGAGAAGTATATTCTTTCATTCTTATTTCAAATAGTCTCTACTTGCCTTTCAGAAAACCACATCTGCAGTCCACAAGCATTGATCTTAGCTTAGATTTCATCACCTTCCTCCTCCAGGCAAACAACATGTCACACTAACCCACAGCGATGTCTTTCCCAAATGTCTGAGTTACTAAGCAGAGAATCACATCACAGATGGTTTCATCCAAGCAATTATGTTACAAGTCTCTGAAACATATCAGACAAATTCAGGGTGAGCTTTGACCTTTCAAGTTCCTTTCTGTTCAAAGCCTCTCCTCTCTTGTGAGGTCTAGGTAAGCCTTCTTCACTCTTCATATGGTTTTCTCAACTATAACAAGGCTGAAGATTTACACACAACTTCCAACACAAACAATTTTTTTTAATAGGACATATGGTCTACAGGAAGTACTTTTTCCCTAAATGCAGCATAATCTAAACAGATTTCTTGGGCCGCCATAAAGATGTGGTACATTTGTTACAATTAGTGAACCAATATCAATACTTCAATGTTTCGAAACACATATAAAACACATATTTTATGCAGATTTCTTTGGTTTTAGTTAACATTCTTTTTCTGTTCCACGATCTCATCTAGGCACCCCAAATATCACAATGCATTTAGTTGTGTGTTGTCTTAGGTCCTCTTGGCTGTGATAGCTTCTCAAGATATTGTTTTTGACAACCCTGACAGTTCAGTGAGTTTGGGTTAGGTATTCTGTAGAATGTTTGATCTTTTCCTCATGATTAGGCAGAGATTTTAGCTATTTGGAAGGAAGACCACAGCGATAAACTGCAATTCCATCACACTGTCAAAAGCCTACATAGTATCAGTATGTCATCAATACTGATGCCAACTCTTATCACCTGGCTGAAGTAATATGTGTCAGGTAGAGTGGTTAATTCCAGTGAGATCTTACAAGTTGGCATGAACTACCTGATAAAATACTCTCCCATCCACGATGTGGGTCTCTCCTTGGTAGATTCAGAAACCTGATTATGCCAGGAGGATCTGTGCATAGTAACCGATCACAAGACTAACATATAAAATCAGAGAGCCTTTTATTAATCTCCCAAGATAAATAAGACTTGGACCAGAGTCCTCACAGCTGCTTGGTCAGCAACTTTCTTTTCCTGTAGGCAAACCCACGTGGAAGTTAAATTACAACCAGGGGTTTGTTTGATGAGCATGAAATCAGAAAAAGAGAAGCTGGTTGGGTGTTCAATGGAATCGAGTTAATATAGCCTCAGGTGTCCATTTCCACAAAACGGAGAACCTGGCAACGGACCAAGATTCCTCCAGATTCATTGGTCGAGTTTCTTTTTTTCCCCTGACAGCTCTTGTTTATCTCTGGGTCCCTCTTTTGTCTGAACTTCTGTGGCTGATCTGTACCTTTATCCAAGTACACTGTTCTTTAGTAAGAACATCAATTAACATGAACATGATTGCATATTGTGCTGAGCTAAACACCATTCTGGCCTTCCCTGGTGGCTCAGATGGTAAAGCATCTGCTTACAATGTAGGAGACCTGGGTTCAATCCCTGGGGAGGGAAGATCTCCTGGAGAAGGAAATGGCAACCCATCCAGTATTCTTGCCTGCAAAATCCCATGGATGGTGGAACCTGGTAGGCTACAATCCATGGGGTCGCAAAGAGTCGGACACGACTGAGCAACTTCACTTTCACTTTCAAACACTATTCTTTTTCTTGTGACTTTTCATTTCTACGTGAGTCCTGTAAAATTCATTAAGAGTTTAATTCTAAAAGATAAATCTTATTTCATTAAAATCTTAGAGAGGATGTCCCAAACAAGGGCCACGGTATCTACACCTCTCTGAGTTGAAAGATAAAGTGGGATAACATATGTAAGCTTCTGGCACTTACTTGATAAGCATTAAAAAGTTCTTTCATTTCCTTCCCCTTACTTAATGAAAACAGGTGTTGAAGAAAACACATCCATTTTTTCCTTGTGTGTTTCCCACATGAGAATCGTTTTCGTAAGTTTTTTGCTGGCCAGAACAGCAAGGGTCCTGAAAGCATTTTTCAATCACAGGCCTGGATGGAGATTAAAAGACAAAACAAAACAAAAACATTAAGGCTTTCAATGACCGATTCTCATTCACAAGACCCTGGTAAATCAGAACCTGACTCCTCCAAATTAATATCAGCGTTAGAACATCATGCATTCTGCCTTCTATCCATCACAAGGAGATCCAAGCCAAGGATCTCGGGCTTTATCTTGGTGGTGAATTCAGAAACCGGGCTGCCAATTTTCTCTGTAAAACAAAAAAATTTTTAAACATTTTTTTAACAAAATGATACGAGAATAGGGGGTGAAGGATGGAGAGAGTATATGGGGGAGATTTATAAGTTTCAGAAAACTGATCACTTATTTTGAGCAACTCAACAGAAGCACTGTTCTCAAAAGAACTTACAACATACAGTGAAAATGGTTTTAATAGGATGTGATGTCGATTAACAAGCATATTCAGTAACTACCTTTAAAGATTCATTGGGAAGCTGTCAACCCATCTTTAATTAAGAATATACTCCAGTTAGTGTGGTGGTAACATCTTGTGTTAGAATTTCCCTGATACTGGCTGAGAACAATTATGTACCAGTCTCCATGCTCCGGAGTGTCACGAATTAGGACTATATTGTAATTTTTGAATTTATTTTTTGATCTCTCAAAACCTGTTCATTGAGGCCTCCTTATATGTTTGTTGAATTTAGTCTGAAAAAAAAGGGGCTGTCATTCCCACCAGCAACACATTTAAATTAAATGTACAATAATTATATACATTATAACACATCTCTTTTTACCTCTCTTAATATTTACCATAAGAATTAACTGCCTGCTATGTGGGAGACAATCAGGTGATATCTCTAAATGTAATTTCATGTGATTCTCATGACCCTAATAGCTAGGGTTTGTTCTCATTTCCAGATGAGGAGACTGGTGCAAAGTGGACTGTCCATACATGTGTGAATGAACGTGGGTAAGTGGGCTTTAGGAACTTGTTCAAATCTGTATGTCCACCTGCATCCTTTGTAACCCCTCACAATTCCTCTTAGTAACATATTTCCTCTTAGTCAAGGCTTGTGGAGATCACAATTAAAGAAAAGATTAAGATTTGGGGACCTGGAGCAGATTCAGAAAGATGTTTTTTGAAAGACAAATGTTTTGGGAGGCTGCCAATCAGAAACAAAAGCCAAATCTCATTCATCGTATTCTTGGACCAACAGAGATGAATTTCAAACTGAACCTGTGTCATTTCCAAGCTGATGCAATTATTATTTACACCAAGAAAAGTTTTTTTTTTTTCTTTTTCTAGAAAAGCATTTTGTTAAATGGAAAGAGCGCGGGACTTCCCTGGTAGTCCAGTGGTTCAGAATCCATATGCCAGTGGATAGATTGTCAGGGGCCAATCCATCTGACACAGTTTGATCCCTGGTCCAGGAAGATCCCAGATGCTTTGGGGCAGCTGAGCCCATGCATTGCTACTGCTGAAGCCTATACGTCCTAGAGTCCGTGTTTGCAACAAGAGAAGCCACTGCAGTGAGAAGCCCATGCCCCACAGCTGGAGAGTAGCCCCCACTCGCTGCAGCTAGAGAAAAGCCCATGCGCAGTGAACACTCAGCAACGCCCCCGACAGGGGTAAATAAACATTAAAAGAAAGAGAGAGAAAGCTGAAAGACAGTCAGGAAACCTTGACTCAGTCAGAGAACCCGCTTGGCCTTGGTTTCCTCATCAATCAAAGATGGGCATTGGCCCAGATGACTTTTAGAGTCTAAGAGTTCAAGGTGCCTTGCCTCAATCACAGCCATTCTTTTCCCGTGACCCACTTTCCCAGCTGCGTGCTCGGGGAACAGGTCGACAGCAGCAATCACAGAGTCAAATTCCCACTGAAAACACAAGTCTTGTTATTTTGGTACCAATTACAAGGTTATGGATCATGCTTAAAGGTGTTTAATATGCTGTAATGTTTAGACACACTTGGCTCCAACATTTATGGGAGCTGTTTGTAGCAACAAAGCGGCATGCAGTCACTCTGTAAGTATGCAAGGCTGCTGTAAAAACAGTACAGATGGGCCGGAAAGAAAGAGTCTCCAACCGGCTACAGAGAAAGGCAGCAAGTGTTTTTGGCTGCGCTGAGGGTTTACCTATGATGAATCTCTCATCACCCGGAGCCTGCTTTTATAGGTGTACATTTTGTTGTTGTTTCTTGCTTTGTTTCCATCACTGATGTAGACTGTTTGTAAAAATGGATATATATATATTTATGAGATCACAGTTCCATGACTACTGTGTTCCTGTTTATCTCTTCTCACATGTCAAGGTGACAGGTGGCTACTTCTCAGGTGTTGGAAACATGTCCAGAGATGTCAGGTGATGCAATGATAATAGGAGAGAGGGGTGATTGCCTTTAACCCCCCAGATCATAGTCCTGTTTGGGTCCTAGAGGGATTGTATTCCTGAGGCAAACTCAGCATATCTCCATTTTTAAAAATCTACTGAAATATGCTTTTAAAACAGAGAAGGAAGTGAAATGCGTAATCCGTTTAAGAACCAGATTCCTGGCTGAAACTGGGTTTTATAACTTGGGGTTGGGAGAGCTCCCACAAAGAAAACCTTCTCAACACTCATTGTTCTCAGGGACTGGCCATGCCAAAATAACCTTTTCCATGTTGAAAACAGGCAGCCATGTGCATGCTTCTATAATCTCTCTCAAAAAAAAGAAAAAGAAAACAAAAAACCTCAGGGACTTCATGGCAGAGCCTTGCACTGAAGGCATCATGTTGACAGAGGAGCAGCTGAACTTGAAGGAATTAGTTTAATAAACTGAAACACACAAAGTGGCAAAAAGTTGTAGGGTGGTTGGAGATGAGAAAGACTCAAGGAAGCAGAATAGTTTAAGGAAAGTCAGCCTTAAGATACAGCTCTTAGCTGAACTCAGGTCTACATTCTGAGCACTCTGCAGGGGTGGTGCCTACACTGGAGATGCAAAGCAAAAGAAGATAGGATCCCCTATCCTTAAGAAGTTTACCTCCAGAGCAAACACCAGCAAACTATGGCCAGTGGGAGCAAATGGCCTTTTCAGGAGGTAAAGAATCTTCCCTCAGTGCAGGAGATCTGGGTTCCGTCCCTGGGTGGGAAGAGTTTCTGGAGGAGGAAATGGCAACCCACTCCTGTATTCTTGCCTGAAGAATTCCATGGACAGAGGAGCCTTGCGGGTTACAATCCATGGGGTCACAAAGAGTGGGACATAACTGAGTATCTAAAACACACACACACACACACATACACACATACACACAGTGAACTAGAACTGGGCTTTACTATTTTAAAAGATTAAAAAAAAAAAACAAGGAAAATAAAATACAAGAGTTAAAATGAAAAAGAGCATGCCAAACTGTCTGTGGCCCACAAACTAAGATATTTACTATATGGCCTTTTACAGAGAAAGTCTCCACGGGGAAACTTTGAATTACAATCAAAATGACAAGGGCTAGAGTGGGAATAAACATGCCGTTTGCCGAATCCAGCAGAGAGATGTGTCACCCAGATTGCAGAAGTCAGTGGAGACTTCCTGAAGGAAGTGGCAACTTCCCTGGTACTTATGTGTGTGTTATGTTCAGTAGCTCAGCTGTGTCCAGCTCTTTATGACCCATGGACTGTAGCCCGCCCAGGCTTCTCTATCCATGGAATTTTTCAGGCAAGACTACTGGACTGGGTTTCCATGCCCTCCTCCAGGGGATCTTCCTGACTCTGGGATCGAACCTGTGTCTCCTGCATTGGCAGGTTGGTTCTTTACCACTAGTACCCTATAGGATGGCTAGAAACTGGATAAACAAAGACAGTGGAGTAGCGATTGAACATTCAAAGCAGAAGGAGCAGGGTGGTGTAGGAATGGAGAGAAGCTATGTTGTAGAAACTTAGGTGGACAGTGAGTTGTGAGAGATAAGGCTGGTTACTCAGGTGCAGATGGGGGTCGCCCCCCTTCCCAGGCCCAGATTGTTTCCCCTGTAAGTCCAGACTATTCTTTAGGGGCTTAAGCCCTCTCTCACAGACTGGTAGCAATCAAGGGAGAACAAAATGCAGAATACAAGCTGACCTAGAAAAGGATTTGAGCAGAGTGCAGAGGCACTGGTCTCACCTGCCTGCGGCAGGAGTGTTCTCCACCTGCTCAGCCATCACTCCCGCTGCAGTCCTGCCAAAGCCCTGCGTTCCTGTGGGCTTCGTTTCCCACCACCTCTCAGTCTCAAAACCTCAGCTCTCCTCCTGGGAACTCAGGAACCTCTCCTTTTTAACCTCCCTGCCCTCACCACACACAGAGTTCCGATAAAACCTACTTCTGTGGACAAAGGAGTTCCCCACTGCATTGTCTGTCATCAGCCAGATGAGTCTTATGGTCATGAGATGCTGTTGGAAATACTGTAAAGGGGAACACACTTGGAAGATTTATTGCAAATTCATGTTCCACTGTGGCTGACTTCAGTGTTCAAGAAAATGAGACTTTTTCCTATAATTCAACTGAGTATGTGACGCCGGCCCAGTCTGCCAGTTTGTGGTAGCCATTTCCAAGGAAACTGAGGCCCTTCTGGACCTACGTGAGGTCACTGTATGAATTAACCATGGTCAGCTTGGTATTTAACATGCTCGATTGAGATTCTTCCGCCTCCACGCTTCCTGGGGAGATGATCTAAGTTCTGAGGTTTCTAGAGTGTGAGAAAGGAGGCAAGCTCGCGGTCATCAGCATTCATGGGCCAGCCTCTGCCGACACATACAACCCTCGCTAAGCTTTGGTTATTTCTATCTATTCCTGTACATCCTCCACTTCATTCTGAAACCCAGTCCAGGCAGCTCACCCTTTTCCTAACTACACAGGCCTACCCTCAGCCAGTTTTGAGCCATATTAAGGACACAAAACTGTGTAACGTCCTCCTGGGTCTCTCACAGGAATGTCTCAGGTCCACTCTGCCTGGAGACATCTGATCATCATTATCTTTTCTGTTTTTTTAAAAAATTGAGGTACAATTTACATAACATAAATTTAGCCATTAATCATTTCAATCAGTGCAATTCGGTGGCATTTATGACATGTGCGAGTTTGTGCAGCCATCACCTCGGTCTAGGTTTAAGACATTTTCCTCGCTCCCAAAAGGAATCCCAGTACCTGTGAGACAGTCATGCCCTGTCCCCCCTCCCAATTCCCTTGTAATCCCTGCTCTTCAACCTGTCTCTATGAATTAACCTTCCCTGGATGTTTCCTATAAATGGAATCATACATGTGTCTGGGTTGTTCACTCAGCGTAGGGTATTAGAAGTTCATCTGCATTGTAGCAGGTTACCAGTAATTTACTCCTTTTGAACACCATGCAATTGTACAGATATATTTCTGGACCTAAGCGAGGTCACTGTATGAATGAACCGAGGTCAGTTGAGTACTTTGTTTGATTGACATTTGGGTTGTTTCTGCCTTTTAGCCCCATATGTATGCATTTGTTTGAGCACCAGTTTTCAAATCTTTGGGGTGTATACCAATGAGAGTGGGAATTGCTGGGTCATACGGTAACTCTGGGGCTTCTAGGATGACACAGTGGTAAAGAATCCATCTGCTAACACAGAAGATGCAAGGAATGAGGTTTCGATCCCTGGGCTGGGAAGATCCCCTGGAGAAGGAAATGGCAGCCTACCCCAGTGTTCTCGCCTGGAAATCCCATGGATAGAGGAGCCTGGCGGGTTGCAGTCCACAGGGTTGCAGAGAGTAGGACACAATTGAGCACAGCACAGCATGGTAACTCTGTGTTTGACTTTTTGAAGAGCTGCTCAGCTGTTTTCCAGGACAGTTGTATATTTTACTCCACTATTGATTTTTCAGCCCTGGAGACACCGTGATATAGAAGATTTCTCTTCTAACTTGCTGCCTTGTTGAACTGCACCCCAAACTGAAACATAATAGTCTTCTGTTTGTGAATCCCACATATTCCTTTGCACCATTGGCCTCACCAACCAGGAGCTCCAGGAGGCACAAGAAGGAGCAGAGTGTACAGTACAAGGACCCACTAGAATTTGAACTCTAGTCATGTTCTCGGCACTTCTGTTCACATCAGCTGGTCAAACTTGATGTCTTTGGGTTGAAAACTCTAGGTTTAGATCATCGCTACTAAGGATAACTTAGGTCATACTTCTGTGTTCTCACTCACTTCATGCTGTGAGTACTGTCAGGGCCTTATTCTTCTGGCACTCAAAGCTTGTCTCCAAAAAAGCCCAATGCAAGAAGTCTGCAAATAAGAAATACTAGTGAAAGTGTGGAGAAATCAGAACCCTCCTACACTACCAGTGGGAATGTAAATTGGTGCAGCCACTGTGGAAAACAGTATGGAGCCTCCTTAAAAACTAAAAAGAGAGTTTCCATATGACCCAGCAATTCTATTCCTGAAAAAAAGTGAAAACTCTAATTTGAAAAGATGCCTGTACCCCAATGTTCATTTCAGCACTATTTACAATACTCAGGACATGGAAGCAACCTAAATATCCATCAAAGAATGAATGAAAAGAGAGGAGAAGATGTGGTATATACAGATATGGAATACTATTCAGCCATAAAAAGAACAAAATAATGCCATTTGCAACAACATGACAGGACCAGGAGATTAGCATACTAAGTGAAGTAAGTCAGAAAGAGACAAATACCATGTATTATCACTTATATGTGGATCTAAAAAAATGATAAAATGAACTTATTTACAAAACAGAAATAGACTCACAGACATAAAAAACAAAAAATTCTCATTTCCAAAGGGGGAAAGGGATGGGAGAGGGATGAATTAGGAGTTTGGGCTTAGCAGATATACATGACTATTTATAAAATAGATAAACAAGGACCTACTGTGTAACAAAATATCTTATAATAACCTATAATGGAAAAGAATATGAAAAAGTATGTATGTATCCATATATACATGTAATCAGGACTTTTGTTTTCTCTTACATATGAAATAATTTTTTCCTATACTTTTGCCCTCATTTTATAATTTAGAAGTAAATTTCCAATGAACACTTCTGGGCAAAGCCATGGGAAATACAATAGTGTTGACCACCAGAAATTAAGACCATGAGCTCACAGTCACTTATCAAGGCACACACTTTCTTGTTTGTTTGTTTTCGTTTTTTGCCCATGGGGCTGAGGGGATCTTATTTCCCCGACTCAGAATCGAACCCAGGTCCCAGCAGTGAAAGTGCTCAGTCCTAACCACTGGACTACCAGGGAGAACATCTTTTTCCACCACAGAGTTGAAGGGAGATAAGCAAGTCCAAGTCTTGTCTTCATAAGTCATATCTTTTGTAACTGATGATAAAAATTGTTATTTCATTTATCCAATATCATTGGGCAGGAAAGCACTGTGCATTAGTCAGCTTTCCAGACAATTAAGGCATGCTGCTTTGTACAAAAGGTTTTCTTTTTTAATTACAATTTTATAAAATATTTTAATGCACTACATAATTTTCAAATGCCCTTGACAGAGTATATTAAACTTCATTTGACCTTTTATTGATGATTCATGTCACTCTTATGAATTACAATAATTGTTCTCTGCTGTAAATCAGGTTTTCTCTCAGGGGAAACTGGAAAGTATAAACCTGTTTATTCTTCAGTTAAATTAATGCAGGCTGCTGTTATTTTTTAATTCCAGTTTCTGGATTGTTTTTAAAAATAATAATTTCTTTCTTGTTTTGAATTGGTCAAAACCGCACTTCTTATTTTCATCCCATATCCATCCCAGGACCTTCAAAAATAGTCCATGAATCAAGAAAGAGCAGGAAGGTGGAAAGTTAATTGCGGAGATAATCTAGAGATCTAGGAATGGTGCTTTTCTAATTTCTAGCTTCCATTTCAGGTCTGGAAAATGAGGTGATTAAAGTAGAAAGGCAATTCAGTGATATGCAAAGGGGCATAAGAGAGGTCTAAGATCAGGCTTCCTAAGTGCTCTGAAAGAAGACTAAGAGCTTTCCCTCTGGACGCTCAAACAGCTATTTTGGATACACTGAAGCTTTGCTAACCCATCACATAACAGCCAGTTGAGGCTGCTGGACGTTTGTCATCTCAAGAGTGAGTTGTCATTCTACTTCCAAGATGAATGGACACATTACAGAATAATGACTATAGCTAAAATGCAATGTATTAATTGGCTCGTGTGGGATTAAACTAGTTGAACTGAATTTCCGTAGCACAGGATCTACAAGTAGAATCTATCATTGCCATTTCAGTTCCACCAATTCCTTTGGCCACATCCTTTCCCCTCTGTCATACAGCCAGTTTGTGCTTTAAAATGTTGGTAACATTTTGAAAGGTTGGCAGATGTTTGCCCTGGTATTTCCATCTTTTACTCTCTCCTATTTCAAGTGAATCTGCCATTATACACTTTTTCTCAGAGAAGGAATATAAGAGAAGCAAGTGGACAAAGAGGAATTTCCTACACTAATAGTGTTTCAAAACACACATGTTCTGGGAATTTCCTGGCAGTCCAGTGGTTAGAACTCTACCCTTTTGCTGCCAAGTGCATGGCTTCTATCCCCTGGTCAGGGAACTAAGATCTTGCAAGCCTTAGTTCAGTTCAGTTCAGTTCAGTCGCTCAGTTGTGTCCGACTCTTTGTAACCCCATGAATCGCAGCACGCCAGGCCTCCCTGTCCATCACCAACTCCCGGAGTTCACTCAAACTCACATCCATCAAGTCGGTCATGCCATCCAGTCATCTTATCCTCTGTTGTCCCCTTCTCCTCCTGACCCCAATCCCTCCCAGCATCAGAGTCTTTTCCAATAAGTCAACTCTTCCCACGAGGTGGCCAAAGTATTGGAGTTTTAGCTTTAGCATCAGTCCTTCCAATGAACAACCAGGGCTGGTCTCCTTTAGGATGGACTGGTTGGATCTCCTTGCAGTCCAAGGGACTCTCAAGAGTCTTCTCCAACACCACAGGTCAAAAGCATCAATTCTTTGGCGTTCAGCTTTCTTCACAGTCCAACACTCACATCCATACATGAGTACTGGAAAAACCATAGCCTTGACTAGATGGACCTTTGTTGGTAAAGTAATATCTCTGCTTTTGAATATGCTATCTAGGTTGGTCATAACTTTCCTTCCAAGGAGTAAGAGTCTTTTAATTTCATGGCTATAATCACCATCTGCAGTGATTTTGGAGCCCTCAAAAATAAAGTCTACCACTGTTTCCACTGTTTCCCCATCTACTTCCCATGAAGTGATGGGACCAGATGCCATGATCTTCGTTTTCTGAATGTTGAGCTTTAAGCCAACGTTTTCACTCTCCTCTTTCACTTTCATCAAGAGGCTCTTTAGTTCCTCTTCACTTTCTGCCATAAGGGTGGTGTCATCTGCATATCTGAGGTGACTGATATTTCTCCCTGCAATCTTGATTCCAGCTTGAGCTTCATCCAGCCCAGCATTTCTCATGATGTACTCTGCATATAAGTTACATAAGCAAGGTGACAATATACAGCCTTGATGTAGGCTCCTTTTCCTATTTGGAGCCAGTCTGTTGTTCCATATCCAGTTCTAACTGTTGCTTCCTGACCTGCATATAGGTTTCTCAAGAGGCAGGTCAGGTGGTCTGATATTCCCATCTCTTTCAGAATTTTCCACAGTTTATTGTGATCCACACAGTCAAAGGCTTTGGCATAGTCAATAAAGCAGAAATAGATGTTTTTCGGGAACTCTCTTGCTTTTTCCATGATCCAGCGGATGTTGGCAATTTGGTCTCTGGTTTGTCTACCTTTTCTAAAACCAGCTTGAACATCTGGGAGTTCACGGTTCATGTATTGCTAAAGCCTGGCTTGGAGAATTTTGAGCATTACTTTACTAGTGAGTGAGATGAGCGCAATTGTGCGGTAGTTTGAGCATTTTTTGGCCTTGCCTTTCTTTGGGATTGAAGTGAAAACTGACCAGTGGCCACTGGTCCTGTGGTCCGGTCCTGTGGCCACTGCTGAGTTTTCCAGATTTGCTGGCATATTGAGTGCAGCACTTTCACAGCATCATCTTTCAGGATTTGAAATAGCTCAACTGGAATTCCATCACCTCCACTAACTTTGTTCGTAGTGATGCTTTCTAAGGCCCACTTGACTTCACATTCCAGGATGTCTGGCTCTAG